>JACJUM010003237.1:10183191-10288634 GCA_020976665.1 Heortia vitessoides
ATATATATATATATATATATATATATATATATATATATATATATGAGAGTGGATCACTCTGCAGCCCCAATGCAGACGACCTTTGTTTATACAAACTTCAATGGAGACCAACATACAAGACCTCATGGTCTTCTTCATATTTCATTTATTTGTATAGCTCTTATAGAGAAATAAATTATTATCAGACTAGAAACAATACAGCGGCAAAAGCAAATAACCTTATGGTCAGTTGGCTACTTTCCGTAAAATCCTACAACATACCTTGAGGTTTATTATGATTTAAATAATTTTACAAAGTGGTAAGTAGTTGGTAAAATTGGTTTCGTTGATGACATTGGCAAACAAAACAAATTGTGACAAAATTATTGGTATTGATAAATATAATTTGTGTACAAATATAAATAGAGATATTGATTTATTACATGGAGAATGTGCATAAATTTGTCGAAAATAGAACTGCGGGAGTTTTTGATAAATAGGAAAAGATTTTTATAATAGAAAACATTAGAACTTCATGTAAACGTGCATCTGAATATTCTATTAATATTACAAACGCGAAAGTTTGTATGGATGTATGTTTGTTACACTTTCATGCAAAAAATACGGAATGGATTTTGATAAAACTTTACAATAATTTAGCTTATCCATCAGAATAACATTGTGTGGTACCAGCAGAGTAAACAACTTCTCCTGTACAAGATGTCGTAAGCGAAGCGACTCAGGTACCTGAATCAACAGACAGCGGTATATCCATCTGAATTAGTGTAGCTAAAATGCACATGGCGGAGATGGGCAACCCCGTAGCAAAAGATACGCTATGCCAATGCCACCACGCTTGCTCAGCGGAGCAATTATGGACAAAATTCCCTTCTTGGGGAGGCCTAGGTCCAGCAGTAGACTACCCATGGCTGTAATGATGATTAGAATAAGACATACATAGGCTATAATTGAAGGTATGTCTAAGAAAAATAATAATAATGTTTTTTTGCGCTTCACACACCTGCCGAGTTTTTTTACAAATCTGTATATCATCGTGCTGTTTTTGCGGTGAAAACAGAAATTAAATTTTATCTTAATATAAACAAAGTTGATGTGTCTGTATGTAATACCAAAATAACAGTTTTTAGGAATATGAAACTATATATTTTATACTTTACTACTAAACTAAGCTTTTAAAGTATTTGTCTGTCTCTTCGAGGGAAACTCCGGAACGACTGCATCGATTTTATCTAGAATTTTACTGACGGTTCAACCCAAGTAATGTAGAATTACTTACTAGTAGGCGTACTTTTATTTTTTTATCGGCACGGGAATGCAAACTACGCGGGTGAAGCCGCGGCACGCTGCTAGTAAATTAAATATCAAAATTTTAAATTGCATAACTACTCACAGGGGTTCATACAAGCGCACTTCAACTGGTACAGGTTCTGAGACCCAATGGACAAACGCTTTGGGTTTCCCTGCGGTCTCTGTGAGTTCTGCAGTACACTCCACCTCAGATACATTGCCAGAACCATCTTTGATCACTTTTGATACCTTAAAAACAAATAAGAAATATTGGAAATAGATTATTGTTAACATAGCACCATGCCGTGTGGTACTGGCAGAGAAGAACAGTACTTCTCACTGTACCCAATGTCGTAAGAAGCAATTAAGGTACCACAATTGACATATATATCGATACACCGGTATCCATCACATACACTGTTACACAGCTCCACTGAGCTAAACAGCTCAAATGCATAGGGATGGGCAGCAACATCTCCGTTAACACAAGCAAGCGCAAGGGCAAGCGACTAGCGCGGAAATTGTGCGGACAAGATTCCCTCTTTTTGGGAGGCCTATGTCGAGCTGAGAGACTGATGTGATGATGATGAATATAGCAGCTATAGAACGTCCACTGCTGGACATAGGCCACCTCGTGAAAGGTGGAGTTTTACCTATAATTGCCGTAATGTGTACGTGTGGTAATAGCAGTGCTTAGCATCGCAACGGGGAGGCTGGTGCCCATTCCGCCTAATTTCATTTGAGCTACGCAGTTTTATAGCCATTTGTAAGTTACAGTACCTCAGTCGCTTCTTCCGACACCTGGCGCAAGAGAAAGTACTATTCTAGCGAAAAATATTTGAAGTTAGTCAGTATATTTTTTGCGAAATTATATGCGAATGAGACATATTTATACCAATGAATGAAAAAACAACAGACGAATAGTTGTTGAGATTCGTGGATTACTCTTGGGTACTTAAATGTTTAACCTCAGTCCAACAAAAATCTACTGTCTATATCAGTCAAATAGTCATTCCCTCGGAACCAGGTGTTGTAGGTAAAAGGCGATTAACGCACTGAATTCAACAGATGGCCTTACATCCATCCAAAATAGGGTAGCTTAAATGAAAAATGGGCGGGGAAGGGTAGCAGCAACGCTTTCCGACTGGCATTACGTCAGCCCGTTAAAAAAAGCAGTATTAAATATGGGATTTTGTCTTCTCATATATCATCTTGGTGCTGATAAAATTGTGCAGTTACCTTTAAGGCATATCCAGCATGCCTAAGTCCCACAGACTGATCAGGCGTAAGACGGCGATACCCTTTTTCTGGTGATTCCTTAAAGTCACTAGCCTCAACATAAACGACTTTATTAAAGACAACCCCATGGGACCCCTTTTCTGGCTCATTCGGGAAATCGGGAACAGTGACGTTGATAGGTTTGTCGCTGGGGAAGTTCGTTATGGTGATCTTCAGCGGCTCCAGTACTACCATCACTCTGTAAGTAATGCAAGCCAGTTATTGTTACTCCTATGGTCATGACTTCATACATAATCGGGTTACAAAATGAAAGATGTCAAAGCCCACGTATAACTATCATCATTGCAAATCGTAGATCGTAGCTATCGCGATGAGCAGCAGCATATATATCCGAAATCTGAAAAAGTGTAGCTGACATACTTATACATATATTTCGGATGGTTATACCGCCACCTTTCGGTTCTGGTACCCTAGTCGCCTCTTACGACACCTAATACAGGGGGAGGCACTACTCTACTCTGCCAATACCACACTCGCAAAACAACGAGCCCGTAACTGACTTACGTAACATAAAAAGTAACATTGCTGTCATGGTTCATTGTTATTTCTATAATACAAAATGAAAGTGGAGGACCCATGCGCATTGTGAGAGTAATATAGACTGGAGTAACTTATGGATACCTGGGAGCGGTAACGTTGAGGACATCCCTAACAGCCGCGTCCAGCACGGTGGGGTCGACGGCCCCCACTGCCCCGGTCACTCCAAGTCCTGCGCAGAAGCTGTTGATGGCCGCCGCTGGCACCCCGCGCCGGCGCAGAGACGTCAGTGTGTATAGCCGTGGATCATCCCAGTCTGAATGAAATAGTATATGACATTACAGTTAAACTACAGTTAAAGAAATAAGTAGGTTGGAACACAAATAAGATTCACAATGCTTAAATGTTACTTAAGAAAAAAATTAAGAGAAATATTTTTTTAAACAATTTTTTAAATAAATATCCTTTACCATGCACAATTCCTTCAGTAATCAGCTTGGCTATCTTTCTCTTAGAAACTACAGTGTAGTTAACATTCAGTCGGCCATACTCCCACTGCACAGGGCAATAGATGCCGAGTGCATTGCACAGCCAATAATAAGAGGAACTGTATAAGAGAAATTAAAATTCTATTATATTCTACATATCATTTTGTAAATTCATACAAAATTTTATCTATAAAAATTATATATAGAGAATTTGTTCTCCATAAACTCACCGCCTTGACTGGAACTCTTTTGTACACAAAGAATGTGTAATATGTTCAATACTGTCACAAAGGCAGTGAGTGTAATCATAAGTGGGGTAAATGCACCACTTATTTCCTGTGCGGTGATGTGGCTTGAACTTTATCCTATATGCCACAGGATCTTGTTTACCCTCTTCCAAAGTTATCTTCATTCTCAGTGTTGCCTCACCTTCATCAATTTTTCCATTTTTCATGTCCTGTTACAATTTTGATAGACTTAATATAACACAAGAAAAATCCCTAGAGATAAGGTGGGTAAGACAGAAGATATCATTGACAATTTTGTATGAAGCGAACAGAATTAAAATTATCTCACATCATCTGATACATTAATATAACCATAATTAAACTTACTTCAAATAATTGCATACTTTCTTCTATTGGTCTATTTCTCCATGGTGAAGGTGGGGGATTGAAACCCTTTATTTCTTCTGACTTTTGATGGCAAACATATGCTAGATCCTTTTTTATCAGCTGCACTGCCCACTCATACAGTTGATCAAAGTAGTCAGAGGAATGAGTTATTTTGTATGGTGTATAGCCTAAAATTTATAAATAATAATATATATTAGATATTATAAACCACTGGAATATTTTTTTCACAAATTGATACTATTTACCTATTATATATGTTTTCCTACTGAATTACAGAACACTTAATAATTACTAGTCAAAATAAAGTGTGAATCTTACCTAACCATTCTACCATATCCTTAATTCCAACAAAGAACTTCTCCTCTTCTTTTTCAGGATTAGTGTCATCATATCTCAGGAAACAAATTCCATCATGTGCAGCAGCATAGCCAAAATTGATGTTGATAGCTTTGGCATGTCCAATATGTAAGATCCCATTGGGCTCTGGTGGGAATCGAGTCCGAACTTTCCCAGAGGTGACTTTAAGGTGTTCCTCAAGAAGCCTCTTAGTGTCAGATGTAACTACATAGCCATCTGACTTGAAGTTCTCTCCGGGAGCATGGAATGGCAACTTTCTCATCAATTCAGCAATAGAAGTGGCACCACCAACATCTCCAGGTGTATCAGATTTTTCTGGTTTAGTTACTGCAACACATAATACAGAGCAAATAAATTTTAGAGCTTTTAGAATTTTGTTTTATCTCTAATAACAAACATTATTGGAAAATGCATAAAATATAAAAAAAAAGAAGATAAATATGAAATATAAAATATTTCAAATATTGTCAGAATTTTTTTTGGTGTAAGGGACAATCATCAATAATTGCAATTAAAAGATTTTGATTTCTGATTTTTGTTAATTTCAAGTAAAAGAGGATTCAATTTCAACATTATTTACAAAAACAGATTAAACATAATTAAAAGTAGCTTTTCAAATAATAAAGTTATAACTTTATTGTTTTCATTTTCTTTTTTGTTCTTACTGTAAACCTGAACATTGTCCCGTACACCAATTGAATTTCTGACTGTCAATATAGTATTTCACTTCTCTTGCTGAAGGCTAAAAATAGAGCTTATAAAACTAAAAATAATGTATGATAAGTTATGCAAAAGGCACAAAAAATATAGAGCAAGCCCCACCGTTTTCTCTAAATAAATATAATGAACAAACCTTTATCACCTTCTTTGTTTACTTTTTTGTTATCAACTTTAGCCTTTTTATCAATTTTTGAAGCAGGTGCAAGATCAGCCTCAGTTTTAGGGCCTAATAAATCTAAAATCTGTAATAAATTATGACAAACATTGCAATATATAATGATTAAGTTGAATCAAAGGCAATAAATTAACAATGAGAATGGACAGACAGCTGAATAAATATTCCTTACAAATTATTGCCATAATAACAATGAAACTTACAAGGCTGCTTTTAAACAAAAAAACATTGACACATAGATAACAAAATAAATTATGTTAAGAGCATATATTATAGACATAGAATTACCTGGACATCCACTTCGTTTTTAATGGCTTTTCCATCTGCCCAACGCAAATCATCTCTGACAGCTTGCATAATCATGCCAGAGTTAAACCTATATCTCTTTTCCAATAGCTCATCTTTTAATTTGGCCATATGTTTTTCTACAACTTGTTCCACTTGTTCTGGTGTAACCACAACACCAACACCACAAGCTTTATCAAATTCTTCTTCATTGATAGTGGCTTCATTGACATTGCTAAGCAAATATTCGAGAGCAGCATCAATTCTTAAAGTAGAATCAAACTTTCCATTAGCAATGTACTTACAGACAAATGGCAATTTCGAAGATATCTGTGGTTTAATTTTAGTTGCCAGATGGTACATTAACAACCCCGCTCCTGAGGGTATATTCTTCAGATCGACCTGAAAATTTTATTTCTATCATGAATTTCATTGTCATTAAAAATTATAGATAAATTTATAGTCAAAATATATGTTACTAACCTCGCCAATAGCAACAAGTAAAAATTTTGTTACATTACTATTTTTTAAAGTCTCCTTAGCCTTTTGCTCACTTAAACCTAATAATTTAAATTTTTCTATTGTTTCTTCTGGAGACATTTGTACAAAGTTTTATTACAAGAATATTGACCACCGGCAGAAATATATGCTGCCTTCTAGTGCCACATTGATAAATGAAGAATTGAAATTTGGCAGAACTTGACACTTGACATCTGACATTTACGTGAACGTTCAAAATCAAATTATACATCTGATACATAAATGAGAGAGAAATTTTTGTCGATCTATGCTCATATAATTTTCCACTTAACTATTTGTATAAATGTTTTGAAGTATTTTTGAATATCTACAAATGGAAAAGTACAAGAACATGGTTATTATGGTATTTCTGTACTTAACCGTCTTAAAGTAGATTATATGAAGTATGCTATGAATTCAACCACACTTGATTATACACAAAGCCGATGACCAACCCATACAATTATGTTATAAATCGCAATCGATATTAATATTTAAAAGCGTTGCATTGATTGAGATTGACGATGAAAATATTTGTGTAGGTTGATCTGTAGCTTTGATATCATACGGGCCACGCTTTTGTCACAAAAAGCTTTTAGCTAAGTATGAATTAAGTCAACTTGAACAAGTCGAAAAATAGGTGATGGCAAGAGAAAATGGTAGGTATGGTAAAAAACGAATAATGAAGTTCAGGAAGTTAATGAATTCGTATGTCTGAGTAGGATGTTTACCAAAACGACAAATAGTGCAAATATTTCCTTGTATATTTATGTAAGCTTTAAGTTCTGTAGGTAATTTTGACCTTTTTTATAATATTTTTTAAAAAAGTAGAACGTGAAGGAAAAATTATGTTAGGACAGCTCGACTCTCCAACGCGCCCGACTCCTCAGATCGAAGAAGCTACGAAGTTCCCAGCACCCACCATACAGCGAATTCCACCCCTTTTATTGAAAAGGCGGTGGAATTGCACCCGAAAAGGTTAGTGGTACTTGTACCACTGATCGGACCGGCGCAGAGTCCGACGGTGTGTGGTTAGGGTTACTTTTGAGGCTATTGAAGTGTCAGTTCAAGGTCGATAGTAATTGATACAACCCAGATATAATACTACGCGGACGCGAAGCGTGATCATCCGACTGCGCTCCCTGTAAGCAGATGCAATTGCGAGAATTGGATGACACAAATCTTTTCTGTCACTGTTTTATTACAACATGAACAATGAATCAGGATAAAATGTCTTAAAATTCACATGTTCGTTTTATGTGATGCTTAGTAACAGAAAGAAAATCAATCAAAATAAGAAGAATTTATCGCACTATAGTATAAGTAAATATATATTAATACAATTTATACATGTGTTGCCATAAAACTCTGCATATTTTTCATGGTGATATGGTTGGGTTTAATAGGAGTAGCAACAGTGATTATTACATCAGTTATATATTAGCACGCTACAGGTTTACAGTTTAGTTTATGGGTATGCAATATTAACTAAAAATAAGTTTTAAGGCAAGAACTTATGTAATGATGACATCAAAATATTCAAACAAACTAAAAAAAACATTAATAAGCATCGTTTCTGCTTCGTTTTAAATTAAGCTAAATACAGGTATTTATCAGACGATACAGCGTGAGGTACCGGCAGATTAGAACAGTATCTCCCTCTGTATCAGGTGTCGTAAGTGGCGATCATGTTACCAGAACTGACAGATGGCGGTATATCCATCCGAATCAGTGTAGCTCAGATACATAGGGCGTAGATGGGCGGTAGCGTCCCCATCGCAAAAGCCGCGCTCTGCGATTGCCATCCCGTTTGCCCAGCGCTGCAATTATGGGTAATATTCCCCGTTTCTTAGAGAGGCCTTTGCCCAACAGTGGACTGCCAATGGCTGATACGATGATGATGAAGATTAATAGATGGCACTTAATTAAATATTTGAATAATTGTACAAATAGTACTCTATATATTTGTACAATACATATTATATGTAATTGTTGATCCCATCAAAATGTGTAAAACTCGCAGCTAAGAAATTACAGAACACCCTCGACCTACTGTCGAGGTAAAAAATGTCCTGATACACTATCAAAATAGCTTTTATTTTATAAGACCAGTTAGGTCTGGAACTTTTGAATACCTTATTAAATCTGTCATCAAACTGTGAGCCTATCTTTAAGCTGAACTGAAATAAATACTGCACGGATCTCCGAATAAAGTAGGTACTTACTTACTACATTACGCTTGCCATGTATATGACTCCTAGACGCAATCTTAACCCTAATACCTTAAAAATAACAAATATGAGATGAAAAGTTTAAATCGGTTCAGTTCAGTTTGTTATCCACAGATAAAAAATACCAATCTAGTTTATATTAATCCATGTAAGGTAGGGATTCTATTCCATTTGAAATACAATAAAGCCTATGTTAGTCGGTGACGATATACCTAGTTTGTTAATGATGAATGAATGTATAACATCTGCCGAGTGAAATCGTTACAAATGAATATAATATAACTGGTCACTATTTCCTTTTTATTTTGATATACACAGAGCAATTGTGCAGGCGTTTCCGGTACCTACTCACTGTTGTTGCCAAGGTTTTGTATTTTGGTTATTATTTATTTTTAGACAGACGGAACAAATTTAATGAAAGCAATCAAATCAAAATGACAATAAAGCGATAAGAGGGCAGATCGCATCACTACGATACACTGACCAAATTGCAAACGTATTTAAAACAACCTGATTAGGGGGACTCTGGATGCTGCTTGTGTATTTGTATAAAGATGAGCTTGTTATTAAAATAAAGAAAGCAAGGATGCCAAGCAGGAGCATTGGATGGCATTCTTGAACTACCGTGTTTAAATTTCTTGTAGGATTTAAAACTCACAGACTACCATCTACTGGCAACATTATTTTTGAAGTTCAAATTATAACATTAACACTATATATAGGAATATAGCCTAGCCTTATATTCCATTATGTATTTGTATTGTAAATAAATTGATTGAGTAATGTTTTCCATCGAGCATTTCATAAGCCCCTTTGTCTAGTCACGGCACTCACGCCGGCACTTACGGCAGTGTCGTACCGACAGTGCCGTGAGGTACTGACAGTAGAAACTATTTTATTCTAAAGGTACTAACCTTCCCTTGTACCATTTGTCGTAAGAGGCGACTAATGTACCAGAACCGACAGATGGCGGTATATCTATCCAAAACATTGCAGCTCAAATGGGCAGGGATAGACAGCAGCATCTCCGTCGCTAAAACTGCGTTCTGCGATTGCCTGTACGCTTGCTCAGCGTAGCAATTATAGGGAATTCTTTTTTGGGGAGGCCTATGTCCAGGAGTGGATTTTCAATGGCTGTAATGATGATGATGATTGTTTTTTGTACCATGCTGCATATACTGCAGTATCATGATACGATTCTTGGGTATTGCCTGAGATAAAATTTCGAAAAATGGCAAACGGAGAACTTACGTGAGACACCCGCTATGATATGGTCTTCAAAATGTTACCCCAGGTAAAAATAACTATAAGTCCAACTTCGAGATAGATTTGAAAGGTTCTCTTTAGTGGGTTCGATCTCCAGCCAGGTCAAATATTTATATTTTTCTGTGTCTGAGTGTTAAATATATATTACGTATTATATTCGTAACACAATTGCATTAAGCTTGATACTTCTCGGAGTCATATTGGAGTGAGAACAATGTATAAGACGTTGTATTTAATTAATTATGTTTAAGTTTTTTATTTATGGTTTTACTATGGATTTGGAATCCTATTTAGTTCAAGTCAAGAATATTGTAAGAAAGTGCAACAAAACTTAAAATATGCTAATAAAATGCAGTCATTTAATTTATATTTAGAAATATGCATTCATATTTTACACCACATTCAGGTAGACCACAGTCATACAAAGGTTGTCTGCATTGGTACCTCACTTTCACCTATTTCTAGCGCCAAACAGCAGTGTCCGTATTACTGTGTTCCGGTTCCAGGGTGAGAGAGGCAGTGAAATTACTGGGTAATGTGAAATAATATCTTCAAGTCACAATGTTGGCAACACGATCGTGATATCCTTGTGATATTACAATCGTCTATAGGCTGTAGTGACGCTTTTTACCACGCGGACTGTATGCTTGTTTGTCGACCTGGTGTAATAAAAAAAACAGTAGCTACATATCTTATTAGGTTATTTTCCATGAGAATGGAACAAGTAAGAAGGCACTCATTTAAGCACTTATAAATTTCTAACACGTGAAAGCGATGGAATGCGAGAGGCAAATTATGCAAATGATGTTAACCGTTGGCATTAGAGTTTAGTAGAAGCTGACAGCTCAGTGACTCGAACTTAATGGTTCAGATTATAGAACTTCGTAGGTAAACTATCTTAATAAATATCCTTCTATATTAATATAACCACATATCCCCTTGAATTGTACCTAATTTATTGGTTTTCAACCATCATGTAAGGTATTTACCTCAGTATTTTCGGACAGCGGCCTCAATATGGGTAAAAAGATCTGAATAATAGATAACCATTACCACAAGCGTTTCAAGTTTCTTACTATAGGTAAGGCTAAACGTAAATTTTAATAATATATAGTACGTTTTGAAACGATCCTTTTACTATTGATAGCTTATTGACATAAAACAGAGAAATTTAAAAAAGTAATACGATTAAAATAATGTTCCGAAGATTTTTAGTTCCTTCTCCTTGCCACTGTGTTACAAGGCTATTGAAGTGTCAGTTCAAGGTCGATAGTAATTAATACAACCCAGATATAATACTACGCGGACGCGAAGCGTGATCATCCGACTGCGCTCCCTGTAAGCAGATACAATTGCGAGAATTGGATGACACAAATCTTTTCTGTCACTGTTTTATTACAACATGAACAATGAATCAGGATAAAATGTCTTAAAATTCACATGTTCGTTTTATGTGATGCTTAGTAACAGAAAGAAAATCAATCGAAATAAGAAGAATTTATCGCACTATAGTATAAGTAAATATATATTAATACAATTTATACATGTGTTGCCATAAAACTCTGCATATTTTTCATGGTGATATGGCTGGGTTTAATAGGAGTAGCAACAGTGATTATTACATCAGTTATATATTAGCACGCTACAGGTTTACAGTTTAGTTTATGAGTATGCAATATTAACTAAAAATAAGTTTTAAGGCAAGAACTTATGTAATGATGACATCAAAATATTCAAACAAACTAAAAAAAAACATTAATAAGCATAGTTTCTGCTTCGTTTTAAATTAAGCTAAATACTTATCAGACGATACAGCGTGAGTTACCGGCAGATTAGAATAGTATCTCCCTCTGTATCAGGTGTCATAAGTGGCGATCATTTTACCAGAACTGACAGATGGCGGTATATCCATCCGAAACAGTGTAGCTCAGATACATAGGGCGTAGATGGGTGGCAGCGTCCCCATCGCAAAAGCCGCGCTCTGCGATTGCCATCTCGTTTGCCCAGCGCTGCAATTATGGGTAATATTCCCCGTTTCTTAGAGGCCTTTGCCCAACAGTGGACTGCCAGTGGCTGATACGATGATGATGAAGATTAATAGATGGCACTTGATTAAATATTTGAATAATTGTACAAAAAGTACTCTATATATTTGTATAATATTATATCTAATTGTTGATCCCATCAAAATGTGAAAAACGGGGCCAAGTTTAAATGCGTGGTTGTCGACTTTTCCAAAAAACAACAAAGCCCATTGCACAAGCAGTAGAACACACATAAGGAGGAAAAGTCTGTCCTTAGACTTAAGGGTTATACAACGCTGCCCGCGTTTAATTTCCGTTTCGCATCATAGATGTTGGGATCTTTGTTATCGCGGGCCGTGGTCCAAGCTTTAAATGCAGATAGCTTCTCGAGCCTTGCATCTCGGCAAGGCCGGTTTAACCACCATAATCTTTAAATAGTAATATAATATTGTCCATCTATATCTAGAAATCTAGTACTAAAACAATTAAAAAATAGGTATTTATAAATATACATATAAATATACATCTATGAATTAATATAACTCAAAGGGCTTCCCCAAGTTTGAATAAAATAACTAAAAACATCAGACATCACATCTCGCACAATTATGTGTATGAGTAACAGGTCATATGCAACAAATGTCCTTTATATTGTTCTTTTTATAATTTTATTTTATGAGTACCTTTTGTTCTGAATCCAATATAACATTAACATCATATTCTCGTGTACACTATTCACATACAAATACTTATCTTTAAAAATAATAGGGACCTAACAAATCATCTGATATCAGTTAATATCCGTCGATAAATGTCAAAGCGTGGGACACGGACATCTGGCTGGTATATACTCCAGCTTAGCGTAATGTAACAAACTGTTTTAGTACACCTACTTATATATTGACAATGTCGACTTACATAATAGGATATTTTATTATTTTGACCTCGAAACGATGTAGATACCCACGTCAAAGAAGGAATTTAATTATTACTGACAAATCACTTGAACCCATTGTATAGAACCAGGCCACTCAGAAAAATTGTGCGAGTACGTTTTTATACGTGGGATACTGTTGACCAGTTTTATAATTTGTTTTAGGAATTCGATTATTTAAAAGGAAAAATATATTTGTTTCATAATGATGAAATTGTAAGGTGTTTTTAGAAGTAGAATATACAACTTTTAAATGGAATAAAACAAATATGGTTTTTTTAGAATGATAATCATACAGCATCAGAATTTAAGTATCATTTCTGACATATGGCCGCCACGGATGGCTCCGACATATCTGGAGGTCCAATTTCGATGAATTTTCCAACATTTGTTTTCGACAACTTTCTTCCTATATCGGCAATAATGCGGCGAATGTTATCCTCCAAGTGGCCAATTATTTCGGATTTTTCGGCGTAGACTAGTGTCTACATATATCCCCACAGAAAATAGTCAAGCAGCGTTAAGTCCAATTCACGGGTTGAAAACGTGAAACCATGCGGTTACCAAACTTTTCCTTCAATAAATTAATTATGGCAGAACGTGTGTTATATGTTGCGTCATCTTATTGAAACCACAACTCCTGCGCATCATGGTTGTTCAATTGATGTATGGTCGGTCACCATAGACTGTAACGTTCTGGCCAGTATCCTTTTCACGCTACACTCTACAACAGCAATTCCTCTTCTGTACGCAAGACTGGCTGTTCATAGAGATGTGTTGGTTCCAATACTGACATATGGTAGTGAATATATGGTATGAGAAGAAGCACGGAAGTAGAATAAATGCTGTTAAAATGAGAGCACTTCGAAGGGTGTATGGTGTAAGTTTGAGAGATAGATTAAAAAATAGTGTTATAAGAGATAAATATGGTGTAAAAGATGATGTTGACAATAATAGAGAAATGGAATTTTGAGATGATTTGGACATGTAGAATCAAAAAATGAAATAGAATGCGGAACCCTATGTCTAACATTGCACTGTTAATAGCTGGTATGATGACCTAGGCGAACATATCTTAACCAGGTAGAAGAGGTATTGAAGAAGGGCCAGGACAGAAATACCAAGAATAGACGAGCGTGTATGAATAGACTAATGCGAGTAAGGCAAACGGGAGAGGTATGCCAACATCGTAACGTAATCGCAACATAAGTGGAGATCTATAGTCTCTGGCTACCCCGATGGGACACAGGTGCGATGTATATATGTATGTATGTATGATATAGTTAATATTTTGTTAGTATTTAGATAACTAGAAATTGTCCTCGGGTCTAGTTACCGTTGAAATATACCGTGAGGTACCGGCAGAGTAAAAAAGTACCTGTCACTGCTCCAGCTGCGTAAGAGCCGACTAAGGTACCAGAACCGTCAGATGGCGGTATATCCATCCGCAACAGTGCAGCACAAATGCACAGGGCAGGGATGGGCAGCAGCACCTCCGTCGAGAAAGCTGCGCTCTGCAATTGTCAACACACTTGCACAGAGCAGAAATTATGGTCAAAATCCTCCTTTCTTGGAGACGCCTATTGTCTTTCATTGGCTGGTATGATGATAATGAGGAAACATCGAAATTTATGAGTCTGATTAAAAATTAAGATGATGATTGTCAATCTAATTACACTTTGCCCAACACTGCTGTACCTATCGACAAAAGATACGTTTGGTTAAAAAAAGGTTTGATAATTAATTCAAAGGACTGATATTAAGTACAGGTGCTGATGATAAAGTTTTATGGACAATAACTAAATGTACTGTACAGTAAAACAATAATCTAAAAGCTTTTTAAGTGTCCGCCGCGCTATTGCTATTGTTGCAGTACCTTTATTTTTATTTGAGTATTGTTTGACCCAAATTTATTATGTCGATCTTCTCCATGCTTTATGATTATGATTGCTAAGCTGGTATAAATTATTTTATATGATCGAAGAATCAATTGGCAAATTAAAATATTGTTATTCTGCTTTTTACCCTTGACTTCATCTTCCTATCCTTCCCAAGTCACATGTAGAACCTCTATAGTTCTTTTTCAACTCTTTAGAATTATTAGTAGTGCTTCCTCATAGAGTTGGAGTTCCCATCCTATTGATAAGAAATTTTGACGCGTCAAGGCGATTTAATGGTTCACGGCTACAAGTTACTCATCTGGTGACAACATTATAAAAAATACAATCATTACTTAAAATGAAAAAGGAGAAAATGTTCTGATTCCCTGTGCTCCAATAACTCCAACTGACTTGCCATTTCAATTAATAAATATCAATTTTCCCTATAAAAGCAGCTTTTAAAATAACAGTTAATAAAGCTCAAAGACAAATGCTTAAAGTTGCTAGGAATTCAATAATGCTTTTCCCATGGGTTTCTTTATGTTTTCCTGTAGCTTAAAGAAATGTACCTATATAAACTCATAATACTTCTTAATAATCTAAGTACTTTTATAAATAATTAACCGGTTTTTATAATAAAATATAATAAATATTTATAATGTAGGTAGTATTTACAAAAAAATTAAGTAATAATGTATATTCTTCAAAGAACTACGATTACTATCACACGAACTGTATGCTTGTTTGTCGACTTGGTCTATGTATATAATAAAAAGGTAGGAAATAGGTTCCCACAGATTTCGTTGCCGTATTTCTCACTGTTTGGGAGGTGCTATTCATTATACACGAGGTAATTTCTATTCATTTATTGAAACTGACATAATTTCATTTAGGAGATTAGGCTTACGTCTACCTTGAAATGTATACATACTCTATACACTGTAGTACTCATTATAAACTATAATAGATAAACATTATCAAGAATATCTATGATATTATGTATTTATATAACAACTTATGCAGTAATCAATCTAGATGGGTAAACATAATTTCGGTTCCCTAGTCAATTATGTATCTGTAAAATAAGGGTATTACTGTAAAATAATGCGAAAGTAAGCTTTATCCTTATCCTTTGGAAATTTAGCTTGTAAACCAATTTTGATGATATTTTCCATGTCATGTTTTGATTAAGTTTGTCAAACTTAATCAAAACATGACTCGCTCGCGCATATACATAAGCAGTTAAGACCATATATGATGCCGGGAACATTCCCTGGAGAGCTGTCCCATGTCCCATAAAATTAAATTCACGTAGGCAGAAATTTATTCATAATATCATTTATATATGTGACAGTAGTAAGTATGTAAATATGAATAAATCGTGGTACTCTTGGAATCACCGCTTTTTTTGCGCTAAACGACAGCATCATATAATAATAATATTTACTCTACGTCTCTTACACTGACCTTAATCCGCCGTAACTAGCTTAAGGCACTTGTGTTACGGACATCAGGCAGCAGAGGAATCACAAATGTAATATATTAATACATGTTTTTAACACTCAGAAACAAGACAAACATAAAATCATATTTAAAATATTTGTCCTTGTGCGGATTGAACCCACGACCCTGGCGCATAAAATAGGGTCACTACCATTTGCAAGATGGGGCCCGAAGTATCAGCAGTAGGATGTCCACTGCTGTACAAAGTTGTCCTCAAGAGAGTGTCTGTATCCAGCGTAACCCAATGGTTGCAATCGAATCAAAATGAAAATTACTCCACACTGATAATAGTATCCTGCAATTATCATAATTAACAAAACTTCTTATACATTGATTTGATTCCCTAATAAGTAAATCGGTTTCGGAAACCAAAAAACAGGTGTATTACAAATTTAATACTTAATTATATATTTTTTACATCAACACACTGAACAACACAAATGTTTAGCACGAAAAGTTTGTAAATCAACGGGTTCGAACCTACGACTTCTGGAGATACTAGACGCCCGCCCCGACTCCGTCGTAGATGCCGTTACCGCCACCTGGAATCAGAATTTATATATATATATATATATATATATATATATATATATAATTATACATGAGGATAACCTAATACAGATACCGTCTGCATTGTACGTCACTCACACCTATTTCTATGTAGCTTTGAAACCGGAACAGGTTTGAAGGGTGAGACAGGGCAGTGAAATTACTGGGTAATGTGATATTATATCTAAAACTGGCAACGAGCGAGTGATATCTTTGTACGGTTGTAATATATCTGTAATCTATCTTGTAATATTTCAAGTGTCCATGGGCTGCTATGTCGCTTACTATCATTTATATACTACAATAAAAATAATAGTTAAAAGATATTTTTAAAATGTCTTGAGATATAAAAAACCACTAGTAGAGAAGCATTGATATTTACTTACAATCGCTTATGATAATGTGTGAAGACGTTTGATATCGATTAAATGGGATATATTTAATAAAACCAGCACAGTGAGATCAAAGCATGATTTCGCATTCAACATCTGTTTCTGCAGATATTATTTAACCGCGTCGTTATTGTGTCAGTAGCGTCTTATATTATTAGAATCATAGTCGAAGAGCCATCTGTTAAATATCCATAGTACGCAAAATAATTTCACCAACATTTATTTCGATTCTTAATGCTATACCACACAAAGAGTAGAAGAAAGATCAAGCATATATTGGTTGTAGCGAAATAAAAATAATAAAAGACTAAATAGATAGAATAATAGAATGTTAAACAATAAAAAAAATTATTTATTGTACACGAGACAATCAGGGCCGCGTCAGCCACGCTGTATCACAGATATCCTGGTGAAGTCTATGCAAGTGATACACAGCTTAGAAATTTAATTACGAAAAAATATACATGTACACATAATATTTTATAGTAAGATAAGACATTTTTTAAAAATATAGTCATAAGTAGTATACGCAGATATGCAAAAAAGTATTTTCTGTTACAAAAGTTTGTATCCGTTTGTCAAAAATGTAAAAAGTTGAACAAATAGTGTTTCTGAGCCTAGAAATAGAATGCCTCTATCACGAACGTGTAAACTTTAGAACATATTAAACTAATACAGCACCTGTATTTTATTCTTAAATAAAGTTTTAATAAACTTTGTTAAGCAATAATATTAGTTTAGCCGAGCGGTACTAGCAGAGTAGAATAATACCAGGTGTCGTAAGAGGTGACTAAGTTACCTGAACCGACAGATGGCATTATATATGGCATTATTGCTAACACGCCCAGGGTGGCAATTATGGGCAAAATTCCCCTTTGAGTGGGACGGCCTATATCCACCAGTGGACATCCAATGGATATTATGAATATTAGTTATAAATAATATTATTTAACTGATCATGAAAAGTTATCTGATATCAAACTTCATTATCATTCGTCAAGATAAATTGATTGATAGCTTGATGGGTATCCGTTAATGCTGCAGATATGTGCTTTTGTCTAAACCAAAGCAACAAATATGCCGTAGAATATATAATATGAAGATAGAAAATATCAACCGGGTTGAGATAATAACGAAAGTTGTTTGTTGAAAAAAAATATTTTTAATCAAAAATTAGTGCTTACCTTCGTAACTAGATCCATATTTTAATCGATCCTTTACTGTTCACTAATTGATTGTAACCTCTCATAGTCCCTTGTTAAGCTTTAATACAGCTTAATGCTTTAGCTTGTTGCATCCCACGGATTCATCGCGCAACAGTTTGTGAGTAAATTACTCTCTCACGCTGGAACGGCTAAACAGATGTTGATGAAATTTTACAAAAAAGTTATTGAGAGCCTGGAATAACACAAAACATATCTTTTTACCCCGAAAGCATGTTGGGAGAGATCTGGCTTTTTATTTTCTATATGAAATCGTCACGCCGAAGAGGGAGCGATCTAGAATTCCTCTCGGTATGACAAGTTCCTCAAAGATGCGATAAAAACAGATAAAATCGCTCGCAATCGGTGGAAAGCTAGTAACAGTCTTGTCAGTGAAAACCCATTAAAATCGGTTAAGCCGTTTTAGATATTAGCCGAAACAGACAGACATTTTTTTTATATACCTCAGTACCTTATATTCATTTATATGCGTTTATTAAAAATCTGTTAATTTTAAATTCTTCTGCTTTCTCACTTTTTTATTTATTCAAAAAGTTTTCTTTCCGAATAAGTATGCGAAACATGAGGTTTGGTTTACCTGTTCATTCACGCCAATTTCTAAAAGTCTACAAAAAATACGGATTTGAGTCGATGCAGTCTTCTTGTAGGGGTGCGATATGTATAGAAGTGACCATAAAATTCGATTCCAATCTGTATTCAGAATTTAAATCAAACACGCATGAAAGTAGGTATATGCTAACCAAAATGTACATTGGAATAATTTGTATGACCAGAGTGAAATAAATACCAGAAGTATCTAAAGTACCACGCTCATAATAACAAAACAAACAATAATAACAAGTTTTGTTTATGTTCTAGTCCGAAATCTATATTCAGATGGTTTCGGAACAGAAGTAGTAGGTGTAAGAGATAATAATCGGATACAAGTGCGAGCCGGGGCATTGAATGGTAGTACAACGACATAACCGCATATCATATTCAACTAGAATTATGAAATAACATACTTATATTTCCTAATCTATAGCTGCTTTACAACCGTTTGTCTTAATAGAAGAAAATAAGATACCTTCTTCTTTAGTAACTTAACACGATCCTTAGTAAAAAAAATTGCCCAGTAGTAAGAAACGGTTTATTTTTTTGTACGTTGCCGTGGGTGACTGGCAGGGTAGAATAGTACCTCCCCTGAACCAGGTATCATAAGAGTCGACGGAGGTACCGGAACTGACAGATGGCGGTATATTAGGCGGCAGATAAGGATGAGCAGCAGCATCCCAGTCCTAACAATATGCTTGCCAACTTGCGCAATAGTGCTAACATGCTTGACCAGCGCGGCATTTATGGCCAAATACCCCCTTTTTGGGAGGCCTGTATCCAGCAGTGAACTTGCAATGGCAGGTATGTTGACGATGATTTTTTTTATATATTACACAAGGTCGAACACATACTTGTGAATCGAAGATATTATGTTACATTACCCAGTAATTTCACTGCCCCTCTTACCCTTCGAGCCGGATCACAGCAATGCTGTTTGGCAATAGAAATAGGTGACAGTGAGGTACCAATGCAGTCGATATCTGTATGAGGTCTACCATGAGGTAGACCTCATATAGATATCATCATATAGATACCGATAATCGCATCAACGGGTTACAATATTAATATGTACCTGGTCGAACGAAGATGAAGTCGGGGCGGGCGTCTAATATCTGTATATATTTTGAACCGATAATGCATTCGGTTGTGTTCTTATTCGCCAGAGGTCATAGGTTCTTTGTATGAGATCTTCCTCTGTTTTAAATCCACATGTCATCAAGATGTATACATTTTATAGATCCTAAAGAATACTTATGTCTGTTTGTTTGTTTGTTACTTTTACAAAATTAACCGGATCGTAACAAAATTTGGTAATAATAGCTTGAACCCCAGCACATAGGTTTCTTATCATTGCTGAAAAGATTCTGCAGGACGCATGGTATCGCGAAATTTATTTGGACGAAGTTGCAGACGGAAAGCTCGTTTTTCTATACTTGGAACATCAACAAACCCAGATAGATCACGGGCATCAAATCTCTTAAACGTTGACCTTTCTTTGATTGGGCCCGGAAATAAATGGACCGTATCCACGTAACCTGTCGCGCACCGTGCGGGTAATATTGATCTCTGAGGAAAATCGGAAATACATTCACGGAAATGCGATTGCAGGGCAGCCCACGTTTATTGAAACTTATTTACCTTTAATGACATTTTTATCAACAAACGTGTTGTATTGGCTTTCTTGTACAAGAATGTTTTCCTTTACTATATTGATTTTCACATTACAACGGTTTCCTTTTCCGCTTTTCATGTTATAATTCGTCAGCCACACTGTATCACTGATATCCTAGTGAAGTCTATGCAAGTGATGCACAGAATAGAAATATAATTACGATTAAATATACATTTACACAATATTCTATAATAAGATAAGACATTTTTAATAAATAGAGTTATAAGTTGTATACCTCTACCACGAACGTGTAAACTTTAGAAACAGCACCTGTATTTTTATTCTTAGATAAAGTTTTAATAAACTTTGTTCAATAATATTAGTTTAGTCGAGCGGTACCTGCAGAGTAGAATAGTACCTCCCCCTGTACCAGGTGTCGTAAGAGGTGACTAAGTTGTAATTAAGTGCGGGTAATATTGATCTCTGAGGAAAATCGGAAATTTATTAACGGAAATGCGATTGCAGGGCAGCCCACGTTTGTTGCAGCTTATTTACCTTTAATGACATTTTTACTAACAAACGTGTTGTATTGACTTTCATGTACAGGAATGTTTTCCTTTACCGTGTTGATTTGCACATTACAACGGTTTCCTATTCCGCTTTTTTTGTTAAAATTATTTACTATTACTATCGTGGCATCAGTCTCACTATACATTTATAATGATAATAATTCACCCAACATCACATACATTAATCTGACATCGTGATAAGTCCCTTAAAGCACTTACATTACAGATATTAAGCATAACCAGGCTACAGAGGAATCACAATTATAATACTTATAAACGAACAAATAGAATAAGCACAATTATATATTTCTTAACATTTACGAGTTCACAATTCATAATAAAAAGCACTTTTATAACGACTTCAAAATGCGGTTGATTAACTTTTCACCATTTATGTTTAAAGAGTAAAAGTTAAGCTTTTTAAAACCATTAAAAATAGTTTTATAATATAAACGACCTAGGTGGTTCTGGGTGGGGAACGAACTCAGACGAGAATACTACTGAATACGCCATGGAGCCCATCTATATAATTAATAAATAATACATGACCCAAAGGTCCTGTTTTAAATTTACTTACATATTACTTTTAATTCATAATCCCAAACAACTATTTTGCTGTCCAAAGAAATAGTAGTCCTTTTAAACCTTTACCTAGATTTATGAACTTCAAATTCTATGAACAAGTAACATACATGACTTACAGACTAAGGTAGGAGGTTAAAGCCAACTTATATAAGTCCAATTTTATGTGAAGTTTAAGTCCATCAAACTTCATCGTCAACATATCAATCATATTTAGTCGACCTTTAAACATTAACCTGAATGTATTTATTTTTACATCGCCTGTAAATCCCAGCACAGATTCATAAAGCCTAGCATACGTCCAATGACAAAAAAAGTGCCAGTACTGGGTGCACTTCGCAGCAGCTGGCACCGTCACCGTCACCGGCGTGCGTCGAACCCGACAGTGCCGCCGCCGTCGGCCACGAGTCATACCCAGTTCCCCTCAGTAGCGTCCTAGCTCGCGTGGGATTACGTCGCTTTGCCGCCGTGCTCTCCCCTTAAATTATTTACCTTTTGTGTTATCGTATGCGAAAACGTTTTCATGAACATACAATAGTGACTATTTACAAGACTCACATGTGAACCGCTCGCAATTATGTGAGTGCTTTTGGTAAATATTCAGTGTTTGTTTACATTTCGTATTTCTATTACATCTGTTGCATTGTTGTACATTTTATTTTTATTACTATATTAAATTTTTTTTATTGTTTATTATGAATAAACAATAAAACGTCCGTTGACTGATTTACCTATTAAAGTTGACAAATATACTTTTTGATGGGAAAGGTTACGCTTCCCTCTATTAACAATACACTGGCAGAATAATAGAACCAGATTAAGTTATGATGTCACTAATAACTAGCCAGTATTAGCAGTACCTGGTTTCAACAAATAAAAATACTTTGCATCAGGTAGACCTTATACAAAAAGTCATCTCTATTAGTAGCTCACCTCACTCTCGTCTATTTCTACCACCGTATAGCAGCGTTCGCATTATTGTTTTCCGTTTTAAAAGGTGAAAGAGGCAGTGAATTTACTGAGTAATGTGACACGATATCTTCAAGTCACGGTCGGCAACGCACTAGTGATTTCCATGTGATATTACGAGAGTCTATAGACTGCGATGACGCTATCACGCGAACTGTACAAGCATACATTTGTCGACCGGGTCTAATAAAAAAATATATACACATTAGGTAATCTTTATATCTGTAAAATGAAAGTAGCCTAAGTTGCAAGTCAGGCCAGGTCCCACCATTTCGTAAAATAGCATGCAAACGGAGCAGACAAAAATAAATTATTTATATTTGTACGGTTATATTTTTTTTTTGTCCATTAAATTCAATTAAAAAAATACATATTTACACAGCATTATGATTATAATTCGAATTAGACGTTTATTATTTGAGATTTTTTATATGCTTTTAAAATTATCTAACTTTGTTGTTGCCTGTGACGTAAATATTAGTGTTACACACCTCTATTCATGCATTTTAAGTGCACTGTTAATACAATAACCAAGGAAACTTCCCAATGCAGTGCCGGCTAGACTGCCGCGAAATATGATCCAATACTTCAAAGGATATCATATTATAGCGGCGTCCCTGATAGTAGCGTTAGATGGATGTTTGTAAGTAAAGGATGCAATAAGCAAACTAAATCATGTAGTGATGTGACCAGCCAAAAGTTTTACACTTATGTATATTATATATCCTACTATTTAGCTATAATAAATATTAATTACTCATTTATTTTTTATTAAACTGCATTAAGGACGTGTATCCCATTTTTATTTGTTATTTACCTTGGACTTTAATTGATATATTACATTACATAGTATATTGATAAATATTATTATAATTCAGCCTTTTTGAATATGTATCTTTTGTTACAATATATCAGTATCACATTATATTTTGAAATAGTTTACTCAAAGATGCATGCTTTGTTTGAGCTTTTTCGTAACAGAAATATTCTGAAAATCTATGTTATTTGGAGCACACGTACTGTTTTCTTTCTTTAAATCTATATTATGGATCATTTGGTTATCAAAATAAAGATTGAAATACATTGTAAGCGACATATTAAAACTCTAGTGCAATAGGTGATACATCATTGAAAACCTCACGAGCACAGGCAGACTTTGAAATAATTAAACTTAAACGCGAGACTTTGAAGGTCAATCCTGTAATGTTGTAAAGCTAGCAAGTATTTTAATCCTTGTTTCTATAATTTATTGATCATACCTGTATATGTACAATTGCAAGATAAAATTAAGACTTAAGGGGGCCCGCCAGTACACGTTATAGCATAATTCAAAACTTGACACCAGTTTTGAATGCATGATTCATAACATTCTGTAAAAACTTTTAAGTCTGTCGATGTTTTATTCATACAATAATTTGTATAGATAAGCTTTTATACACCTCTTCTTCTTCACCATATTAACTTTTACTGCGTAAAAAGAGGTAGTTTTTTTTAACTTAATATTGATACATAGATTATAATATTAAAATACCATTAGAGTAAAATCTAACGATAGATAGGATTCATCTAAGAGTTAATAAAAAAAATAATTCAGAATGACATTGAATTTCCGTTATATCAATTCAATTATAAAAAATGTTAAGGATAAATTCACAACGCTTCTGTTATTTAACATTATCTCTTACTTTCAATTACATGGTAATATTATTAAAATAACATGAAGTTGTTTCTTATATTTATTTCATGCTATAAAAAATGATAAACCGAGATTTTTCAGCAGTTTAGCATTTTTGTAATATCCAATAAAATTAAGGGAAACAAATCTCTTAATGGAAATATTCTTAAACAAGGAAGCTTACCTGTTCCTCACGACGAATAAGGACCTTTCTTTTACAGTTTATGATAATGTAATTTTCTAAGGTTTGTAATAACGCGCTCGTTTGGTGGCCTATAAAATTTTTGTAGCGTAATTCGAGTGGCCTCGTTCAGTAATGGCTGCGTATTGAATTATATCGGACGCTGAGATATTGGTTCGATCGATACATATTTTTCAATTTACGAAGCCAATTAATCCGTCGCCGTTCGAAGTCTTTATTTAATACCGTAAAACGGCCTGCGTCACAGAGACGTAGATACAATCAATGTTAATTACCTACGCTTGTATTTTATAAAATAAAATTCCGTCAGCTAGCCTGATCTATTAAATCGACAACAATAGGTTGTATTATTATTTGTGATGGAAAACCAAGCAAACCAATCTATTGTTCACACTGCCGAAATTTTAATGTTTCGTTCATTCTTTTAACATACAATGGTTTACATTTAGTTAAATATCATCACCTAAGTAGTCACATGTACCTTTTGAGTTGTAAAGGTAGAAGTAGCCGCAGATCTACTACTACTGGAAATAGATCTCCCCGAGAAAGAGGCCTGCACTGGGCATGGGTGGTAGCTATCTCAGAACTTCTTCGGCTTCCCGCCGGAAATGCTTTTGGCCATTCCCACCCTGTAGCTTTTGAGCTACGCTGTTTCGATTGGATAAACCGCCATATGTCAGTTCCGGTACCTCAGTTGTCTCTTACGACAGCTGGTACAGGTAGAGAGGTATTATTCTACGCTGCTACATTATAATTATAAACTAATTTAGAGGCCAATTCAATATCACGCTGACTGACATCTACGGCTGCCCTACGTTTTGGAATATCGTCCTCGTCGAGATCCATGTATTCACGTGCTAGATAAAATTGTATAACATTTTATAAATTAAACACTTCACTACAAACAATATTTCGTAATTAGCTTTCTTACTATATTTACCAGAAAATATTGATATGTAAAAGAAACATTATTCATGCATACAATGTTTCTGCACTCCTTTTTACTATGGAGATGCAATTAGTTGTAAACTTCTGAAACTATCTAATTGAGTTTAACGATAATATTCCTAATATACAGCCTATTAGTTTACATAATTTCCAGAATATTGAAAGAATTTTGAAAATTAGGTAGTTTAATATTTTTTCATTGAATATTCTCTGATTGAATACTCTTCGCAAATGCAATAGTCCGCATTTTACGGAAGAAGCTGCGAGTAATGTCAAATGAAAAATTATAATTTGCCTATGTTATATGACTACTCCGGGTTATGTGTAGATAAACTGCCAAACCATAGTTCAGTTTGTTTAATGGCTTCCTAGCGCTGACTGAGCACCGGACCTATTACGTCTGACATTTAAATCAAATTACAGATAGCTTGTTGATGCCGATCGGAATATTGCCCTCCGCTCGGCCGCGCGCCTCTGCCTGGGTATATTTATAATAGCCTATAAACCCTGAGAGCACATTTTTTTTGAATGGGCACTTGTTGATCAAATATTCAGATCATAATAACATTATCGGCTTATGATGATATACAATTTGAGCTCACAGATTTGTTTTATTGTTTAATATAGTGTTATTTTATGTAACGTTTAATTTTAAATATTGCAAATAGTTAACTATTACCGCTAATCGTCTCTAATAACTATAACCATGAGAGAATGCGAACAGCCTTGTGTCCCATGACGGCCTCCATGCCTGACGTTTCAGTATAGGGCTCGCTGTGCTGTGAGGTACCGGCAGTGCCGTGAGGTATCAGCAGAGTAGAATAGTGCCTCCCACTGTAGCAAGTGTCGTAAGAGGCGACTAAGGTACCAGAACCAACAGACGGCGGTATATCCATCCGAGACTGTTTATCTATAGTCAAATGCATAGGGTAGGGATGGGCAGCAGCGTCCCCGTCACCAACACGCTTGCCCAGCACGACAATTATGGGCAAAATTCCCCCTTCTTGGGAAGGCCTATGTCCAGCAGTGGACTTCCAACGGCTGTAATGATGATAATAGGGGTCGCTAAATATTTTCCGGAGGCTTAAAAATAAACGTCAAAGAAGTGGACTACTGGGTCTGTCCAGCAGTCCCAGTAGGTTCACGCAATAAAAATGGCCGTGCGGTACCGGCAAAGTAGAACCTCTCCTAGTACCAGGTGCTGTGAGAGGCAACTGAGGTACCTGAATCGATATATCCACCTGAAGAAGTGTATCTTAAATGTAACAGTGAAGAAATTAATAGCAGCATCCTCATAGCTCTATAATTACTACCACGCTTGCCCAGCGCAGCAATTATGGACCAATTCCCCCTTTTTTTAGATTGCCCATGCCCAGCAGCAAAATTGTATTGCTGCTATGATGATGTTGATGATGTAAAAAAACAACTACGAAAGCCCTACATTACATCGTCTAAATCATTTACTGAGTCGAATCCGCGCGTAGTTCCGGATTGCAAGTTATTAACATAAGAGCTTTAAGATTTATGCGTCTATACTTTTTATATATATTTATATATAAAGTAAAATCGGCCCAACTACTTGGCAAGGGGTGACTGGCTGACGAAATAAATGTAATAGGTTTTTTATATCACTAAGATGGCAAACAAATCGACTACGCTTGGTGATATCAATATCACTAGCACGACGCCAACTACGATACTAAAATTTATTATATCATATCACCCAGTAAATTTACTACCTCTCTCACCCTTCAAACCAGAACTCATCAATGCACTGCTGTTAGGTGATGAAAATATGGAGCTACCAATGCAGAATCCTCAAGTGAAACTTAATATATGAAATATGGTTTAGCTCGCAAAGTTAAAAATTATTTTTGTAATTTAAATAAAGTGTGTCCCCATTGGGAGCTAACATTCTGCTTGCTACTTCTTTTTTTAGTACACTAGAATGACTGCTATAAATAAAATTAGTTTAAATTTATGTGTGCTACTGGCAGAGTAGAATAGTACTTCTCCATGTATCAGGTTCTGTGAGATACATATGAAGTACCGGAATCGACAAATGTAGCTCGAGAAAATGTAGCTCAAATATAAAAGACGACACAGACGCTCTGTGCCTGATATGGCGATGATAATGATGGGGAGATTGACCCCCCATCCCCTGTATAACAGTCGTAAATTGTACGGCCACCTTTAACCTTTTTTAACTTTTAGAAATTAAAGGGAAAAAATATATCTATTATCTCTGCAAATCTTTGCGACGTAAGGGTGATGCATAAAAACCTCAAACTTTTGATTTTGCCCTCTATTGACACTGATTGTTATCGAAAATTGTACCCAGATCATTTTAATGAAAATAACACTATATGCAGGTACATATATATATATATATATTGGCCCGCAACTACTAGTTACATGATTCTTTCTATGAATTCAAGGCCCGAAGTTCTGTATATTTCTCGTCTCGATACGTCATAGACAGTTTAAGGTATGACGAACGTAAGGTCTTAGAATTAATCATTTGATGCCTTTAAAGCCGAAATAAAAATTAATCAATTTTGCTTACCAACAACTTCCAACCATATATCCGAAATTGCACCATTTGTCTAGTCTTTGTGTCTTAGCTACGAATGCTACAATCGTAGTTATTCGTAGCAAAGCTCAAATTAGTCAATTAGTCACAGTTTTGTTTGGCATTCCATGATGTGTACAAACGGATACAATTCAACCAATCCTCTGAAAAACCAACCAATCTGTAAGCAATTTGGACCACATTGTGAATTTGAAATTCATCATTAATTGGTTTTCTATGCCCTATTTTTCTGCAAGATCCTGAAACTGCGATCAATGAAACATAATGTTAACTAGGCTCGGTCGTTAAGTCTCTAAAATCTGGATTTTTTATGAATAAATATCACTCTCAAGAGAGAATATTCTAAAAGTGTAAAAGCGAGAACAATATACTACAAATCGTTTTCAGTGTTCTCATTTGCAACACAACAC
The DNA here is from genome assembly GCA_020976665.1 of Heortia vitessoides. Lineage (NCBI taxonomy): Eukaryota > Metazoa > Arthropoda > Insecta > Lepidoptera > Crambidae > Heortia > Heortia vitessoides. Next base: position 10,211,590 of record JACJUM010003237.1, read on the forward strand.
ACGCTACGTGCGTGACGCAAAATTTCGTTTCTCCCGTACTGTTTCGTTTGAAGATCTTTTGAAGTTGCCTTTATATCGCTCCAGTAATTTAATGGGCCGATTTTAATTAACTTTTATGTTATCATGAACTTAAAATTCATGTGTATTTTATTCGAGTTAGCTATACAGCTGTAAATTAAGGGAGATATTGTTTTCTAACTTATTACACTGTCTAATTAAGTCGTTCTAATATTGCAAACGCGAAAGTTTGTGAAGATGGGCAGCTATTGAAAGGATTTAAATGTAACTTATATTCAGTTGGATATCAGATTTATTTCAAGACAGTCCGCATTTGCAAATTCAAAGTTAATTTAATATTATAAATGCGAATTTTTGGACGAATATTTGTTACTCAATAATCTGGAAGAGTTGAGTGGATTTAGATGAAAGTTGACGCATACGTTTATTATAGATATATTATAAAGAGTTACTATAAAGAATTATTTTGGGATATAATTGTGTTTATTTTTCACAGAGTAAGAAATTAGCATATTTGCTTAGTGTTAGTTCAGGCGACAGAATGTTCTGCGGCTGCTATGATGATGATGTCAATGATAACAGTTGTAATTTAAACCTAGATTACCGTGGTAGGAAAAAGCTTTACCCTAGAAATTGGTTCCAATTGAATACCTGGAAATAAGTCCCATGTAACCGCTTTTATTTTATTTTACGTTTTAAAATATATTTTCTTTTCAATAAATTATAATAGGTAACAAGGCAAAGTTGTAAAAAAGAAATTATTTATATATTTTTCTACGATTTTTCCGGTCATTAGTAAAAAAACTACCTTTAAAAATACATTCAAAACATTCTGAAATTATTTTCGCATTTACAATTCATGACAAAGGACGAATATTCTTTCTTCTATACAAATCCGTTTAAAGATTATTACTTGAACCAAAAATAACGCTCCAACAATTTAGGCCCTATTAAGGGCAATACAGAAATTTTATAAAGCTGATTATTTAATTATTTTCAAATGTTAACAATACTTTATATTAAATAATTTTATTACAATAAAATTTTTGCTGCTGACAAGGTTAGTAAGCTATAGTTGTTTCTGTTCCGAACGATAGAGAAGCTTATAAAATAAAACAAATCTTTTAAAATTGCTATAGTAATTTTATTTGTGTTTGTTCTGTGTCTGAGTGTTAAATATATGTTTTTAAGTAGTATATTTTCCTTCTGTTGTCTGGCACTCTTAACACAAGTAGCTTAAAAAAAATTCCCGCACTCTCCCAACCATGAACATCCTTGTTCTTGGGCCGTAAAACGGGGTAAGAATTATTTAACAAACTAATTGCTTCACTACTCAGATAAAAATCCAGCGCGAATGATGTAGCGGGTCGATGCATAGAATATTTTAATACAGAATTCTTAGTATTCTTATAAGAAAGAAGACGATTATTAATCATAACTGATTATTTTTTATAATATTGTTAAGTTTTTATTTATATGTAATTTTAAAACATTTCGGTTAATTGTATTGTAGATTAAAATAATTAGATTAATTTATAATTATGATTATAGCTTTTCAGATTTTAATTAAATTTAATACCGCATACAGACAGCATTATAACAATACACAAGCTATAATTTTTAAAAAGTATACACATATCAAAAGTTTATAGTGAACAGCTGATACATTATATCAAGGAAAAGTATGTGCGTATTTTTCAATTACTATTGAAAAAAACGCACATTCAATTACTATTGATATTAAAAACATTGTAAAATGAAAGCATGTTTTCTAATAATAAACATAAAATTATCATACCCTGGTGTAATTTTAGCTAAAATCTTACGGAAAGAAAAAGAAAGTGTATTTAAACTTACATAATCTTTATTTCGCTGGTGCCCAATTACAATCTCCGTTACTATTGTGACGATAATTTTTTATATGATTATTTTTTTAGATTCTTCCTAACGAGCAAAGCGAAATGGCAGCTATTGTCGCAATGGCCACCACCACCTCACCAAAGAGTTCCTTGGCCAAACTGGTACTATGCCCCAAACCTAAGCCCTTCAAAGTCATGGTGCTAGGGCAATCGGGAGTTGGGAAGTCTGGTAAGTATTTACAAGTAATAATGTCAAATGCTTCGTTTTCTCTAAATCACTCCTTTAAATTTCTTGTATGTATTCATGGCTAATTTCCACGAACTATATTAGTGAACTGAGATACTGATTCATTTGGGATGTTTCCTAATACAAACGGTCGTCTGCATTAGTGCCTCACTCTCACCTACTTCTACCGCCAAATTGCAGTGTCCGCATCGCTGTGTTCCGGTCTGAAGGGTGAAAGAGACAGTGAATTTACTGAGTAATGTGGCATAATATCTGCAAGTCACAGGGGTGGCAACGCGTTAGTGATATCTTGGTGATATTATGAGCGTCTATAGGCTGCATTGACACTTCAAATCACGTAGACTGTATGCTATGACTAGATACTAAAGACTGAACACTGATTTGTATATTTTACAGATATAGTTACTTTAAATTCTCTTTCACTTTAGTGACGTTATCAAGTCATTTTCCTTCAAAATAAACATTTTAAAAGAGAGATCAAATATCATCGGTTTTGTGTTTTGGCTCATTAAATCAGTGTTATCTCATTCTTTGGCACTGTTGGCTTTTGCTCAAATTTTAAGGTTGTTTTTGTGTAATTTTATTTATACACGTAAATAAGCGATCCAATACCAGTCAAAGTTTATACACATTTGTTTTTTAATACAACTTTCTTGCCTTGTCAAGTAAATATACCGGGTTCCCTGTATCAAATTATTCAATGTGAATTATTCAAAAAATGTTTTCCCCAAACATGCCAAACTTTCTGGTTGACTGTTTATGTCTGAATATCTTATTATATCAAGGCAAGACAATTTCATGTTGTTATGGGTAGAGAGATAAAAATAAAGCCAATAATACTCTGTCCCTCAACATAAACGGAGAGAACTGTTTGCGTCGACCGTAACGACGCAGTGACTGCAACCTGAGAACATTACAATGCCGCGGCGACAGGCCTGCTTGTTCATTTATAACGATAGGTAAGCCTTGGGTCTATTATAATAGATAGTATCAAGAACATCATTATATGTACAAGAGTTCAAATCGACATGCGTGTCTGACATTTGAAATCTTTCTATTGACTGGGTGAGCTGTAATGAGTGTATATTTTTACTATAATAATGAGGGTTTTATTGTTATTATTGACGAGCACGATTTCGTCTTCGTTAGTATAATCTTATGTGCGAGAGGTTGTAGGTCAATCCTCACTCAGGGCTAATAATAATAATAAATTCCATAGTAACATAACATTGCCGTGAGGTACCGGCAGAGTAGAATAGTACCTCCCTCTATACCAGGTGTCGTAAAAGGCGACTAAGGTACTAGAACCGACAGATGGCGGTATATCCATCCGTGACATTGTAGTTCAAATGCACATGGTGGGAATGGGCAGCAGCATCCCCGTCGCAAAAGCTGTGCTCTGCGATTGTCAACACGCTTGCAACAGCGGCAATTATGGGCAATTTTCCCTTTTCTTGGGGAGGCCTATGTCCAACAGTGGACTTTCAATAGCTGTTATGATGATGATAGTAACATAGATGCTTTAAGCGACTTAAGTCGGAATCACGTCAATGTATATGCTCTTGTTGATTTATTAGTATGCATTATTGTTATAGCAACTTCTAAATGACCGTAAGATACCGTTTATGTCCGGAACTAGCAGTACCCCGCGGTTTACCCCGCGTTAAATTGCATACCTAACTTTCAAATATTTTACACGCGTTTAATGACTTTTAATATGAACCTTGCTACTGAATTTCATTCTAATAGCTCCAAAAACAGCAAAGTACTTTGCTGTTTTTAAAGCCGTTCTACCCCTTTGGGGTAAATTAAAAAAAATCCATTTAAAGTGCTCCTCTTCGTAATAAAAATGCAATGTTTTAAGATTCTAATCCATAAAGTTTTAGCCTTACGTTGATATGTCAGTCATTCAGTCAGCTTTTGCTATTATGTACACAAATAAAATTGATCTGAATTTCCTAGCACCGATAACATTCGGATTTAGTTACCCCTGCGTGTGGTCTCGCCTTAATTATACCCAAAACTTCTAACTTAACGCGACGTTCAATGTAAAAATATATAAACCGTATTCAATGGTTGATTTATTTTTGCATTTTATAACCCAGACGCTTTGGCCATTACTTCTTTTTATATAGCAAATAAAAAAAGTATGTCTGTTTCCAAGTGTCATGATAAAATTACTGCCATAAAGGTCGGTGGTTAATATTTTTTATTCAGACACAAACTCAATTTTATCTGTACTTATATAGACTTATTACAGGCACTTTTAAATCATCAAAAAGTTTGTCTAGACTATTTTTGGAGTATTTATTCTATACAAATAAATATTATTACTACTCAAATGACCGATGACCCTGACGGAAGCTGACGGGACCTGATGGGACAAAACAGATTTTTTTGATGTCAGATACTGACGTACGAAAGTTACTGAAGTTAAAAAAACATAATGCTGCCCTATTTATGTCATTGTACGAAGGACATTATAACAACCGTCTCTCGGCTACCGATGGAGAAGCTATTACAACCTGCCGTGTTCTTTTTGCAAGAAAATTAATTTAATAAAATTTTTCATCTTAACAAGGTTCGTTAAATTTTCAGCGTTGGTGGTCCGGTTCATTACGAAGCGCTTCATCGGCGAATACGATCCCACTCTGGAGAAAGTTTACACTTTCCAGACTGTTATCGATAATGAGATGGTGTACTTTGAGATCTTAGACTCGGCCGGTGATTCCCATGTAAGTGATTATAACTTGTTAAAAAACTAATTGATTAATTTATCTGATACTTGTGATGTTTGGATGCTAACTGTGAAGTAAAAATATTTAATAAAATTCAAGATGATATAAATATGGTGATAGTTCGAGAACCAAAATTATTATTTATTTATTTGTATATAATTAAAATGTACAGTATTTATAGCCGTTGAAATTCTTTGTGCTATATAAATTAATGATTCATAAAGACTTAATTTAATGATTTGGTGGGTTTTTAATGATTTAGTTATATTCTAAATCATTTTTACATCGTGTTGCTTTGTTTTATATACAATATATTTTACTAGTCCCTATGTACTTATAATAATATTATTTAGTACAATTTTAATATACATTACCGTTTATCAAAAAACAGACAGTAAAATCAAATCAATACGTCACACACACAATTACTATACACTATGGTATATATATGTATAGTATATTTATGTACGTCTCAAACTATAATGGGCTGTATGGCAAAATAAATAAAAGTTGCTGCTAAAATTTACACAAAAACAAAAGTTAAGCTACTTTCAATGAAACAATAGCTCAACTCTATATATTTCTAAAGCACTCTCTTTATAACATTTAGGCCTGCCGATTAATTTTGAAAGAAATGCAAAACGTCATAAAGGCTAAATACAAGTTTTATATGTCGAGCTCCGAGGAATTTCACTATGCCTGCTAATGCTCGCACTCATTTGGTACCATGATTTGCATACAACTTATTATTTATACGTAATAAGATAACATGTCAGGTTTAATGATCTGGTTAATTGAAACGTTTTAATCAGAATAAATTAATAAAAAGCGAAGTAGTGTTTAATGTTAATAAAAAAAAATGAAAAGAGAAATATAAAAACAACTAAAAGATGTTTTTAGTAAGACCTATAATGATAACCCTAAACAAAATTAAATGTAGCACACACAAGGATTCACGTCATGATAACTATACAATAAAAACTGAACCTTTTTCCTGTCACAGATTGCGATACCCGATTTTACGAACCTTAATACATAGCTCGGATATTTTTTCTGTAAATAAAATTTGGATCACAGGAAAGCGAATATGCAAATCTAGAGAGCAATATTCGATGGGCCGAGGCGTTCATTTTGATGTACTCCGTGACTGACAAGTGCTCATTCGACGAATGCCACCGCCTCAAATTCCTCATCAACTACAACAAGCGACGGCGTCGGCTTACTTCATCGGTAAAGGTATTCTGAAATCTGCTACTTAATAGCATAGTTTGGGAATATTGGGCTGTAATTTCTAATGATATATACGCTAACGAAGACGCGGATACACTATTCCTTACGTAAATTATATATTGTTTTTTAATTACATCTTATTAATATTATTTTTTAAGGACGGTAACGACATATTAGTCAACTTATATTTTAGACAAACAAAAAATACGATCTGCGTAAATAATCAATTTCCCGAAATTAAACCTCAAGTAATTGTACGTACTTTAACAGCTATCTGTTTTACAGAATTGATGTTTAATACATTTAGTTAACTTATAATCAACAACAGAATATGAACGTTTTTTAAAAGTACATTTTAAAAGTTGTTCGATTGACTCGTCTCTCGCTCTTTAATTTAACTTAGCTATACAGCTTAGCTATAACGGTTATTTGTAGAATTTCCGTAAACCACAATTATTAAAAACCAGTATCGACAATTCCATGGCATCCCTGCTATGGAATTGTCGATACTGGTTTTTAACATTATAACTTTTAAACAAATTTCTGATAGGTATACTGTCATCTATCGATCTTAGTACTTAGGTCGCCTTTAACAAAACTTTGTACAAAGAGGTGTGCTAGACGAATCTCTACTGCCCCGTCCCTTCGGTACCTCATAAAATAAATTACTACACTTTAAACTTCTAAACATTTGTTGCTTAAGTTAATGGCAACGATCTATAAAGTCGTCCGTCCGTCCGAATCATCTACAAACTACCGGCCAAATTATAAAACAGTCATCATCAAGTCCATTGCTGGACATAGGCCTCCCCAAGTGAGGAGGATTTTTAATTGACGCGCAGGGCGAGCGTGTTGGCTATCGCAGACGACAGCTTTCGCGACGGAAATGCTGCTGCCCATCCCCACATTATGCATTTGCGCTACACTGTCTCGGATAGATATACCGCCATCTGTAGGTTCTGGTACCTTAATCGCCTCTTACGACACCTGGTACAGAGAGAGGTACTATTCTACTCTGCCGGTACCTCGTGGCAAAACGGCATTATTACTATATTTCTTATTTATATTATATTGATTATCCTTTTGATTTAATGATTGTTACGTGTTCAACTAACATTTTTGTCTGAGTACAACACGCCTGCGTAAACTATTATGTGATCATGTCTAAGTCAATAGGATTCGAGTTATCAACATGCCAATTTTTATCATGAGCTAACCGTTCAGCTCAGATCTGAAAACGTAACTAACGACACAGTGAGAATTATTTCATCAAATATTGAGAGACGACAAATCAAGTTATGCCAAAAGAGGTTCACTGTTTTGATAATAATTGCAGGACAGCGTTCTCGAGACGCCCGTGGTGTTGGTGGGAAACAAGGCAGATCAGACAGGCGACCGTATGGTCTCCATGGAGGAGGGCCAGCGCCGCAGCAAGGAGATCGGCTGTGTCTGCTTTCATGAAATCTCCGTCAGGGAGAGCATCGATCAGGTATCGTGCTAGTCCTAGGATATAAAGCTAAACATTTGAACGTTACACATATAAGACATTCAAATAATTACCTTAAACAGAGTGTTTTAATAATGAAACAAGGCAAATAGAAGAAAGCCACCTTTGGATTAAACCTAAGATTGCCAAATACATGGATTTTATGGGGCTGAATATAGCGTTTTAAAGTAGATTTGTTCAGAGATGAGCAACTTAAGCACTTTTTTTACAAATATCGAATAACAGAGAGATCACAAATATAATACGAAAATAAATATTTCACAACACTTAGCGCATACTGAATCTACTGAATGGGCCGTTGGTGCCACCCGACAAATAAATAAATACAACCTCTATGACGAAAGATTATTTACAGAAACTTATATTACACATGTCAAATAAGTATACGAAAATAGATTGAATTGAGACATTTTACCTTACATAACCCTATACTCGTATAGTCATGAAATCCACAGGCTTTTGTTAATTAAACTTTACTTATAAACAATCCGCTCAACCAACAACATTTTAATTAAACATTTCCCCTGCTACGAAATAGACATGCTGCGAAATAGACTACGAAATTAGGATAGCGTCATTATTACTGAGTTAGTGAAAACATAGGTAACGAAACACCTGAGAGCTACTGCATTGCAACTAAGTGTATCTTTTCTTTGCCATAAACACAATTTCACGAGCCTGTTTGGGTATTATTTTCTACGTTCATTCAATGTTTAAAGTTTGGGTTAATCGAATATCTGCTTTATTTTCTCGGCCGACAAATCGTTGACGTGAACGAAGACAAAGTTTTGAAGTTTGTCTAACGACCAATTTAACTTTACAATCAGTGCCGTTTGGCTTTATCCTGTTTATGACATATACCATTTATGTTGATTCCAGTGATTGCTAGTTAGATATAGCTTATTCTTAACCACACATTAGTAGGTTGTCTTATGATCATCATCATCATACCAGTCGCAGGACGTCTACTGCTAGATATAGGCCTCTCTGAGTGATTTTTAATAGCACCTATTGTATGCAGCCGTCGTCAGCATGATCGTCTGTCCACCTTAGACGGCCTACGCTGCGCTTGCTGGTACGTGGTCTCCATTCCAGAATCTTATCGTACATCGCTTCTGCGTGCTAAGTGCCCAGCCCACTACCCCTTTTATGGATCTGATAATCAATATCTTTTTTTTTCAGATCAGCAGGTAAGTTTTAAAAAAGTGAATTTTCTACATTTTCCATAGACCCGATGGCGAGTTCGGAAGTGGCGAAGTCTTATGCCCCAAGGGTCGCCAAAGGTCGATAAGAAAACAGAACAAATATAGATCACTTGTGTTTATGTTTAATTTAAGTTTTGAAAATATGTTATTAAAAAATATATATATTAGGAATTCCTTAGTTGTCTGACAGCTTTAACACAAGAATATTAAGCTACTTATGACCTAACTACGAGTATCTCGACTGGAAATGTTAAAAAATATACAAACAGATATGTAGAAAAAGTATGTATGAAGTAGGTATAAAATAGTCCGCGTCACTACCCGATTAGTGTTTTAAAATGCTAATTAACTTTGTATAAAATATAATACCACGTACACGATTGCTAGACAAAGACCTCCCCAAGTAATGGGAAGTTTTGTACATAATAGTATATATATATATATGTATATGTATATATTTCTATATCATATGCATTTATTGCGTTTATTTATACAAATATGTAAGCCACGTTTATTTATTTTGTATATATATTGCCTGCACCACTATATATATATATTTTTTTTTTCAGTTTTGTGTAATGGTTGACTGGGAGATAATGCCATCTGGCATTAAGTCCGCCATTTGTACATTTTGTAACATTTTGTGCAATAAAGTTAAATAAATAAATAAAAAAAATAAATAATTGCCGCGCTAGGCAAGCGTATTGGCAATCGCAGAGTGCAACTTTGACGACAGGAATGCTGCTGCCCATCTCTGCCCTGTGCATTTGAATGGCATTGTTTCAGATGAATTACCATCGGTTGGTTCTGGTACATTAGTCAACTCTTTCGAGACCTGGTACAGGGAAATGTATTATTCTGATCTGTCCGTACCTCACGCCCAGATATCGGATTTTCACAGCGTTGTGATAATCTATTTTTAATATTATAGCATTAATATGCGGTAGAGAGAAGAAATTTTTTTAATATAAAATAGACATCACTGACAATTATTAGAAAGTATGAACAAAGTTTTTTCTAGCCCAAATTTGCCTGCTTGATTCTCCCTAATAATATAAGCCATAATATTACGATGAGGTCCTAGTAAAGATCAAATTAATGTGATCCGAGAGATGATTCTTCTCCAAGTAGCTGCCCTAAACCTACGCCTTACCACACGTCAATACAAAATACAGGGCATCGCTACTCTCTACTTGGCACGGTGGTAGTAGTTTCGTTGCTCGTTTTTTCTTTTTAATGCCACTTCTAGTTGCGATAAGGCAGGCAAACGTTATGTGTTAACTCAGTCTTATAATGTGTAGTTATAAAAAGAAGCGTAGCAGCTGTGTATGGAGTGCAAACTGTTTTGTTATTTTATATTAAGCTTTAATATTACAAATAATTAAGAATAAACTTCTCTAAAATCAGAATGGAACGTGTAAAAAAGGATTCAATGAGGATAATAATCTTTATTCTATTTAGTGTTATAAGTTGTCTCTCAGTTCATAGGTTAATTTGATAATTACCACTTCTAGTTCATTTGAAACGCTTAGTGATTAATTTTGATTTTTTATTTTTATAATCATATTTAAAAAAAACAGTTATTATTATTAAATTGTCCTTCTCCGTCCGCTAGCTGGGGGTTAAATTACACTAGATCCGCAAGATCTCGCTAGATACAGGCCGCATACCAGCAGTGGCCTACGGCTGATATGATGAATAATCCTGAATACAAGTTAAGTCAACATTCCCTCTATCTTTTATTGCCGTAGGTGTGGAGCGTATTCCGCGACGCGCGTCGATTTTGGCGCGTGAGTAATAAGTGGCCACGCGGAGGGCGCGCGGGTGCGGCGAGCGTGCACGCGGCGGTGCTCGGCCGCCCGCTCGCGCGCGCCTCCTCCGACTCCACGCCAGAGCCAGCGTCAGTCGCTTCCACTGCTAATGCACCTTTTTGTAAGACAAATGCTTAATTTAATTTTTAAAATGGAATTCATACATCTTCATCATCATCGTCTTGTCAGCCTTAAAAATGTCCACTGTAACTGTAATTTGCCCATAATTGCCGCGCTGGGCAAACGTGCTAGCAATTGCAGAGCGTAGCTTCGCGACTGGGATACTGCCCATCTCTCCCCTGTTGCATAATACCGCCGCCTGTCGGTTCAGGTAAATCAGTCACTTCTTACATGGTGCATGGGGAAGTACTATTCTACTCAACCGATACCTCACGGCAATGCCGTTTATAACATTGTAAATGTTTCGTGAGTAGCTGTGATAAGCAATGTGAATTATTCATCTTTCCTTATAAATAGTGCTTTAAACAATAATACTATGATCTTTCTGGAGTAGTTGTTTTACCCTATACACAGTTATACGTCAAAAAATAATCTCATATAAGCAGTAATACAAATAAATTGATTTCGTAAAACGAGTGATTTGTTAATTTTATTAATGTGGCACTATTCATTACTCAACCCACCAAAGAGGAACATGCAAGAAAAACTGATGGTGATAAAGATTCTACCAACACTACTTACGTCGTGTTATGGCGTCGGCGCTAACAAACCATTGTCTTAAACTTAGTTAAAGCTTTGTAAGCTGATTGTATATAGTCATTATACACTCATTTGCAAAAAAACGGGCACCTAAGCAATGAACCATTTTAAATGTTACTATTGTTTTGTTTGATAATTATAGGTAGCTTTGCTTTCACAATTTTGTAAATTAATAAGCAAATAATCGTTTTCGTCAGTATTATCATACAATTTTGATAAAATTTAAGGGTTTTAATGCTAAAGTTCACTAGTAGTGTATGCTTGCTAGTAGATATGCTCGTGAAGTAAAAGTTAACAAAGATTTTTGTTTGTTTTTTCTTTAATAAAGTAAAAGCAGATAAATGTTTAGTGATAAATGACCCTCTCTAGCTGAAATCACAGCTTGAATTCGTCTGGGTATGCTAGCGAGGATATCACGGATACTTGCTTGCGGAATACGTTTCAACTCCGCGGTAATCACATTCTTCAGCTCTCTGATGGTCTGCGGAGCCGGTTGTACTGATCTCACGCGTCGGTTCAGAACGTCCCAGACATGCTCTATAGAATTGAAGTCGGGAATTCGAGCTGGCCAATCCTAACGACGAATGCCGACCTCTTGCACTTAGACTTTAACATCGCCAGACGCTCGCGCTCACCGGGGGCGCGAGCGTTATCGTCTACAAAAATTGAGTTTTCGCCTAAAGCGGCCAATGCGGGTTGTGCATGAGCTATTAGAACTTCTGTTATGTATCGATGTCCAGTCAGTGAGTCGTTTTCAATTAAGACTAACTCTGTACGATCCATTAAATTTATTCCTGCCCAAAACATAACAGAGCTCCCACCATAAGGTATGATTTCTTCAAAACAAGCCTCTGCAAAGTGTTCACCTCGTCTTCGTAGCATCTTGGCTTCATCGGAGAACAATACCCTATTCCAGTCTTCTTGAGTCCATGACTCACAATTTCGAGCAAACCTAAGCCTGGCAACTCTGTGCTCACGGAGTAACTTAGGGCCTCGGGCCGGGCGATGACTGCGTATATTGGCCGCGAGAAGCCTCCTCCTGACCGTCCATAGACTAATATGCACATTTATTACTTCTTCGAGGTTGTTCTTAAGGTACAGATATGAAGACTTGCGATTTCTCAATGCGCGACTTACAAGAAAACGATCATCCCGTGATTAAATTACATGGTTTTCTTCCAGAACCAGATTAAGACAGCTAAACAGCAAAATTAAGCTTTGACAATTAAGAATATGAAATAAATTCATAAAAAATTACTAAAAGTTATGAAAACCGATATTATCTTTTGGTACTTCGCACCAAAAATGTAGGATAAAAAGTGGTTTTCTGTAAAAACGAGCATCAAACGAAAACTTGAATTTAGAACGTACTGATTTAAACACCACGGCATTTTTAAAACCAGCCAGTAACATGTACAAATGAATGAAATCATTTTGGTACCGTATTTTTTTAAAGAAGAATTAAAATCATAACCGCCCGTTTTTTTGCTAATGAGTGTATTAATTTCTTTAAGTGAGTCTATATGTAACCTTTTGTAAATCACACGAATAGCCTAATTCTGCAAAACAAATTGTGTGTTTCCATCAGCTGCCCATACAATACCCACAGCAGTATCCATAAGAAATAATATTATGAAAGTAACTAAAATAAACTAAACTAGTTTGTTTTAGTTACTTTCATAATATTGTCGAGCTCCACTATATGAGGTTCCCTTTACAACAACAACTAAGTCTAGTATTATACTTAGAAATACAGTAGAGTTAACCATACCTAGTTTCTCATTAGAATTGGTTTGTATGACATTAGGTGTCATACATTTTATACATTTTACACATTTAATCTTTTTTCGTTACTTTACAAGTTATTTACGTTAAATAAATTCACTACTTTTGACATGGCATTGTTTACATCGTCATAGGAAATCGGTCGTCTTTTAACCTTGAATTAAAGTGAAAGTCGTTTGAATAGAATACTATATCGCTGCGGGCTACAAGATGGGGTAAATCATTTACATAAATAAGGAACAAGAATTGTCCTAATATTGAGCCTTGTGGTATTTTCATTGTAACCCTTGTGATTATAATTGATCCAAAAGAATGTTGGCCATTCACACCCACCGTTTGTATTTTATTTTTGATATAAGATTTTAGCAAACTTTTATGGTCCATAATGGTGTAATTTTATGATCAATGTCTTGTGGTGCACGCAATCAAATGCCTTGTACAGATCGCAGAAAATGCCTAAAAAATCATGAGTTTCCTCCCAGACATCAAGAGATCCCTTGTAAAACCAAATTGTTTATCGTGCAATGCATTATTGTTATAAAAGTATTTTAGTAGTTGTTGCAGAATGAGTTTATTAAAAATGTTACTAAATGTAGTACAGAAATCGGTCTAAAATTTGTGTTGTCTGATGTACTACTAGATTTAAATAGAGGAATTGTTTTACTTTGTTTTATTTTGTTAATCAGGAAACACACTACTGTTTAAACAGTTTTATATTTATAGATTTAAATACCTTTAATATATTAAAAAGTGTAACATGCTCAAATTTAAAACTACATTTAGACACGACAAGCAAAGCGTTGGCTGACAAAGGTGAGGAATTCTAAGATTTGGTTGTAGACATTGGTATATCGGTGAAAAATATCTCACATTCGTTAGCAACTTCTAAACCGGATTCTACACATTTACTTGTTTTCTCATTGAAACTCACATTCTCATTAACAAATATTATTAACAAATATTAATAAAGGCTTACATAAAATATAAACTTCTCATAGTCGTTTATTTATTGAAACGGATTCAAAGTGCAGAACAAGTACAGCACAAGGCAGGTTTAATTAAGTACTAACAGACGGGCGTAGATTTCCACCTAGCGCCCGCAGAAGTAATTATAAAGCCGTCTTATGTTGTGTGTAGTGACGCTCGCTTCGCTTCAACCATTTTAACAAGGATTAGATTTCATTCCTGAGTATATTTGATCTAAGTACTATTGTTGCGAAGCAAATATTTGGTTTGTTTGTAACGGTGAAACTTTGAAAATAAAAATTTGTGAATAATTTTAATTAAATCAGATGTTACATAGGCTCCGAATTTCTAGAGAATAGTTTGACTTAGTTATTTCCGTAGGTGCTGGATATGTCCGTATCACTTACGCTACCTGCAAGTAATAAGTTATGTATTCCCTTGAAAGAAGCGGGAACCTCACCTGCAATGGTTGTCTTTAAAAAAGCTTTACGTTTTCACCCACGAAAATTCTTCAAAAATCTTTTGTAATGCAGAACCCATGGATAATAATATTTTATCCAAAGAGTTATTTGATATGTTAATAAGGTCAGGTTACAAAGTAAATTAATATATAAAATTAATATTTTCTCAATTCCGCAAATAGAATTTACGTTTCGCCGTTTTATTTATTCAATTGATTCACAAAAACGTTTGACCGGACTCTTTGTTGATATACAATTATCCGAAAAGAGCAGGTAGTACTTTTTACATATAACTAGGGAATCATAAGGGACCATATATTGAAATTAGATATTGAACATCGATCTGCAAATTTACAGAGATCGGATGCAAATTTTCTGGATAATTAGTAACTATAACGGTTAGCCAAGTTTACATTATTTTATTCTGTTGTTATTGACATATTAGTCACTGGTTATGATTATCCAATTATAATTGTTATGTTATCCCACTCCAACCAGTGAACCGATTATAATAAATTTTCGTATGTTCATGCTTGAACCTTAGACAGAACATAGACAGAAGAACATACTATTTATTGATTCCGAAAGAAAACCAGCAAAACTCCATTCAATGAAGTCGATGCGAAGTTAAATGCGGCGTAAGGCTCACTATATATACTATATCTAAAACCAATTATAGCGTTAGCGTCGTCCTTAAAATTAATCGGGTATGCAAATGTGCAGCAACTGAGAACTATATAGACAAAACAAGTGTTATTACATTCAACTACATCAATTGAAGTAATAATATATAAAATACTGATTTATTAATAGGTATTTATTTACAACTGCAGGTCGCCGTTGGACCGAAGTAGACCTTGATGAAGAGGACGAAAGTGGTGTAATTCGCAGCGGCTCAACCTCATCCTCTGGGAAATCGGAGGGTCTTGAGGAGTTCAGAGCGCGTGCTAGCACCGATTCTCGGTTACCACCACGCCCCGCGCGGCCTCGCCACCCTCCACCCGGACGCGAGCACCCCCCGCTGGTCAGGAGAATGAGTGTCGCCATGAGAGGGAACAACACGAGTACTTATTAGCTATGCGTATATATGCGCTGTGCTATAGTTGTGGCATGCGTTTCATAAGCATACGCAATACCTTCCATCGGCTGTTAGATAAATACTAGAATGAGAGAGAACAAACATCAGCTTCTATTAGCTTAATTTTGTGGCGATAAATGCTCCTGGGTGTCAGAAGAACTAAACTGTATGAATCGTGCAACAGTATAATGCATTTATAACGAATTAATGGGTATTTATTTATTTACACCAAAGATTATTTTAGTCTAGAGTTTGTGTATTTATATATATAAGCCTACCTCTATAATTAGAGAAATACATTAAACGGGATAAAATATCCATCCATCCAGTAGTAATCTTAGTGACACCTGTTACTGTGAACAATATTAAAAAAATGGTTGGACTTAGTCTAGTACAAATATTTGTTGAAATCAGAAATTTAAGCATTACCTATAATTTAAACGCAATATTAATATTTAGTATTTAAGGTTAAACAATTCTCAACGGCTTAAGAACACGGTCTATTTAATTTACCCATTTATATATTTATCCCTCCACCGATATTTAGTTATATTGTATTCAATGCAAGCGCAGCTCAGGGCATTCAACCTAAAAATGGAGACGTTTTAAGTAGAACCGCGTAGAACCGTAGAGCGATGAAGAAAATATTTTTTATATGAGCGGCAAACCTTAACTAAGCTTATTCCTAGCTGATTCAGACTATGAATTACAAGATCATTGTAAGATGCCCATCCACATGAGACAAAGAATAACTATACGGTTTTTTTTAATGACGAACCTATGACTACTCAGGCATCAAACCCAGCGCCACCAAAAAAAGAAGGCGGGGCCTCTCATAGATGAGAGGCCCAATGCCCGTAATTATCCTGCGTACCCTGCGGCCGCGATCGCGCGTTTAGCTGCGGTCGCGCCCGCAAGTCTCGCGTGATCTGAGCGGGATCGACGGCGATCGCCCGAGGGCGTCTCTAGAGGCTCGAGCTAGGCTCGGGCGGCCATCGCTGGGCGTGAATTTAGTTATAAAATTCAGCAAATGACGACGGACGGAGTGAGCCCGGCAGCTCTAGGGCTGCCGACTATCGCTCGCAAGGGCAGGGACTGCACGCGTTCGCCAGCGAACGCAGTGTACTTCTCTGTTATAGGAATGCATGTGCCGTGATGATCGTGTTGTCCCAGAGGGCGGTGAAGAGCTGCGATTTTCGCGGTAACTTTGTCGGGCGGGTCTATAGCGGTAGGATCGAGCAGGATGCAGGTCAAAACAACGGGTCCTAATGGAAATCAGTTGGGTAAGCCTTTGTGCAGTAGTGGATATCCTACTAATATGATGTTAATTACGTACCTATGTAGTGAACACGGAAGCGTAAAAAGTACATGTAATTGAGAAATATTGTTACCTATGTATATAAAAAGTAACGTTATATTTTTGATGTAAATATTTCTTCGTATATCTATGTTGTTTATCTTAATATACAGTAAAGGCCTACATTATGTAACGTTGAATGTTTTACAAATATTTCGAAAAAAATTTACATATAGATGTTAATGTAAATTTATTATGGACGCAAGATAATATGGAAGCCTCTATCCGGGCCGGTCAAAGACATACGTTGCGAACTTAAAAATGTTTCGTTTGGAAATTTAAATATAAGGTAACTAACTCCTATGTAAATAGAGCTTTATGATAAATACCGGGCTAGATTTTTTTTTGTGGGAACTATAGGTATAGTTTTATACTATTCCTAAAGGTTATATCCAACCTATTAAGATGTTTCTTTTAGAAGAACTACTGTTCTGGAAATAGTTAAATGTTAGCAACTTTTATCAAATTATTTTGCATCAACATTCAACTTCTCATGACAATTTCTTATTCCCAAACAATTAAAAAAATGTTCATTCCAACGATGATGTTATTGTTGAACCGAATAGTCATGGGAGCGACCAATTGTGTTTTCAGATGGGATATAAGAGAAAGAAAGCTATTGTAACATTTTTTTTTATCTCGTTAAAGCCAGGTTCTTATTATATAGCCTTCGTAAGTTGACTGTGTCTCCCTTAAGTTAAAAACCTTAATAAACTTCTTTTGCCATTTCGAATATAAATATAATATTAGTACATAATAGGAAGTGTTGTATATTTAGACTATTCAAATGCTTTAATATATTACTATTGTATGGTGTACATTTGTGTGTAACGAAAATACAAATTGTATTTGTTATTTCTGACAAGTTTGTGAAGTTTTTTATTTTGTTTTTGTCAAACACATTCACAAGTTTCGTCCATTCAGTAATAGGTTTCTATAAAATAAAGAACATCAATAATAACAATATTGTAAATAAAACTGACAAAAGTGTGAAATTAATTGCAGGCTTTCAATTGCTGTTATTATTGCGTGGATACCAAAACAAGCAAAATATAACTACGACGCTTATACGTACTACTACTACTAAAGACTTATTTTAAAGTCGAATAGACTTCCTAATTGTTTAGGCCAGGCTTATGGCCAATTTATTTTAATGTCTAAAGTAAATTGGAAATAACCAATAATTAACAAGAAAACGGTAATTTTGTCTTGGCTAAAAGTTTAGCTGGGCAACAAGTGATTTCATTCATTGCTTTTCTGGAAGGTTAAATGTTGTCTTTATTTGGCGAAATATTTATTCAAACCAAATGTATTATTAAGGGCTACGCCCTTGTCTGGGAATACGAAAGTAAGTTCCTTTATTTTCCTGGTAATCAGTTTCCTTTGAATATTATATTTAGTTGTCTATAAACCAGGTAAGTGTGCATATTCCAATTCATTTAATACGCGAAGAGAAATCTTCGAGAAAACTGAGTCACGGGAAACTATAGATTAGTTGAAAGTTTATATGTTTGAATAAGAAATTACTAATAGCCACTATTACAATTACTGAAGATTTAAAAATCAATAAGTGATACCTAAAAACACTGATCATACTACTGTACTGTTATATAAAATAAACTTTCTAAGCTGCGATGAATACATAATACATATAAAGTATCTTACATACAGTATGCCCTACAGGTAGGAGTTGGAAGTACTCATAAATGAATAAAGCAATGGCTTGAACGGAAATTAATATTAGAAACCTCTATAATTATGTCGGTTAATTTCTTCCGTGTCATTTTGACAAATCAAAATATGTGTCGGAAAATACCCATAATTATGGGTCAAATTACAAGGCCTGCGCTCAGATTAGTATTATCAATAAATAATTAGAGAGGTTAATAATAATAATGAGTACCGGCAGTTATTTTATCGATAATAGTATGAAAGTTACGTCGCCCTGACCCGGCTGCACTGGAGGGCTGTGATTAGAAAACCGGCTATTCACGATCGCTTAGCAACTGCAGTGACCATTAATGGTGCGAATGATAGGTTACGTTGATTAAGTAACAAAATATATAAATACTAAATACATGCGTTCTCTAACATTACTCAGAGTGTTAACTGTATTCATCATGCAACGTAGGTACAAACTGGAATAGCAAGTATAAATATAATAAAACTACATTTTCTTGCTATGCCCAGAATTTAAACTTTTCGGAGCCTTCTGTCACAATTCACCAACATGTTTGTTAGTTTTGCAGAGGTAAAAGTTTAATAATCTACTGATAATATGAATTTTTACTACATTTTTATGTATTAACTACTAGACAAGGCTCGTTATGATTTGTTGTTGTTTACACAAGGTACCAAGATAATATATTCTTTATATGTTTTCATTTTCTGTACTATAATACGTAGGTACGTTAATGTACGGATATAATCAGATGCTGCTTGTACAATATTATAGGATAATCTATAAAAGCCTCGTGTCGCTGCAAAGGTCAAAGTCCAACCGATACTTGTGTGCAGGCAATCACAATATGCATGCGAAATTACACAAATTAGCTAGAGTAGATGGTTCGTTCGACCAAACAATCTCACATAAACTATGCAAGGTAGATGACTAACTTTTGTGCACTCATTCGGGAACCTGAGTTAGATTGTGCTTACCTTACCTTACAAAGGAACAAAATTTCCACATATATCTGTCCAATTCGTCTGTTGATAATGTTTTACATATAGGCTTTGCATTTGAAATTAGTTCTTTTTTCAGATTTCTATAGGTTGGTTTTACAACAGACCTTTCTACCGGCTTACTGTATTTTCAGTCAATTTATCTTATAAAGAGATCACAAAGGTGACATAATTGTCTACAGCTGACGGAAGCCACTAAACATTTCTTTTGGATCGTATGCTTTTTAAATAATCTAGTAATATAAACTTTTCTAAATTAAACGTTAAATTCTATCTTTCTCGGCTCTTTTACTTGAGGAATGAAGATAAGGGAACCAGACAGAATTGTACATTCAATTTCATCAAAACCCTTTCTTAGAAGTAATTATACAGATTGCCATAGATCAGGATTTCGTGTTGAGTGGATCATCTTTGCGTAATTGATTTAAGTCAGTGATAACCTGCCCGGCCGTATACTGTGAAACGAGGCATATCAAGTCGCCCCGACAAGAACTGGGTTCTGGGGACAACATCATTTCAAGTCGACTTTACTGATACATATATAATAATCTATGAACGCATCACCAAAACATATTACCAAATAAATATTGTCAAAAAACGCACATACTCTACAACAGCTTTTTATTAATTAATAATTTTAATAAATTAAAGCAGTGTTTATTAATATTTATTTAACACTGAACAACTTCATAGGTAAAAATTTTGAACGAAAACGACGGCGATTTCTTTCAGGTACAGAAAATAATAGCATTGAGCAGTCTAGAGCAGCTATACATACTATAATTGTGTTCGGCGGAACCCTAGGGTTCCGTGAGACCCCTGTAGGGGTTCCGCCAGAATTAAAAAAAAAACAAAACACCTCTCTCTGGTCTATAGTTTTGACTCTGCCCGCCGCGCGTATACTTGTAATCGTGCAGTCCCTTTGAAAAATGCCGCCTCTGAATAAGACGCTATAGTTGTGAACAAGCAACTTTCGGCTCTAACTCTAAAACATAAAGTCGAGATTGTTTACAACGCATTATTGGTATTTGTATTTTTAATTTTGCTATTATTTTATCAAAAGCGCCAGCCCGAGAAATTGAGAGAATGTCTAGGGCTAAATAGGTATAAAAGCGGTGGTCGCGCGTCGCACCTCGACGAATTGGTTGATCCATCAACCCCTACTAGCTCCGAGCCCTACCACCGACCCCAAGTCCTTCTACGCCCTCGTAGTAGAAGTCCACGCCGGCTATCCCATACGTTTGTTTGCTACATACAAACCGCCAGGGACTCGCTTCATCATCAGCGAAATGATCCAATTGATGGCAGACCCCACGCCCACCTTGGTGGCGGGGGACTTAAATAGCAAACACACGGCATGGAACTCTGCGCGCTGTTGTAGAGAGGGTAGGACGCTACTCCGAGCTGCGGAGGACCACGGCTTCACCGTGAGTGGTCTGGAGGTGCCCACGCACTACTCGAACCACCCTTTCCATACACCCGACGTAATCGACATCGCGATCCACAAAGGCCTGGACAACGTGTTGACGCAGGAGACCCTCGTCGAAGACCTCCAATCTGATCATCTTCCGGTGCTGGTGGTCATTGAAAGAAGACCGACCACTGTGACACCACCAGCTGCTCGCCAAACCATAGACTGAAAGGCGTTCAGTTCTGCCATGCATTCGAACACCCTTACGCTACCAATTACCACCTCTGAGGACGTTGAGCTGCTCGCCAATGCACTCACCACATGTATTCAAGATGCCGCAAAGTCATCATCGCGCACCATGCCCAGCAGCAGGTTCCCACCGCTGCCCAAGGGCATCAGGGACTTAGCGAAGAAGCGACATCTAAGAAAAAGATGGCAGCAGACACGCTGCCCAACCCTCAAGCGTCAGCTCAACGCCCTCACCGAACAGGTGAGACACGAACTGAGGTCGCATGAAGCAGAAAGCTGGGATCGTTACATAGAGAACGCGGGCGAAGATTGGAACAGTGTCCATCGCCTATGTCACCAGATTTCTAAGAAACCGGCTCCAATCAGACCCCTCCACGGACCAGATGGCCACCCGAGATACCGCACGGAGGACCGCGCTGAGATTTCCGAACACTTAGAACGCCAGTTCTGCCCGAACCCCTGTGATAACGTAGAACACGTCAAAACGGTGACCCGGTTCCAAGATGACGTCTTTGCAGAATTGGTCCAATATCTCACTTCGATGCGCGTATCTTTTGAAAGGTATTTTCCCGAAGAGCAGAATACTAGAATGAAACTGAATTCATGGACTCATAATCCTTTTTTACCAAATTTTGAAAGCCCAAATGATATCAGATATAATATGAATCTCTTTTAGAAATGTCATCAGACACAAGTATGGAGTCACTGTTCATAACAACGCCTCTTAACGATTTTTGGTGCAGAATCAGTGTTGAATATCCAATGCTTGGCAAATAGGCTCTGAATCTTCTTCTCCCGTTCCCAACAACATTTTTGTGCGAAACAGGATTCTCGACCTATGCAGCCACGAAAACAAAATATCGCAATAGACTGGACTGGAACCTGATATGAGACTTCGACTGTCTTCTATCAAACCTGATATCAAAAATAAAAAACAGTTTCATATCATTAGTTAGACTTTTTCTTTTCTAATATGTTCTTATATTGTACATGCCATGTGGTAACTTATTATTAAAGAATTCACTTTTAAACACTATTGTTTTATTGTAAGGTTCCGTCAAGTATTTTGCTTTCCAAAAGGGTTCCATCATCAAAAAAGTTCGAGAGCCGCTGGGCTAGAGGAACTGGTTGCTGGTAACTGCACTGGGTTTTTTCTGCTTTCTGACCTTTAACTTTTATCTAATGCCTTTTTTATACCACGATGGTGACAAGCGAATTTACAGGTGGTAATCGTTTACTGTACGTATTAAAAGCGCGTTGCCAGACCTTTAAAATTCTATTTACTATACTTTGAAGAACCACATTCTATAATTCTCTGGGCATAACACCAGCAGGAAGCTAATTTCAGGTATTGTCATTGTAACTTTGTTGCTCAAATATGGTGTATGCCAATACCTACACATATTTGTTTTCATGTTTACTTAATTAACTATAAACACAAACATGAATGTTGACCTAGGAGAAATGGCATCCGATAATAAAATGATTTTGAAAAGGAATTCTCATATAAACAAGAGATAATCTCTTTGACACGGAGCGCTTGCCTCGTGATTATATTGTCGGGCATCAAAGTTTACTGAAACATGGAAATAGAATGCATAATCCTACACTTTGCATGTCAGTTCATTCTCACTATCCAGAACTTTACGGCCCCATTGACCGTAAAGTTTTACTTAACGTGCGAAAAGAAATGTTCATAAACAATCAGTAACTACACAAGGTTAGACGGGTCACGCTCATAAACTTGGGCCCGCGAAAATCTGATTAGTTATATAGCCATTAGATTCTGTTACTATTGAACATCAAGTGTTCCGTATAATAGATAAAGGTTCTAAAATGTGTGTCACCATCCTGACATGTAACATTATTAATAATGGAGAATAATTAATAAAGGAGGAGGAAACTTTTCGCAAAGCCCCTTACAGACTGTTAATAAAAATTTGGCCTAGATATTCCAAAGACAAAATAGCTATAGATTGCTGCGTCTAATCTCCCGATTGGCTGTAAATAAAGTTAGTGGAATATCAAAATCAAAATATTTTTATTCAATTAGGCCTAACCACAGACTAATCACGACCTAACAACATATGTAATCCATAAATAATTTCTCTAATGTTAAAGGTCATCTATTTTTGTGGTGACACTTAACTACTAAAGTGTAGATAAACAAACATGTTAATTATAAATGATATTGTTTATCTTTTACTACCTCTTGTGTTTATTTAATCCTTTTATGCGATTTCAGAATATGACGCCTTTTTAAAATGAAGCCAATATCATAATAATCAGCATAAGCTTAAAATATAACCTTTAATTATCTCCTAGGATAATCGCTTACAATTTGATATCTTTATTGACAGATATATTTGCTGCAAACATGACAATTTAAACGTCAACAAAATTAGATAAGTAAATAATTATTACCTTTTTTAATATGTTCGAAGACACACTACGCCTTATAAAATAAAGATTTAATGTTATCGACATTCATTTACAGATGTCAATAAGCTTCGATAAGTAAAAAAAAAACTGATGGTGATAAAGTAAAAATAAGTCCCTGGGTTTTAGTTCTGCCCTAGACCAATATAAAAAAGGTGTTAATGTGATTACATCTTAAACATGCTTCCATAGTAAGAGTCAATAAAAACAAGTGATGACAAAAAATTCGGGGAGAGTTCGTCTTCTATAACAAGAATCTTACATATCAGAATATTACCAGAACCTACTTATACTGATATAATATGTAGTTATGTAAAATAAACGCAGTGGCAGCCCTGCCGGCACAGGATAACCGCAGGGCCGCAGTCGCAGGAGGGCAGCCTAATCACGCTCACTGCGGCGCGGCTAGGCACACTCAGCCCGCGCCGCGCTTCTTTCTATATTTAACGCATTTGACGACATCGGCACTTGCATGCACACACGCATTCTATTTACTAATTTGTTAACCTAATAACTTACTGCACTTCCAAGTATAATTCATGGGTAGTTTTTTTTTGTTTTAATCCTAATCACTGTCCACTTTTAGATATATGAGACATTCTCTTGCTTTTCAATACCTTTGTTATCGTATTCGTTATCCTGTCTTATAATGAGTGTGCATTCTGTCAGTCGGGCACTTTTACTATTAACATTTTTATATACAGCGGTAATTGGTAAGTGGTAACTATTATTGTCTTTTTTGTGTTTCGGCTTGATATATGACTGACCACAGGCTTCAAATGCAGAATTACAATTATCTACTTAACAAGGATTATGAGAAAAGGCCGATTGGTTGGAAATCAAAGTATTACATCAGTTTAAGCACACCCGTTTTATTTTTGCAACAGCTCAAGCAGTGTAAATATATAGGTGGCCGACCGAAACAACACAAAGCTTTACGTTCAATAACTTGCGCAGCACTATCTGAGAATGATACTGATGCACATGCAAATGCATGTGACTGGTGTTGACTGCGAACTAACAGCACACTTAACGGCTATAATACCAAAAAATCATATCTATCAGGTAGATCACAATAAAAGGGAACTTGTATTCTTAGTTATCCACGAAATGGCACAAGGCCTGCAACCTAATAAATCTAGTACAAACTGTTTATTAAAAAAAAATGATGTGTAAAAAGATTCTAAATATCCGGATAGATTGCAATCTACAGAACCGTTTGTACTTAAATATGGACTTGTGCAGAAGTTGCGAAGTTTGAACCAAAAATTCTTACTTAATCTATTTTAAGCAATTTTTAATTAATTAAATTAAATTTTCCATATTTAATTGCTCATATAAAATCTGTTTTTCTGCTGGCCTTAACCTGGCTCCTCTTCTAAATATTCTACATATCATTCAATTATTATCAGACTTCCTTTTAAAGTATCCTTTTTCAAATCACTTAAATATCTATGTACAATGTATGAGCAACGTAAAGATCTTTACATGATCTAACATAAGATAATTCATATTATCTTACGCGGTTTTCCCCACCGATTCTTAAAAGAATCAGAGTTAATAATAACCTGTGACATAACTGACGATTACACAACCGGCTACAAACAAAACATTCAATACGAGTCCGTCGCCGGTTCACATCGCGTAGGGTCCCACGTCGACATTTGACGGATGAATATTTTATTGCCTGTTGTTGTTCTACCCACGAGCTGCACTTGCTTGCAATTTGGTGTCAGAGTTATTGTCGTAGTACTCGTAACAGCTACTAACATCATAAAGACGATAATCTCGCCGCCCGCCGACCCCGCCACGCCGCCGCGCTGCCACGATGCCACACTAACTGCGAGTTGAACATCAAACACATGACTGTTTTAGCACAAAGTTGTTGCGCACTTGCGCCAGTTGCGGAATTGCCATTTCAGAGATTATAATTTTGTTCATTGAAAGAGAATCAATATTTTCTTGAAAAGTTGGCTTACATTGTAAAACTGGGGCGCGTGCAAAAGTCTTTCACGCGTGAGTCTTTGGCATAAATATACCAGACCGTACAAGCAACAAACTGTTCATAACAGTGCGTTTCCTGTTGTAACATCGTAAACTCAGTTTTACTGATCACTACAGTCGTAGAGTACCGAGCCCTTTGATACAAGAAACTGTATAATTTACGTTTGCTTAAATAGAATTTCTAAGACAAATAAATATAACTTTATGGTTAGCGTGGTACTTTGCAAGCTTACACGCACAAAACGTAGCCAGGTATAGAATATGAAGAGTATTTAAGTCGCGGGCTGACACTCAATATCAATGCTCGGTTGCTTGAATTATTTTCTACGTACATTAAATTAACTAAACATTTATGCAAAAACAGCAACTACGGAGGTTTTATTGATTAACTAGGAAATTAATAGAAAACTTTTTCAGTTATCTTTAAGCCGTTTGCAATAGCTATGTAAATGGATATTTTTCTTTCTTTTAAGGGTGGAAAAGGTGATAATAAAAATTAAAAGTGTTAAATTACGTTGGGTAGGGGTAGAAATTGATATAAAGTAAATTATTAGAATAAAGATCCTAAATTGAAAGAATGAGGACAGACATTACACTTTTTATTTTATCTATTTAAAATACGTTGCCATTTATTTATAATATTTGATATAAAAATCAAACAACACACATGTATTATTTAGTTAGACTTTGTCTATTTCCTATATCATAAAATTGAACAACACTCGTGTTTCACTGACAATCAATTGGCTCTCCACACGTGAGCTACAAAACTGTTTCATCCACGCGTGAGCGTGATGGCCGTTTTAAGACTGCTCGCAGGAGACCTGACATTATAATTCGAGAAATATTTCTACTATTATTCACATTTTTCACATTTGCCAAAATATTATTAAATTTAGGGAAATATATAATTATATAATAAATATATATTTACATTTCTGGGTAAATGCGATGTCGAGATTCGTGTTATCTGCGCAAAGTAATCATATTTGCCTAATCTTTATGCCTTGGTGGATTATTCCGGATTAATTTACAAGACCTCTAACTCTGATAATAGTATTTATAAACATAAAAATGGTGTTGATACAAAACCAGTAAATAAGAATGAAAAAAATATATACTAAAATTATACTAACCCTTACGCTAAGTAATATTCTCAGACATTGCTCCTTAGTCACTTTTGGCAAGACATCTTGCATAAGTCAGAGGGCAGTTAAGCAAAACTATTTATATCACTTAGATGGCTAATGAGCCAATTGTTTGTTACAAACTAATAGCTAAACAAAACACCGACTGTCCTTGTCACGTTCTAGATTAAGCACATCAATCAAATTTTGCAGTTCAGCCTATTCTGCAGCGATATAAATACCAGAGAGAACACAAAGCGCTGGATAATTACTTATTACAAACCTTATGAATCAATCATAAACCGCGCTTGTCAAAAATTATTGCTCTCACGTGAGCATTATAACGGCGGTTTAAACCGACGATAGCTAATTATGAATAAGACGCCAGGTGCGCCTTGCAAGAACTATGTGTTATCTGTAGTAGTTTGTGTATTGTTTACATTAGCGACGGGGCTAATTTGATTGCCATGGCTATTTATGGAATACGTGACAGTTTAGCGACTAACGATAAGACATGTTCAATTATAGACAGTGATAATGTTAGTTAACTATTATTAGAGAGATTCCCCAACACGTCTCGAGGCGCCGCGGTAGCGCCGCCGCCGGCGCCGGTCGCAGCTGACAGCTTTCAAGCTTATCGCCACCAATTAAATTGTGAAACAGACAGCGCTGATAACGGAAGCATGTGTAAACAACGTTACGTTAGACGAGCGTGTCCCGATTTTCTTCAGGAGGTCAATTACTTTGTTGCTAAGCAATTGACAGGTCTGGCATTTTTGTTGGTATAGTTTCATAGCCTTTTTCGGGTGCAAGGATTATAAATAAATTGATTTATTTAGTTTTTTCTTTCCGCCCAGACCTTTCACAGATATTACTCTTATGGGTGATAGACAGTCAACCGTCATCTAATATTCTAATCACTATACGAGTGCAGGTTTGATTCTTATAGAAGCTAAAAGCTTGCAAACCTAAGCAAACGATACAGCATTCAAGTCTAATGAAGCGATTACCTTTATTAATTACACTAATCGACATGTCTACGAGAATCTCGACAGGCGACACACATACACCGCTATTAATTCTCATTAGCATGAAGGACTCCATCCGTCAATAAATTGTCACCTTGTTTGTAAATAGCATCGCTATAGTGAGCCCTACAAATTATTGCAAAGAATCAGGTATTTATAGATTGGAGTCAGTGACTCGTAGAAGTTGTCTGACGGCGAGCCCTGTCAGTGAACCTTGCCCAGGGATATTCCATCGCATTATTACGTCTAGTGCATTCTCAATCATAACTCATTACGTGAACTGCGATAAACATGCACGTCATAAGTACCATTTGAAGGCAGTTAAACTCTTAGCACCAATAAACGCGTTAAATTCCTAGTAGAAGAGAACATGCTACCAATTAAAAAAACGTGTATGTACACAAAGCAACATATCGATCAACAAAAATCGCTCAATTCGATCGATTTACTCAAAATATTTTCTTTTGTACGTATTGCATGCAGGTCTACTCAGATGTCAATTCCAGCACCACGAGAGCAACTAGAAGTATAGCTCCAACTATTCGAATTTATTATATTATACTACACGATTTTACATTCAATTCTTTTTCTTTATTTAGACTAAGTCGACTAACAAGCCACACACAGTACAGTAGGTATTCGTAATAGTAAGCGTCACCGCAGCCTATAGTTTGGCGGTTTGGGAAATGGGTGAGAATGATACCAATGCAAACTACCATTGTATGAAGCCTACCTCATGTGAATATATATAAATTATATCTAGTTTACCTCTATTGAATTTATGTTTAGTTTACTTATTATTAAAAACCTATTTAGAGCGTGTCACAAACATACGCTCTGTATAAGTTTTTTTATTTATTTTTTTCGGACGAACCTGTTGCTGAACTACTCAGACGTCAATTCCAGCGCCACCGAAAAAAGAGGGCGGGGCCTCTCATAGATGAGAGGTCCGATGGCCGTATTAATCCAGCGTACCCCGCGGCCCGCGCCGGCAAAGCCCGCGAGATCGGAGCGGGACCGACGGCGCGCCCGAGGGCACCTCTAGAGGCTCGGGCCGCCGTCGTTGGGGTTGAATTTAACTATGAAATTTCAGCAAAAGAGGACGGACAGATTAAGCCCGACAGCTCTAGGGCTCTCGGTTATCGCTCGCAGGGGCAGGGACTGCACGCGTTCGCCGGCGAACGCGGTGTACTGCTCTGTTGTACGAATGCATGTGGAGTGTTAATGGTCGTGTTGTGCCAGTAAGAGGGCGGGGAAGGGCTGTGATTTTCGCGGTTATCCTATCGGAAGGATCGTCTGAGACGTGACGCGGTCTACGATGTAGGACGTGGACGTTTTTCCTAGCAACGTAGGTACTTTGCGGAATTTGATATTAACGGATTAGGGTGATTTGAGGCCCCGTCGAAAAAACGGCGCGACGCTTCTTTCACGTACTCGCCGATCGTAGGAAGATCGAGATCGGACTGTATAAGTAAAATATATACACCTGTATGAGGCTATAGACGGTCATGTTATTGCGATATCACTAGATTTTCACCAACCCAGTGATTTGTCGATATTATATCATATATAGACGGGCCCGATGGCGCAGATCATAATGATCTTTCTTGTGCGCTAAAGATCGTGGGTTCGATCCCTACCCAGGACAAATATTTATATGATGATATTAATGTTTGTTATGTGTCTGTTTTGTAATGATGTATTTGAGTAGTATTTTTGAGATTCCTCTGTTGTCTGATATCCGTAACAGTGCTCAAGCGACTTATCAATAATCAGGTATATGTGTGAAATGTTGTGGGAATTTAGTATTAATGTATATGATAATTTCACAGAAGCATTCTTCAAACTGGATTAGAAATAGTTACGAGAAGGAGACCCATTCAAACAGTATTTTCAATAGCTCTGCCGTCCTATCACTAAAAAGACGGTAACCCGCCTGAAACCATTTTGAAATATGAGAAATATCCTTATCTATATGATCACCAAGTTCCTCTAAAGTATTCCATAATAACGTCTTTTTCTATTATTTTATTAGCCATCCTCGTTAAGGCCTTTAAACTTAAAATCTTTTTCATTAACAGCTTTTTACCTAAATATTTGTCTGTAATATTGTAATAATAAAATATAGAGTAACATTCTATAGTTAGAACAAATGAAACAAAACAAAATTCATTTCTCTAAGCGCGTTGGACATTATTTGAGATGGGAAAACCTTTGAACTCGTAACACTGTTACCATAACCACTACCGTGATGAGGTTGGAACAAGCAGGCGCGTTGCTCGCCACATGCTTGGCAATGCGCAATTATTTTGTCAGCTCTCTACTTTGGGTCCACGCTGTTTTCGTTACCGACATATATGTATGCGAGTTAGAAGAAGATAATGCATTCAGTAAAACAGCTTTTTAGTTAAGCAATATGTGAAACTATTATGGTGATGATGGAGCCTTAAGGGATGTTTGCAACGTTTTACTTAAGGTTACCTTCGATTCAGTTGTGTACAATAAGAATTTTTATTACTAACTCCTTTCTTTAAAATGCTATTTTAAAACTATTTGATATATATATATATATATATATATATATATATATATATATAAATATATATATATATATATATAAATATATATCTGTATATATATATTTAAGTGTTTAAATTTTTGATAACAGCATTTAAAAGTAAAACCAGTTGTGGACTCAATCAAAATGTATTTGGGAGTAGACTGCTTCGCAATATTCCTCGTCCCATATTTAATGACGACATACATATATTTTTAATTAACCGTTCAGTGTATGAGTACACAAAGTAAACAAAATGTTGTTGTTGAATGAAAGATACCATGTGTAAAAACAATTTCCTTCCTTGTATTGAATTATTACTCAACACCCTCTGAAATAGTGCTCAACTCATTTCCTGCAAGTTTAATATTCATAAAAGCCATATCGACCCACACATTGGTTGGCAGGTTGGCCTCAAACAGACAGTTGAATCGAGGCTACAACAACACATTTATTTAAGAAATTCATTTGATGACATTGACAATGATGTAAGAGGCTAATTTTAAGTTGTTTGAGCAAATGCTTTTCATATAAATTCGTCTACTTTTGACGTCCAGGAATGATTATAAAAAAATTAATAGTCATTATTTTACAACCTGATTATACGTAGGTTCCTTAGTAATAATGACAACTATTTCTGTAATTAGATTACTGGAACGTACTGGTGAGCAGTTAACCGACTTGAATGTAGAATATTGCCTAATTTATAATAGCAAAGTTTAAATAGGGCACCTTGGCCAAGACCTATTGGGATCGAATAACTATGCCAGTCCACCTCCCTCGCAGAGCGTAACTGTGTAATGCTCGTTACGATGCACGTTGCACGTGAGCAATCAACTTAAATTGGAAACGTCTTTTGTAAACAACACGATTTAAAAATTGTACTTTTCCACTCGACAGTCTCGTGTGTTTTATTTATTTTAAGTTTATATTACATGATCGTAATCTACGTGTTTGCTTGATGTCAAGAATTAGAGATAACCTCTTTAATTAAATCTATCGGTTTCTCGGCTCAGCTGTATAGACTAGCAATCGTGATTGAAAATATAAGACATACATTAATTATTCACTTCCACCATTTTATTCGTATGCTCTTTGTCTGGGCTTCTGTTTACTCATAACGAAAAGCACATCCATCCCTTTCAAATTACTAACCTAATTTCCGGTACCATCAATCTTGCAAACTTTAGGTGCAACAGTGGGGTTGATAACGAACTAATTGTTAGCATATTATATATTATTAACAGTATTCATCTACTTTCATCCCTAATAATATATCAAATTGGTAAGTATGTCTCTTTGTTTCTCTTTCACAGCTGAACTGGTGAAGAGATTTTGCTCAAATTTGGCATTTGTATACTTAGCCTCGGACTCGGACAAAATCCCACGACAAAATGTCAAGTCACGCGGCATGGCATGGCACGGTAGGCTTATATATCTATACGTATTTAAGTCATTCGTACTATTGTGATGAACTGCTAGTTACTAGTTCTAAATAGTATCGTAATTAAACAAATGTTTACAGCTAGGCCCAATTATTTGACCTGTTCTCGGCCAGGTGTTCAGTTTTTAATTGAGATATGACATAAGAAATATTGCACTGTGCCTAAACTTAAACCTTCGCCTGCCATCATCACCAAATTCAACAATGCCTTTTTAAATATGCCTGCAGCAGCATAAAGGCTTCCCTTCTTAAAAATCTAATGTCGCTTGCATCCGACCAGACTTTCGGTCCACCTTGTGGATAACCGCCACAAACACCAGTCTGTTATGTGATGCCACTAGACACAATTTCATTCCACCCTAACAGATATCCCTTCTTCAATAGCTTAGCAATTTAAAAATTTTGAGCCACAAAATTAAGCCTTCTAATGAAAATCACAGCAAATATCCACGTCTCGCTACCATATAACAACACTGGCAATATCAGCAGATAACGCATTATGCAGCGAAGAAGGGAGTGTATTATTTTTAGTTTCCTATTTTGTTGAATACGGTTTGTTACTTGTAATAACTCCCGGTCGAGAACTTAGTGTTTTCTAGTGACCTTTCATGTCACGTTTATTAAGTTTTATACGACTAATATTCAGATATTGTTCAGACTTGCAACATCATGTTCTGGTACTCTAAAGTAATTAACCAGTATAACCACATCGTCGGCATATTAATGTAGTTAAAATATATAATATATTTAAAAGAAGATGTACATATTTTAATTTATTTTAAATAAATGTGTTTTTGAGCGAAAGTCTGGCACACTTTCAAACACTCTTACTTGGACAAAACCAATGAGGACGTGCAATTAAAATTGATGATTAAAGAATTGTGGTCGGGGCTGCAATCTGTCAATATCAAAATAATTTTAACGACCTAGATGTTAGCGTTCCACTTGGGGATATGCAAATTTGAGTGAGCGTGGCACCAATTGCTTCTCTGCTCACTGTCAAGGTGCACGTTTTGTTATTTCCAGATTCTAAATTTATTTATTTCTGTTACAGTAAATTGATCCATCCAAAGTTACTTCTGCAATTATAATATAGTTTCGTAGATAGATGGAAGTCCGTATATATTTTGTGAACGTAGAAGCTTGTAAACTAATATGTGAACGTATAATTTATATAAATGATTTACTTTCAAATATGGACTTACTTATAATATTTTTTATTTGATTTGTCGAATGATTTTTGATACAATTCATCATTGCCTATATAGGTTTTTATGAAGATTTCTAACTTCCATGGGCTTAAATTGTACATACTTGTATTTCAGCAAGTTACGAAAAGCCCGTAGTTCACGAAAGTATACTGAATTTAATTACTACCTACAGTACCTATTATAATATTCACGTCAAATCTACTGGTTAAAAATTAACGTAAATATCAGTAATTTGAGAAAACTACAACTTTTTGTAGCATTACGTATTTCATAAAAATAAACAATATCAGTGGAATAATAATGGGAACAGGTAAACGATTCCCTTTCTGCTAAATTCTATTCCCTAGACAGTTTTCTATACGAATATTTCCTTTTACTAAGCTATTGTTAATTTTGGCAGAATATTTCCAGGAATTACTATTGCAAAAAAGCGGCCCCTTTTATATAACATTGAAATTTATTGGTATGGGCGTTGCACACTTTCTCGATGTTGGCAGTTCTAGTTTGAATAAATTTATTAATATGTTGGTTATATTATCTTTCTATAATAATAAAACCAACATATTAATAAATTTATTAATAAAAGATCAATGACTTGGAAAAAGTCTTACTTCAAGGAATTACATCTGAGGCTTGTTATGTTTCATTCAGCATTTAATATATTATCTCACAACGATTTTCCTGCCAGGTTATATGTTGCACTGGATAGACATAGTTACATTTCTTTAAGATTAAGTATTTTAAGAAGGGATTTTTACCATAGCCACATCTGGTACAGCGCGAGTCAGTCAGCTCGAGAGCGGGCAGGGCGCGGCGCGGGGCGTGGCGGCTGCGCGCGCGCCGCCCATCGCAGCATATAAGCGTGCGCGGAGCACGCGGCCACGGCAGCGTGAACTGCGCCGGCGACTATAGCGCCCACACGTGCTCGCTCGCGACTCGCTCACAGCGGTCTCTGCGGCGGTAGTTGTGGCCGCGACGACGCTTCTACGGTAACCATCGCACGCCGTACCTCTGTTTTATATTTGACAGGTGAGATTTTGTTTAGTTCTTGTGTAGCCAACGCGGAGTCTGTGTTGCACCGCAGTGCCATTCAAGTGCCTAAAAGCATGAAACAACACATCTGTGCTTATATATCTACAAATAGAGAAATTGGTAAGAACGTCAATATTATGTTCAGTTCCTTTTTTGTGAATTGCATCGTGTAGAAAATTGTTTTTGTCGATCTCCAACCAATTGAGTGGTTTCTTAAAGTTTATATGATATTCAAGATAAGACTTAAAGTGATGACTTTTGTAATCTTAATATTTTTAAAGAAAAGTTGCATCTGTTATTATAAGTCAGGCGTTTCTCTTCTTTACGAAGGTAACTAAAACTAAAAATGTTTCATTTAACGTTTCTAGTCTTATCTGTAGTCACATAATTTTAGAAGAGACCAAAGGTTTCTTGATATTTTTATTGCATTTGAAATAATTGCTTTTAAAGCTAATGATAGTTACAAATTGGATAATAATAATTCATTACTTGTTAATATTGTAATATTTGTTAATAGTGCGTACTTATCCTCTATGGAGAGGTATAGGTAAGAGGATAAATTCGTTACATTTCCCTTATGGAATTGTATTTCATTTTTTTCTAATTGTGGCCAGTTTGTTCTTTGTATGTACTTTTTGTCGATGCGATAAATATATTTTTCATTCATTCCATTTTCCAGTTTTATAATGTTTTTTGATTTGTATAAAATCATAAAATAATATATAAATGCATTCCTAAAATTATTATTTTTTGTATTTTATTATAATATTTATTTTTGACTTTTTATTAAAATGTAGCCATTGACGACGAATTCTTATATTTGTGTGTAACGTATTAACGATAAAACCATATTAAAATATCATTATCCTTAAGCCATGTCAAAATATAAATTTTTATGAATGTGAAAATTTGTGAATATATAAACAAATTCACACAAGATCTCATATAGTTACTTCCTGACATTTAAATGAGTCGCTTAAAGCTCTTGTGTTACGGACAACGGTCAACAGAGGAATCGCAATTATAAAAATATATGTTATACACCCATAAACAGAATCTAGATACACAAATATTCGTCATAAGTATTTGTACTGGGTAAGGATCGAACCCACGAACTTTGGCGCACAAGATAGGAACATTACGAAAAGCGCTTATAAAACTCATTAAATGATTCAAGTTAAAATTTACTGTAATATCTTTACATAAAAATTTCGTGACAGCGTTTTATCCGGGACAAACTTCTAAACTACTGAACCGATGTTAATAAATTTATGCTTTCTGTATATAGTTTGATCCAACTTGAGATATAGGATAGATTACCTATAACACAATCTATAGTCGCAATATTTTTTTCATAATAAATATATACCTAAGTATAATAAAGATAAGCCAAAGTCTGTCAGGTTAGCTAGTAACTTATATATCAGAATAAAATGTATGTTAGAATAAAAAAATAACTAGCGTGCACTTGCATCTCAGTATGAGAGTTGGCTATTATAAGCAAACGAAGACGCAGGAGGACTATAGTTTACACATAAATATAATTGTATGGAAAATGCTTGTTTCCTATATTTTCTTCATACTAATTGGCAAATAATATACACACAAGTCATCAGATAATAAATTTTATCGTTACTTATCTCGTTTTCTATAGTAATTTCCTCGTGAGAGTAGCAGTTTTATTGCTAACTAGCTGAGCCTGCGTATAAATTCACGTGGGCTTTAGGTTTCATTAAGTAGCGGTTTAAAACAGAACGCAATTATTATAGCCCATTTATTTATGTTTACTCACAGCACTCTCCAAAAATCATTTTGCGTAGATATATCAAAATCGGATATTCGGCCTCGTTTTCCCTACACATTTCATAATATACGGTTTCTCTTAAATCATTCTTTAAAACGTTACCTAGTCTCGTCCATTTTGTATTATCATTGTACAAAGTTGTTTAAAATATAATTATACATTGTTTGTATATAAACAAAACATGTAGCAAGCTATTTATAGATATTATGGATATAGCATCAACATTTTAAAATAAAATTGAACAAGTTATTTCCCTCAGTTTTATGATAGCTTACATAGATAGATGCATGTATATAAGACTGGAGTCAGTCGTCGTAAAAGATACAATTATAAACCATTCTCGCAGCAAATTCTGAGAAATGCGAACGAAACCCGTGTTCATGTTTATCGTCGAGTTTACAACAGCTCGAAGACTCGAAGGCCCTATAAATTTCTACAATATCATATAAAATTCAGAATAAGCGAGAAACCTTGGCTACTAACTTAAATCTCTCTAACGCAAAATACAATAAGGTATCCCTACTGCATAGGCACATTTAATTTCTTACGCTGACACCAATGTTATGTTTGCAAGTCTTCAGTTGCCCGCTGAGTACGATTTACGTTAGGTATGTTTAGGTTCAAACAATTTAGCGTTTGAACTTCGAAAGGTCAACTTATAAATTGGGGTCGGAATCGGTCATTGCACGATTGCCGATTGTCGACTTAAACACCTGACCTGACACCCTATTCCGTATCGAACGAGTAGGTACAAGCTAGTCTAGACTTCGGCCACACATTTATAAGTTCCCTAATATACAATATCACAAGAAAGAGTTGGGCTAGTCTACAATGTTGAAAACAAAAAATATTAATTAAATTTCAACTTATGTTTGCGCTACTCAACATGATAAATGAATGCCCCTAGCTACACACTAATTGTTTTATCCTAAATTAAAGTTAGATAAATATTCCGCTGAATAACGAGATAAATTAGTGACCTGTTACTGTAACACAACAACTATAAAAAGTATTGTTTTAAAAGCAGGTCTAGTCCCTAAATCTAACCCTCCCGAGCGAGTTTGGCGCCACGATATGAAGTTAATAACTTTGTTTACTTATATTGCAATTACAACATATTGCTTATATAAATTCTAATAATAAATTCCTAATGCCAACAAGACATCTAAAATCGTTAAAGTCAAAGAAAAAACAAAATTATTGAGCACACATACATTTAAAACCGCCTTGTGATAATAAAAGTTGAACCATCTCATTTGAAAATTCCCTTTCCATGACAGAATATTATTTTATAAAATTTGGCATTACGTACATAACAAAATTCGCTAGTTAAGCATTTATATCATAAGATACGTAATAGCAGTTAATAACTATTGTAAGGTGTATAGTCTGGAGCAGTGACCGGGGCAACCCGTCAATTGGGTGAGCCGCCGGCACACTTGACCCCACAACACTTCATTTATCTTTTGTTACCTCCGTCTGCCCTCATCGTCTGCCGTGTATCGTCATTCACAGCCTCTGACCTCCCTACTCCCGCCAAAACTGAACACGTTGACGTCGCCGATCAAAATGGCCGCTACTGCAGGCCTTGACTCAATTCTGATGAACCTCAAGTACATTTGGGTACAAAGACATCGTTTATATAAGTACGAGGAGAAGAGAATCAAAATTAAATGAACCAATCCAAGAAGTAAATCTGTTGATTTTAGTTAAGTTGGAACGTAATCAAACTAGTAATAGGTACATTTTGATTTTGCCAGACATTAGAAAAATCAAACTAAATTTAGACTTTATAAGTATCAGTGTTCATCTGCATCTCTCTACCTGCTTACATAAAAACATTAGACCCGAAAAGATTGATCGTATTAAAAAGCTATTATTGTATAAAGCCAGTCTTTTTAACAAGCCGCCTGTCAAGGTGAAATGAATGTTATGGACTCGGAGTCGAATCTCACAAATGTTTTGGTTGATTTTGCAATCCGAAACTGCAAAGAACGGGCAGTCTCGCATAAAATACCGTAATATGTCTGTAACTTGTTCGAGAATTCGACTCCACGCTAAAAATAGTAATTTACAAACCGCAAGTTCAGGTGATCTAAAAATAGCTACCGACGTCTAGCATAACTAGATACTACCTGTATTGAGTTCGTAATTACCTATGCATGTAATCAATGGTTTCAACAAAAGATTTCAACGACATACCTACTTGGCGTTTAAGTCTTATTCCATTTGTTAGTTTACAAATTTAAGTAGGTAATTTTAACTTAAAAACAATATTGAATATAGAAAATAATCAATTTAGTTTGAGTTTTAGTATAATTTCGTAATTATTTTACAAAGAAGTATACGTACAAGCTCTTTCGCTTGATTTCTTATTCCACATATGTTTCAGAATTTATCTGCAATTTAGTTTAATATAGTAAATATAGTACTTTTTTTTAATATAGTATTCCTACTATTTTTTTATATTTAATTTGAATCCTGTGTGATTGGTCACCCGCTCGCTCGCAACCGGGCCACTGGTGTAGTAACTATAATCTAGCAAAGCAGTAGCAAGGCTGCAGGCCAGTCAGAGATTCGTGTAATTATCCAATCGAGTGCACGAGCACCGAGCGGCGCGGGACCGCCAGACCGCTAGCTAGGGCTGCTCGATTTTGTTGCTCTACAATTAATATTGGACATCATGGAGCTAGTTTTCTTCGCAAACTATACTCACCTAAAATTACAAGTTTTCTTTTTTGAAGGTCCGTAGATTTATTTATTTATGATACATTAAATATTTTTTTTAAGTTATATATATGCGAGTAAAGATTCACTTAAATCCCAGATTACTCGAATCTTAAGTCAATGAATCCTTTATTCCGAATCTATTCGACTAAAATTATTTAAGGCAATCATGTTGTAGAAAACTAATATATAAGGTTCAGTTAAACATAAATCTTTCTCTTTAAAATTAAATAGAATATATCTAATAAATTCGAGTATATAAAAAGAATCTTAGACGATTAGCGTTAACAATGGTAACCCTGGCACACGCGCCCTGCGTGTGACTAGAGTGACCCGATCAGTGCTACTACACTACTGCTCGCTACTCGCACGGCTCATACTGCCGACCGACTACAGCTTGTTGATAACTGCCCTCCGCACAGAATGTGATATCCACAGATGGATCAGGTGCCTAAATGTTTTGTTTGTAAATCCTCCTTTTATATATATTTTACGTTTCGGATACTATATCTGCATTATTGTATCACACTATACAGTTATCGCATAGATTCCAAAAATCCGAACGCAAGCCAAGTGATTCAGCTAGAAAAAAAATACTAATTTTAACTGAAACCGATAAGTCTTATTACCTTATGCCATATTGCAATATTTCAAAAATTATAAACCGCAATTGAACTAATAAATGCCATACCGGACAATTAAACAGCCTAGTAACTCTATACATAATTGACGTGAAGTATTTAGAATACCCATGTATAAGACATTTAACATCCCTGAGCAATTACCTTTATCCGCTTATGCAAAAGTATCCTTAATGAGTACCTACTTGTTTTTGATCGATCGATGTCTCGGTTATTGCTGACCGTATATAAATTAAAGTAATCTTATTAGTAATATATATGAAATAAAATTATAGTGTATTGCTCGTATTCTTATGTCATGATAAATCACAAAAGGAATATATAAGTTGTGAAAGTTGAAAATTTTTTTATCAGACTCGACATCAGGTTCATCGTGAAGTGAAGTCGTATCGTATCGCCGTAGTTTAAAACATTTATATATTAAAAAATCACCCTTATTACAACATCTCTTGCACAAGTTATGTACACCGTTAATCTTCATAGCATTTAATCCTCTCCAGAGTTGAAAGACGCCACAAATACGCATTCGCACGAACCTCCGTCTATAAATAGAACCAACGACCTCAGCGATATATAGAAACAGTAATCACCATGATATGAACAAAACGAATAATGCTGCACCCACCCTACACTATTCTAAGAATAGCACTTAACGAAAGGAAGAAGCTGATTTGCATTTTTATGAACGCGGAAGGTGAAGTCATCTTCGTTTGTATTTGGATTAAGGAATAGCTCTCTTCTACCATACAGCATATATGCAGCACGGTATTTATGAATGATGACAGATCTAATGCTATTTACGACTTTTGGCTGAAAGCAAAGTTACGCAATATAACATCTATTAATAATCAAAATAAATATCCAAGTAATCGAAGTTTAAAGTTGCCAGGCTAATAAATTTATGTTTATGAAACTCGCTGGAAATTTATGGCCGAGTAGTGTAGGTATGTAGTCAGAAATTAGAATGTTCTGTAAGACAGAATGTCATCAATTATATTTACAATATTCTAATATTGTCTTGAGTGCAGCATTCCGCGTCTACAATATGCATTTAGGAAATGAAAAGCGGCTGCGTATCAGCAGGGGCGGTGCCGATTACGGTATCGAGTTACATTTACCCCAAAGTATAAAAGCGAGAAACTACTCAAGTTACGAACAGTACCCGGCTTACGTTACGCCTAAATACTTTCGACAACATTCGGTGCATCACATTGGTAAAACGAAATTAGACTTGCTTTTTGTATTTAGGTATATAATTCTATTTAAGCTTAGTTTAATTTTATTATATTGCAGATGTTAAATATTATGTAAGATTTTGTTACAAAAACACTTTGTCCACATAAACCAGGAAAAAATATGTTTACGTACCGATCTGCCCCCTAATGATCCATCTCCTGGAGAACAAACAACATATGCAATTCCTTTTTAAAGTGCATTCAACTCTTGTTGTTGATTTTCCCGCTAGTATGACCACGATTGCAATTTTTAAAGAATTTTTACGGACTAATAAAAACTACTGGACTTCGAATAAAATTTACATTTTTATTAAATATAATTACAATACAATCTATTTTGGGCACTCTCATTTATAAATTCGAACTGAGAAGAAACTTACATCAATCAATCCAAAAATCTTGCTGTGATAGATGTACTTTATGTCCTTTCTTCACGTATTAGTGTACTAATATTGAACTGCTACGATGTATTTTAGATTATTTTCGGACTAAATTGCTTTTTTATCTCCGTTGACCCGAACTTATAGACGTCACAAACTGCCATCATTCAGCTACAATAAGAGATCTCAGTAGGACATTAATAAAAATAATTGTAGGAACGCGCAATCAGCTTTTCTTGTAGACTCCACTATCTACTTTCAGAGATAAGCTAATTAAAGAATACTCAAAATGGGGATTCTGTAGTTTATGTTCACATTGCTGACGCCTTTATTTACTTAGTTATGAAGTCTACTAGTCACATAGTAACACTGTTCAAAGAGTTCGTTCTCTTTTAAATTTTTCGCATACTTAACACCTTCTTTATAACTTGCATTATTACCTTCTATAAAAAATCGTTCTGCGATTAAAATAAATGAAGAAAAAACTAAATAAATATGAAGCTTTATTTTTTTAGGAACTCATTATACATTAGTTTCAAATTAATATACGAAAAACAAAGTGTTCCGTTGATGGATAAGACTTGTAGCAGAAACCTAATCTTTTTTGCATTTTTTTTCCGTTGTTTGCAGAGACAATGATATTGGAGCGAGGGATCCAGCTGGTGTTGCTCGCGACAGCACTGCTGTGGCATGCACGGACGGACGCGCGCGCCGCTTCCTCCGCCGTCAAGTTCTGCGGGCGGCAGCTCGGCGAAATTATGAGCAGACTCTGCCACGCATACAATAGTCCCTCGTGGGATGTGCCTACAGGTAAGCTGAGATTGCATCTCACCACTTACACGAATTCTCTATTTTCCCGCCCCAGTGAGGAAGAGGAAAAAATGTATCACAAATCAATTAGGCATAGTTTTTAAATCTAATCTGGAATCCTTATTGACTTTTCATAAAGAGTTACACATCAGTTTAAGAACTTTATTTGTCAATTGTTAAAAAAAAGAATACTACTGTTAAAAAAACTGATAGGACAGGTCTATTTACTCCTGTGACGACAAAAAACAATGTAGGTATTTAATGTTGGTATCACATTAAATAAGGCATGCTTATTGTTGTTACAGGCAATATTTTTAAACAGGCCCTCTAGCCCCAATTTCATATTTTATTTCAGGTATTTTATTTTATATAAACATCACATAAAGGCAAAAATTTAAGTTAAGTTTTTACATATAATTTAAGCCTGCGTACAGCCTGATAGCGCATTCGATTGTGTCGCTTAGTTTTGAGTCACGTTCGATCCTCACTCAATTCAAACATTTTTATAGTAAACATTTTTGTTTGTCCTGTGTCTGGGTGTTGAATGTGTATATTAAATGTCTAAGTACTATATATATAATTCCTCTATTGTATGATATCCGTAACACGTCAGTGCTTTGAGCTACTTATCTCGGAGTCAGTTCAATGTACGAGTATGAGATGTTGTGTGATAGTTTAAGAAATAACATCTCAGTGTATTTAATAATAATAATAAATTAAGCCCTATACAAATTTATTTAATATAGGAAACAATTTATAATGTCGATAAAATAATGAAATACTTTTAATGGCGAAAGCGATTATAAACCTATTTTATTATTATAGTAATATAGATTATAAATTAGATTAATAAACCTACTTGATTCGTTACTAATTAAAATAATATTAAAAATGTATGAAGCATAGTTCTGATTCTAACGCAACATACTAGGCTAGGTGTTTTCTATTGCAAATTATGTAATATAACAAATAATATCCGCAAAGCAAAATAATTATCTGTTATCAAGGAATAGAGAAGGTCGCCACGATTAGTTAATAACGCTGTAAACAACATTATCTTAACGCCAGTGCCAAACCAAACGATGCAAAGCGATGAGAATATTTTTGAATTAAAGATTGTTGCTCGATTACAATATACCGGGAACATTCTTTTACATCCGGATAAAGTAACGCAGCAGTGTGCCAGCCAAGTTCGGTAAAACGAGAAAAACTAAATCGGGCTATTAAAACAAACAGTCAATTTATGTCGCGGCCCAAATGGGGCATTCAGTAGTATACATATCTTCCCCGTTCAAACATTTATGTAATACTTACTTGTAATAAATCTGTTGTCTGATTTTCGTAACACCACTTTCATGCTCACTTATCACGGAGTCAGGCCACTGTATGATGTATGATATTTTTATTGTCTAGTAAAAACCACGGCTGTGTTTTAAATTTTATACCAACAGAAATATTACCATCCACGAGATATCTTATAATATCCTTATGAATAGTATAATTGGATAATGTGTTTAACAGACAGCTTTCAGCGAATATAGGAAGTCTAATATTTTCTTGTATGTATTATGTAATGAAGATTTAGAAATCATTACTTTATTACATATTTAAATGAGGTTGCAATTAAGGTTTCGAACTATTACCTAAGTAGAAAGTAAACTGCACGTATGGCATAGGTGTTCAGAGTGATTTATTTTTCCAATTATGAATTAGCCACTTACTTAGTTTTATTTCTACGCACATAAACTATCATAATAATTTTAATAATACATTCCCGCCTCATTTTGTAACAATGTTTGTGTACATACACATTTCTTAAGAGTATATGTCTAATTCTCTATCTAGTCACTTATTCTCTATCTATTAGTCTAATTGATATAATTTAGACATATTTCCATGAATATTAAAGCTTGTTAATTAACATTTACTAAGCATTAACTAGTACTTTCGAACAACTGATGACGTTAATAATAAAAAAATACACGATGGCACCAAACAATTAGGAAAATAACTTGGTTTCAAAATCTCAATTCTTTTATTAGCCAACTAATATCATAGTAGTAACTTTATAATTATTTTACTACAACTTGACTGCTTACACGCTTTGTTTTTTTGAGTTGATAATTATATCATCATTAGCCTTGTGACAGGTCACACGCTGAAAAATCTTTCGCGTGTAAACTATTATAAATAAACGCGAGTGACCTTACACTTTGTTTGGGTTATGAGTAGTTTTTTTTACACAAAATACACATTCACACATTGTTTGAAGAAAACATACGATAGAGACATAAGATTAACGGCACAGTAACTAAGAGATACATCTCTTCATATGTAGATAGTAGGTCCTACAGATCAACCGAAATACATCATTACAACCGATCATACCGAAAGTTCATTAAGAAAATTTGCATAGATTAATCTGTATTCGTGAGGTATCTGCACTAGAGATCAAATATTCCATTATTATACATTAAAATCAATATAAGTCTGCCTCTCCATAGTTCAAATATGTAGTAATATTTCATATTCCGGATGCCAGTACACGTGCAATATACATTAAACAGCAAATACCAATTACTTGATATAACGATAATGCTTAGGTATACTTAAATAAGATAAGACTATTACATAACGATAAATAAAATATAAAAAAAATCATTCCATTTCTTAATATAAAATCTGAAGGATTTGCATTTGCAAGATTCCGTACTAGATACGAGATACTTAAACGAACTACGATAAGTTGACACGCCAATCAAAGAAGAACACACAACATTAACAAATATGCCAAATTACGCAGTTGATAAATTCATTAAAAATATTTTAATCGTCTAGTTAGCAAATAGAGCCGACAGTCCAGAAATGACGCAAAAAGAATCTTCGGGGATACAAAACCCATTTTTGATCTATCATCTCTGTTTATCGTTTTTTAT
The DNA here is from genome assembly GCA_020976665.1 of Heortia vitessoides. Taxonomy (NCBI): domain Eukaryota; kingdom Metazoa; phylum Arthropoda; class Insecta; order Lepidoptera; family Crambidae; genus Heortia; species Heortia vitessoides. The sequence goes on from JACJUM010003237.1 coordinate 10,256,289, forward strand.
CTTTATTGAGGCGTCTTTATAACAAAAAAAATTGAAAGCTGACCGAATGGTTTTAGGATTAATGATAATGAACTGTTGCCCATTATTTAGTCCAAAGTTTTCACCTACTATTAATTAGGTCCTCACATGAAATTAGCGTTTTATCGTACTGAATCGTTTCGATATCGCTATCGCTATCGTATCGATATCGAAATATCGTTTCTTTAATTAAGAATTTCAAATTCAAACTAATAAATCCACTAGCAGACCCGGCCACGCGTTGCTGTGGCTAAAGTTATTGTTATATTACATGGAGGCATACAATTTAAGAGGAACGGTAGGAGAACATCAGTCACGGGGACCACCATGCTTTTTACATAGATGGTATTTGTAAAAAAATATAGTGGCTAATTCTAGTACTAACTCAATCCAGTCGAAAAATGTCGACATCTGTTAGAATCTTTTTGTAGCTCATATATGACACGTTTTCCCGTTTCCCATAGCAGTGCCATCTATTGACTAATTCTAGTACTAACTCAATCCAGTCGAAAAGTGTCGACATCTGTCAGAATCTTTTGGAGTTAACAGATAATTGTAACAGTCAATTAATTATAGACAAATAATTTGCAATTAAACAAAATTGCGACTATATATTGAGATATAAACTATGCTATCTCTCAAATTGGAGCAAACTACATATGGTGTGAAAATTTTATCCTAATCGGTTCAGTAGTTTAGGAGTCCATCGAGGATAAACAGCGTGACAGGAGATTTATATATATTAAGATTAAGCTGGTACATTTGTGAAAAACTTACTTGTGATTGATGGACTAGAGACGATGTCGTTTATTAGCTGTCTAAAATCTAGCAAAACTATTTTGGCAGATATCAATTTTCGGCAACTGCGAGCCGTGAAGGAAGAATTAGCTGCTAAAGAAACGAGATTGGTCAACTAGGCCACCGCTGCTTCACGCTTGCGTTGTAGTCGACAGTCACACACTGCACAACAAACGACCACTAAGTTAGATGAGCTACAATTAGAATGTTTGCGACATCCACCGTACTCACGGAAAGATTACCATTTTTTCCGGAATTCAGAAAGCTTTTTACAAGGAATAAAAAGTGTTTTTTTTATATTAACTTTTATCAGGTATCTGAGCTTTCCGTCACATCGGTAAACAATCGTACCCGTATCCGAGCCTAAAATTAAATTTGTAGATAACACTTATATCTGTTTACGAGGTAGGTCGTAGGTCTCTTAATCAGCAAAAACAACTACAAGTTGCCCCCGGTTATACTGACACCCTGTCCATCATATGGTACTAAATGACAATGACCGGTGTAAGTTTTTTTATTATTCATTCACCGAAGAAAATAGGCTTGGCTGCTCATTGTAGAGCGATCTCTATAATAAGCAGTTTACCAATTCTATTTTCGTGCAGTGTGGATGCTTCTTCAACCACAGATCGCGAAACTAAAGGCACAGACCTCGGGCTTACTATATGAGAATTTGATATTTTTTAAAACTAGTTAAGTTATTCAAATGAATGCTTAAATTTAAGATTTCAACCCCGCTCAGCTGTTAAATCCAGCCAAACGTGTAGACATATTACAGATACTTTATTGTATTCCAGTGGTAGAACAACATGGAGCGGGAGTAAGGCGGAAAAGAGAATTGGGCATCGCGGATGAATGCTGCACTATCGGCTGCACGTTGGAAGAGCTTAGCAAATACTGCTCCATTAGCGCATAGTGAGTACCTGTGCCATGAATAATATATTAAACGTACCATACCATTAACTCGACGGCACCCAATGATTATGATAGATTTCAATGAATTATGGTAGGTATATAAATGGTACATTCAATTAAAATATTTTTTTTGCTATCTTTAAGTGATCTGCTTACCTAATCGATCTAGATTTAGATATTTAATTTTACGTCCACAAACATACGATTCATCCAAGTTTTAACTTAAACTATTAATCAAATATTTTGCAACATTAAATGTAAAGGTTAGAAAAACACTCAAAAACTTACGTTACTTATCTGCACTCTTAACTAGGGATTTCCCTAGTTAAGAGTGCAAATAAGTAACGACAAAATAGTTAATGCATTATAAAAGTCAAGTTCAAGATTTTTTATATTACTAAGTCAGCATACGAACAAGCATACGGTCCGCTTGAAGGTAAACATAACCATAGCGTATGGACGCTCATATCGTCACAAGGATATCGATAGCGTGTCACCAACCTTGTAAACTAAAGATACCACATCAAATTTACCCAGTAATTTCACTGCCTCTCTCTCATCCCACCCTTCCAACTGGAATACAGAATAAACACTGCTATTTGGTGGTAAAATGTGATTAAATCACATCAGAATAAGAAAAAACTTCTATAATTTACAGTTCAGAAACACACATGATCGAAAATCGATCGGCGGAGGAGAGCGGTAGAACGGTACCAGCGGTGATCGCGCGGCCAGCGCCGAAAGACGGTGAAGGACGGATCACTGACACGGCGGTCGCCCCGGGCGCGGGCGACTTGCACCCCGAGGTGGGACGCGCGCGGAGACGCGGGTACGGCGGGGCACGCTCGCGAGGCCGCCGGTGCTGGTGCCGGCGCAAGCGGCGCTCCGGCCGCCGGCGATCCTCTCACATGGGTAACATGGTGTGTCACTCTTTCGTCGTCTACTTGTTCTCTTAACACTTACTAGAATCTCGGAAAATAAGTGATTTTAATTCGAATGATAGGTATTTAGATCTTTTTTAGTATACAATTTTAATATGTAAGCTTCGAATTCATATTATTCTAAAATACGTACACGTAAATATTTCTGAAATAAAAACTATTAAAATTATCAACTTACTAGCCATTAGAAGTCCACTGCTGGACATAGGCCTCTCCAAGAAAGGAGATTTTTTCCCCATAAATGCCGCGCTTGACAAGCGTGTTGGCAATCGCAGAGCGCAGCTTTCGCGACACTGTTTCGAATAGATGAACCGCCATCTGTCGGTTCTGGTACCTTAGACACCTCTTACGACATCTGGTGCAGTGGAAAGTACTATTCTACTCTGCCAGCACCTCAAGGCAACTCTTAAAATAAAGTTGATAAAATAAAAGAACAAGAGGACGACGAATAACTAACCCTCATATTAACGCTATAGCATGTTCAACACTAAGAACCATTTAACACAAGACATTGAATCCAGAAAATTGGCATAGCATGGAATGTGTCGGAATGGTGAAACGTAACAGTAAACAGTATCAATATCTGTATTTTTGGACAATGGTATAATTTTTGTGTATCTAAATTAACTACCCGAAGTAAGTGTTTGACGATAATTCTAACAATTTACAACTTGCAAAGCATGTGTGTATCCACAACCACTAAAATTATACTCTCAAACCGATCCTATCCTTTTTAGAGCCGAAAACATAGCTATATTCTCGTTTTAGGTCATAAGAAATGCAGCGCGCGCTGCTCCCCTAGTGGGCACCGTATCGCCACTTCTGACGTGGGGCAAAACTCTCAACACTGAAATGTCACCCACCGCCCAGGACCTTTCCAGCTACAAGTAAAAATTTCATTACTCCATCACCTCGACGATCAAGCAGCCGGCAGCTGCACGCAGCTGGCGTAGGTTCAATTACTCTGTGTTCATTTATATAACTTTGTAGAATTGAAATACTGTACCTATATTGAGTGTATATTAAATCAATACTAGTTTTAAGGTGACGATTTATGTGTTCTAAAACCTACTCCGTGATTGTGAGATATACCCTTAGTGAATAGATAACAATAGCTTATTTATTAATATTAACTTATAAGCTACCTAGGTAAATTATAAAAATGTATTAGAATATCATCTCACATCCCAACACAAGTGCATATAATTGCATGACATGTATAAGAATCGTTATTTATTATGCACTTTATTCACTAATAATTAAATAGCATACAAAAATTGTGTAAATTATAATACTAGTTGTCTAGTATTAGCACACACTAAGTTTAAGGAACTGGTTCAAACTCCCATTTGAGGCATATTTTAACCATAGTTGTAAAACAGGAATACTGCTATAACTGGATAAATAAGCCACACAAAATTAAATTAAAATGTTTTCTATTAGTTAGTGGTCGTCACTCTTTCTCTCTATCAAAGATCTTAATAATTTTAACGAAACCAATATATTCGAGTAAGCATACAAAATCAGATACTCCTTGATTAATATGTATTTATTATTTTTAAATAATAATAGCTCCACTTTTTGATTTCTTTTTACTAATAAATCACCTACCATTTAAGATTCAAAGATCTCTGAAGCATCTGTGATAATTCCAACTGATAAAAACTTATTTATAATTTTTAGTAGTACCTAACAGACATTTTGCTAGAATAAATTATGTCCTTGCCATCTTTTGTGAAAATATTGTGTTTATGTGTAGATAATGTTGTAATAGGATGTTAAATGTGACTGATTAGATGAGTGTTGTATTAAACTATCATATTTCTTTACATTTCTTTTATTTTACCAACTAAAAATCTAGGAATATGTCTACTTTATTTTCATAGAGACAAATATTACAAAATATTCATCAAAAACATAGCAATTACTAAAAAATATTTCTTAAAATGCAATTATTTAATTAGATAAGTATTTTTCTGGTTTTGAAAAAGCTACACAAAAGTAAAATCATTACCTCTTAAAAGTAATAGTTAATTGGGAAAACATTATATATCATATACCTATTAACATATAATTTTGTGCTTGCAATTACATATATAAAACAAGCAATAAAAACATTTAAAACAAGCAAATACTAAGTATAAACCTAAAATCTAAGTACTATTCTGTCTATATATTTTGTATCAGTATCACAATATGTGTTAAGAAAATTAACATTCTGATTAACAAGAATTGCAAACAATTATATCTAGTTTGTAATACTTTGAAAACATGCATATATAAATATAATATGTACAATAGGGGACTGGACTGCTATTATTTTTTAAGGTATGGAGCTTACCTGTATATTTTACTAATTGTTTAAGAATGCAGCAGAAATAATACATAACATTACTGTAGTCTGTTCATTTCACATATTATGTCACACATAGTAAGCTCCTATCATAGAAATATAAGAACCACAGTGCAGTAACACACCACTTTCAATATGCACTATTAAGTTTCAATTAAGAATCTAATTATATTATTTACGAATTAATTTGGGAAAATAAATATTTAGTTATTTATCACTATTAATGCACATCTATATTTGTAGAACAATAATTTTGAGACATTTGAGGTAACAAAATTATTGATGTTTTTTATTAAATATAATCCAATCCCCTTTAAATATTTTCATTAGTATAAAAGTGTAATTTGACCAAATACCATTATTCATCTCTATTAGCATAATATTTTTGCAACCAGATATGATTAGGTGAGCTTAGGTTTGTACTATTATGATCTGAATCCCTTTCTTTGCTTTGTTTCGAAAGATAAAACTTTCTTAGAAAACAATATTTAGCTGTCAATATAACAACCAAAAAAGTGACTAGTCATAGGGGTCCTCTGTCATTATTGTTTTGATTTGAATTCATACTATTACCAGATTGTGTTGAACTTTCCCTGAGTGGTAGTAGTTGAAATCTTAAACTATTGCCTTTATTTCTCTTTTGAACAACTTTTCCAACTGTTTTTATATTATTTTCAATCACTGCATAAATTTTTTCCTGAAATAAGGAAATAGGTTATATTATTAGCACAATAAAATAATACATCCCAAATGAAGCATTTGAATTTATCAAACCCTAACAGTATGAATAATATACAATAAAAGAATGTGACTTAAAAGATTTAAAAATGATTACAATTGTTTATGAAAACCTGCCTGAAGAGAAAACAGTTAGAGAGCCAATTAATCATAATAAATGATATTTAGTCCTGTTTTACCACTTGATTATATTTTATAAGGATATTTGACGTTTAAAAACTTTGTTGGCCAAATTATGTTTTACTTTTTACTTGGTTGAATTGTAACATGACAATACAAAGAAAGTTTGTTTGAACACAATTCTCTGAAATGCCTCATATTAAATTGTATAAGTGACATGAACCTCACTAAGAACTGTTCAGTTTTTTATGCTTGCAATTTGTTTTATACTATATAAGATATACTTACACTTCTTTCTTCACCATCTTGTCCTTCCCCAGTAACAATTATCTTGACCTCGTATTGTTTTTCAAGAAGTTTTGTCATTTTCTTTACATTTGTCATTAAATCATGCTCCCCTATCTTAGATGAAAGGCTTAACAATTTTTGACCTTTTACAAGGTTTTTTTGACGAATCTCTTGTTTTTCTTTCCTTTTCTCAAGTTCCTCTTCATGGTATTCTGCATTGGTCATTAACCTTCAAAATAGATAATGAAATTATATACTTTATCATACAATTTATAACTGCAAAATTTGAATACAAGAATTTCAAAATCAGACAAATGATTGTTGTTATCTTGTAGCATATGAGAATAATAAAAATAAAATCATGATTATATATACTTGTAAATTGGCCGCCTTGTTTTCGCATCCACGTCTTGTATTTTTACAAGTTTTAACTCTCTTCTTAATGATATACTCTCCGCACTTTTAAGGTCTGTAATACTAATAGTATTATCAGCTCCAATCAGAGTAATTCTAGCTTCAAACACTTTCCTTTTAGGCACTTCTTTCCCATCGGCATTTATTCTAGTAGTTATTGGTCTAAATTCTAATAGTCGTTTCACACGTAGTAATCCTATTAATTTATTCATGATTGTAACGAAAACAATTATATTACAATTCTCTGTGGGCTCTACACCTTAACCCATAATCAGACAGCTCTCAACTCAACTGTGCTCAGCTGTTTGAATTGACATTGACGTAAGAAGCCGTACCTATAGTAAAACGTTTTAATGTGTAATACAAATCTATATTATTTTTATAAATTATCAATTTATATGTAATTCCTATAGTCGTAAGAAGCGCATACATTTTAAATATTATATTATTTTAAAAGATATAAAAGAAGATCGACATATTCTCTAACTCGATAGATATATAAACAAGAACCAGCCACACACTACTCTTTACTTCTTCTAAATTAAAATAACATCTTTCTTATCATACCTATTTAGTCTAGTTAGTATTACTTATTATCTTAATTATTTATTAGACTAACCAACATCTTGTTACAATAACACATGTTAATTAATAAAAGCATGATAATTAAGAAATAATTAAATTCAAAACTAACAGGATTTGTTGTGTCAACAATAGAAAACGGAATGTTGAGATGGTTTGGACATATAGAAAGGATGGTTGAAAGTAGAATGACTGCACAGATATATAGAGCAGAAGTGAATATAGAAAAGTTGGTATAGAACAACCTAGGCACACATATATCTTAACTAGTTAGAAAAGGTATTAATGAAGGGCCGGGTCAGAAGAATAATTGAGCATGTATAAAAGAACTAATGCGAGTAAAGGAAGCGAGAGAGATATGCCAAGATCGTAGCAAGTGGAGATCTATAGTCTCTGTCTACCCCGATGGAATACAGGCGTGACGTATGTAGATATAATAATATACAACTATACAAAATAAGTCTTCTAAAATTCATGCAGCATGTGTCAAAGTTTGTACCTATCCTGTCACGGCAAGCGTTCAAGGCCTTATCTACTTAATAATTAAATAAATTCCCACAGTATCTCATACATTGCTAATTGCACACCTGATTCCGTAATAAATCACTTAAAGCACTTGTATTACGGACATCAGATAACAGAAGAATCTCAAATATACATCTTAAATACATATATTTAACACACAGAAACAGAACAAACACAAATATCATCATATAAATATTTGTTCAGGGTGGGGTTCAAACCCTCGACCTCTGGCGCACAAAACAAGATCTCTACCATCTGCGCTATTGAGCCCATCAAACCTTGTGTCTGAACTAAGACAGTTCTTCAAGGGAACGTTAAAGGAGCGCGAAAAAGAATGGCTAAGTTCCTATAATATTTCATAAATATATAAATCAAATTACTACTATCCTATCCAATCCTCATGTTTTAAATGAAAACATTAATTATTTTTGGCAAACAGTGATCAAATTATATATTATATATTCTTTTTATTGGACCTTAAAAGCATAAATGTTCAAAATCACGAATAATTTAAAATTACTGTTATATATGATTGAGAATATGAGAAAGAAAAAATTTTAAATAAATAAATAGAGTTGCTGTCTTGGACATGCCTACTTAACAATTATTTTTTTTTATTTAATTCTGAACAGTATATCAGTGTATTGCTGGATTTGTTAAAAAGTATACTGTCAATTGTCAAAGACGTTCATTTTGTTTTGACATCTGTCCGAGGCAGAATGGTGTGTAAATTTTACATCTTAAATCTTAAAATACTATAACAATCCTTTTACAAATTATTGTTTCAATAACATATGTTTTCCATCATTGTTTCAGTCAGCTCACAAGACCTTTATTATCAAGCGCAAGCTTGCCAAAAAGTTAAAACAAAACCGACCCATTCCTCAATGGGTGAGAATGCGTACAGGAAACACTATCCGGTAAGTTATCAATAATGTTAGATGTTTTACAAATTAACCAATCAAAGATATAATTTAATACTTATGATGTTTTAGTAGGTGGTGTATGAGACAAATGTCTAATCAACTGACGAACTTTGTGGCATACTACTTGTTTTATCAGCTCTCTTGTGTCATTATTCTGGCCAGTAGACAGTGGTCTAACTATACACTTGAATATCTCTGATGAAAACACACAGTGTAGATTATTTTCTTTTCAACGTCGGTACCGATCGATCGATGAGCCTATGACTTAGGTATTATGTTTAATAAATCGTACTTATTTGTTTTATGTTTATAGTATTGTTGAATCATTTACTTGTGAACAATAACAGAACTTAGCAGATGGTTTCCTGCTGGTCACAATAACTACCAAAAAAAGTGTATTTTAACATCTATGTACCAGGTTTAATACTGTCAGGATCAATTTAGAAAAGAATACACACATGCATAATTATGCATGTACTGGCATGGTAATCTTCATATCAAATACTTGTATTTGTGTTAAATGTAGTCAAACCTAAATAATATATTTTTTATCTGCATTAAATGCAACAGCGTTTTGTCATGTTTCTCTTTTGGTGGCTAATCATAATTTTGTTTTATTACCTACGGCAGGTCTTCTCCATGGCATTTTAAACAGTGAATAAAGTTCTTACAAACAGTATGATGAGATGTTTTGAAATTTATTTTTTTGGAACCAACTAACTTTTCTGATAACTATTACATATTCCAACACAATATACTATAGCTGTGACACAGGCAAATTTCTATATGCAGCATTTCTATTTACTTCTGAAACAATTTTATGACAAAGTAGCAGTTGTCCTTAGCTTATTAATGTTTGTTTCTCATAAAAACTACCCTGAACTTCCAGAAATAATTCTAGATCAAAATAAGCCATTCTTGGGATGTACAAGAAAAACTAATGGCATTTTTTATATAATTTAATCAAACCACAAATTTTTATCCTAAAAGTGTAGAGGAATTTTTTTTTCCAATATTAAAAGCATCAGTAGTTAAATTTTTTCATTCATATATTTTTTCTTTCTTACAGATACAACGCTAAGAGGCGTCACTGGAGGAGGACTAAGCTCAAGCTGTAAACTTGATCTTTCTTATGTACCTAACCTAGAATACACATTCTCCAAACTCTAATGGTTTTTTTATTATTATAATATTTAAAATTTCAATTTTTGCAAGTCTTAAGTGTAGACCTGAACTAACATAATTTCATTATAAAAAATCCTCATTAAATAAATAAGAGTATTATGAGTGCACTTTGAATAATTTGTTTAATTTAATTTATTTGCTTGAACTAGCTATGTTTTATCTTATTAGTAGGTATATTATAACAAGAATCATCTGTGCTCAGATGAAGGGTTGTACATGAGCAACCTTTGGGAGCTACAAGTTTAACCTTTAACTAGGGACATGACAAATTTATAACGCTATAAGAGACTTTATGTCTCACAGGCTACTACTTTTAAAGTTAAATTTTGACATAAAATTGCATCTGGATGATTTAAAATCGTGTTGATATTTAACTACTGGAATGTAATAAAACAAATTTTAATTAATTTAACCAGTATTTATTTTATTTGTTTATAAAATATGATAATTAACAATGTGTGGTATTTTTCAGCCTTAATTGACATGAGATCCTTGTTTAGCATTTTAATAGACCTTATAAAAATAATATGACAAATTTAACATTTTTTACTTAAAATCTAATCAAGAAAAAACAAAAACTACTTCTGAAATTAAAAAATAAAAATTCTGACATCTACTCAATTTGGCATAAATCATTGGCAATTTTTACATAAGGGACGAGAACATTGCAGACATGGGATTGCAACACCCGACACATGTATACACTGTCATTCTGTGCAGTTTGGGCGGACAAATACTGCATGCCCTTCGCTTACCCTGACTAGTTTCAGGACTTTGGATATCTTCATCCAGTACTCGCTTTATCACTAGCCGTAGCTCCCTTGGTAATTGACTGCACACAACACGCCTTTGCATTTGCGGTAGCACTAGCGAACGGGCTATAGACTTCAAAAAATCTCCTCTGTCTGCAATTTTTGACTGATGCATATTGAATAATATATATATATGGGCATTTATTCCGCTCAAGTCCACGATGCGGTAGAATACCACCATTGGCCACCTTCTCGTTCGACGGCTGCTGGAATAAATGGAGCATTTTTTATCTGCTTCATCAACGCCTCCTTTTGTTGTGTTGTAATACAGAATAATTTCGGGCTTTTTAGTTTCATCGTCAACTACTCTATCGTGATGCATTGAGGACACAAGTATCACAGCTTTATTTTTCTTAGGCACGTATGAGCAAATAGTTTTTTAGTTTGTAAAACCAAACAAAGTTGACTGGACATCTCTTTTTTTTGCGGCTGAAATTCGCTTGGTATTTCGCGTTTATTTTTTTTCATAGTGCCTACATAAGTAAGCTTACTATTTGACAACTCATCGATCAGTTCTATAGAAGAAAACCAGTTATCAGCAGTCACATTCCGATTGCTTCCTACAATTAGTTGTATCAACCGTAGGACACACTGAGTAGGCACAAGATGTTTTTGATATTGTGCGGTCAAACCAATACCATCAGAGCCTTTGCCGCTATAAATATATCCATTATAAAAATAAGAATTTTTTGCATCACTTAAGGCTCGTATGACCAGTCCATATTTACCTGGTTTTTTCAGCATATATGAAATCATGTGACTTCTTCCTCGAAACTTCACTAACATCTCATCTATGGTGACGCATTCACTCAATTCGTATAGCTGTTGAGAATTGTGGACAAACTTGTTGAAAATAAAAGATACAGCTGCCAACTTATCATCGTTTTGCCTTTCAGCGCGATCATCTGGATTATCGAAACGTAAACACAATAATAAAATGACAAATCTATTTTCTGACATGACGCATCTAAATATTTCACACCCTGTGCCATCCCTAGCAAATAAGTAACTTGTGCGTTCGTGGTTAGATTTCAAAACAGTCATGTCCATGTCTTTCAGTTTCGGTTTATTCTGACGAGCAAACTTTGCTCTATAACTGGCGATTTTTTTGTTTGTCCAAGTCAATATTTGCTGAAGCATTTCTTCGTCAAATAATTTCTGCCAAATGCTGATAGGCTCTTTAGCATCCGCGTCTGTCAATTTCGAGGCACAAGCTTGAGTCATAATATTATGTTGAAGTGTACGCACCCTAGCATTAGGAGGAGTCTTTGACCATTTATAACGATTTTTCCCGTAATAAAAATTCGACTTTCGTAATTCCGAAAGAGGCCTGGCATCATCAGAACTATCGGTGCTACCTTCATCAGAACTACCAGTGCTCCTCTCATTGCTGCTATGTACTTCTTGAATATTCTCCTCTAAATCTTCATCTTGGGCACGAATTTGCAGTAGTTCACGATCGGAAACCAACAAATCGTCAAAATCCTCTTCACTGGCAGATTGATCTGAAGCTAGCATGAGGGCATTGAATTCCTCTTCAAATGATGGACTGTCCACTCGTAAAATTTTATTTTTTGATGAACTCGTGGGCTGGAGTTGACGTTTCTTAGCTTTTTCAGTCATTTTGCACTGAAAAGAAAAAAATGTTTCGAAAAAATATTTGTGTGACAACTAGTGACATCGAAAATTGACTGTAGCCTCACAGGCTACAGTCAATTTTCTAATTAGTATTACTTACCTGTTAAACAACGGGCGACACATCCGCTTCCTTCCCCGGTCGTTTGAGCACTAAAACAAAAGCTACTGAGACGTTGGGTCGCGGCAAGCGGGGGGAAGTGGTAAATTCTGAGAATTTGCAAGACACGCGACGCCTGTGAGACTACATGTCACTAGTTAAAGGTTAAGATTAAAAAAAAGTCGTGTACATTTCTCCTTAAGAGCTTTCTGCTACCTGGTTATTTAATTATTAACTGCAATTCTAAAAAATAACATCACAAATAGTTGCTTGAAGTACTTAAATCTATATGCCCACAAATTAAAGACTTGCTACATCCTTTGGGGACCACTCATTTAACAGAGAAAACACGAAGCCTGATCCATGCGTTTTAAGACATATAACTTTCATTTTGATATCAGTATTTATTTTTGGCTTTTTGTTTGTTTATAATTTTGTTGGAAGAATGTTACTCGTGTAGAATCGTTTAAGAATAAGTTACTTTTCAAAGAACCAATGTGTTAATACAGACTTGAAGTCATGAATGAAGTTGCAGGAATTAGTAGGTAAATGAGTTTTGGCTTGAGTAGGCAAGTAGTTTCTATTCTTGTTTTACGTATTGTAAAGCGGTTACTTTTTCGTAAATCGTGATGAGTTAACTATAAAGGTAGGCTCATTTGAAGTTTTATATAAAAGTGATTTTAGCAATAAAATTCGAGTAGTCAATTGGTACATGAGTATATTTCATCATGGTTGTATCCATATATATTTAATAAATAGGTACATAAATCGTCTTAAGTGAAGACCTGTTCTCTAAAAACAATCATATGCAAGAAGGGTCAAGGGTCTTCATTTTCGGCCGTTGAATAATACTTTTATAAAACTTTAATAGGTATTTCTCACTGGCAGATAATTTTTATTTTGCCCATGAAACATCTAATAATATCTAAATGAACTTTTAATGAAGCTAGGAAAATTATTTGGCTTAAGGGAAATCATATATTAAGATTTATAAAACAAAACAATGTTTACCGTGAATATAAGAAAAAGAATATTGCACAGGGGCCTCACCACCTTTCAAAAAATTATCTGCATAATTGCAGCAAACAATTACCGCTGAATATATCATAAATTTAGTTCGACAGGTATAAATACTACCTACATCTAAGATATTATTTACAGGACATTTATTTCTTATACATATTTAAAAACAATTCCTAGATCTGTACTTAAAAGTAATTAAGTATCACAATGTCTTCTTAATACTGCTGTTTACAATTTCACTTTAGTCCCATGGAAATATAAAACTACTGTGTCAAGTGGTGTCTTCTTCTTTAAATTCTTTTTTGGATTGGTCTTCTTTTTTCAAAACAGCTGCTTGCATCAATAATTCTTCTAAGAGAAGATCGTTGTCGATCAATTCCGTACTTCCAGTATTCTATGAGAATAATAACAACATAATAGAAATTTAAACAAAAAAAAATAATATATATATATATATATATATTAGCTGTGCCCGCAACTTCGTCCGCGTGGAATAGTTTTATTGGGTACCATACCTCTTTGCCTTAATTTATATAAACTTTGAATGTCATGTTTATTTATATCGAATCAATGGCCTGCAAAATAATTTTCATGTTTCTAGCTATAAAAATAGCGATACTTTCATACAACTTTTCAATCCCCACTTTCGATCCCTTAAAACCCTTGTTTCGAATAAAAAAATAGCCTATGTCCTTTCTCAGGGTCTAGAGATTGTCTGTGCCAAATTTCATCAAAATCGGTTGAAAGATTAAAGCGGGAAAGCGTAACAGACAGACTGAGTTACTTTAGCATTTATAATATTAGTAGAGAATTTTAATAAATACATATCTCATACATTGACCCTACTACGAGATAAGTTACTTAAAGCACTTAAGTTACTGATATCAGTCAACGGAGAAAGCACAAGCATAATACTTAAAAAGAGAGGACAAACACAATATTTACATCAATCATTTCAAAGACATCGAATTGACCATGGCCTCTTACAGCCCTATTTGTCAATTAATAATATTTCGTATTGTATGCATCACCAAATATCAATTCGGACCATGCGGCCGCGAAGCGTACCTGTTGCGCGCTGACGGAGCGCGCCATGAGCTTCTGCATGTACTTGTCGCGGCGCCGCTGGTCGCGGATGCTGCGCAGGCGCCCGTAGTCGTCCGCCGCCTCCTCCACGCCGTCCACCTCGTCCACTGTTACACGCGACAACAATGTACTACTTAATTGATAAAATACACAGTCGCAAAAAAAACGGGCACCTAAGCAATGAACCATTTCAAATGTTACTATTGGTTTGTTTGATAATTATAGGTAGTTTTACTTTCACAATTTTGTAAGTTAATAAGCAAATAATCGTTTTCGTTAGTATTATCATAAAATTTTATAAAAAATTTGGGTTTTAATGCTGAAGTTCACTAGTAGTGTATGCTTAGTAGTGCATATGTTTGTGAAGTAAAAGTTAACAAAGATTTTTGTCTGTTTTATCTTTAATAAAGTAAAAGCAGATAAATGTTTAGTATCAAGTGTGACCCCCTCTAGCTGAAACACAGCTTAAATTTAACATATTTATAATTTAGTTATTTATTTCTATTTTTATTACAAAGTCAGCCAACAAGCATACGGTCCGCTTAAAGTAAACGTGACCGCAGCCTATAGGCGCTCGTGTCATCACAAAAATTTCAATAGCGTGTCGCCGCCAACTTTGTGGACTGAAGATACAGTGACACTATCTTCAGTTCTTCTGGGTAAATGTGACCCATTTACCCAGTAATTTCACTGCTTCTCTTACCCTTCAAACCGGAACACAACAATGCGAACACTGCTATTTGGCGGTAGGAATTGGTGAGAGTGAGGTACATACGCAAACGACCTTTAGAAGAGTAAGAGGTCTAGTAAAACAACCAAAAATGTATACATACAAAAGGACATGTTAAATCTAGGTATCAGGATTCGTAAAATGCGACTGAAATACCGGAACTGACATATCCATCTAAAACAGAGTGCAACTAGGCGAGGATTTTATTACTATGACAGGGCTATGCTGCAGCCAACATTATGCGATTGCCATCACCAGTGTCTGGCAATCATGGGTTAAAACCCCACTTGCTTGTAAAGGAAGTGTTGAGGATGGCATATGGGTGGTGTGGTGAATTTGTTAAATGTTGTTTGGTTTGATAAGATATTACTATTTACTTTAGCCCTTTATAATGTTTTCTTTTTGTTGTTTGAGACTTTGTCGAAAGGTTGCTTTGGACGACAAGCCAGCCACCAATTGGATATATTTTTTATACTTTTGGAACTGTAAAATAAGCTAATATTCAAATCTTATACAAGGGCAGTACTATTAGCGTGCTGATTTATCAAGTATAATTACCGAGTATGAGCTAGTATATTGATTGAATAAGGGTTGGCCTAGGCTGTGATAGGTATACCAGAGGTGGACGTGTTTTATGGAGTATACTTATTACCCTCAATGTATATCAGCACTAGATTGAAGACCGAATTCTAACTGCCTTTGCCTCTTACAACACAAAGGGAGCTACTATTCAGCGCTGCCGTTGTCCCATAACAAGCAGCAGAGCAGCAATAACAGTAGCTAGTAAGTAGTAGTACTGAGCGTCTGGCTGCCGGCCGCACTGAGCGAGGGCCCCACGTCGCTGTCGAGGCGCGGGCGCGCGTCGCCGAGGCTGCTGAAGGACGGCTGCGTGTTGAGGGAACGCACGGCGGGGCTGAGGTCGCCGTCGCGCGTCACGTCGTCGTCTCCCTCCTTCTCTCGCCACTGGTTCGGCGCCGACGACGATAGCCGATGTTCTGGAAGATATAATACGGTTTATGCACCACATTTATGTATTTATTCAGTTGGAGTAAGGACAAAGTGGCTAAGGGCATTCGTACTCTATCTGAGCTCCCTGAAGAAGAAATTTGACTGCTCGCCATTAACAGCGAGGTCTTTTTTACGCAGCCCAACTTTTTAGCACCAAGCGAATCTCACACGGCATACCAAGTATAGGTCAACTCCGTTGCCTGCCTTGCAATCGACGGAAAAGATGGAATTGCAGGTGTTCCGATCGGATCGGAAGCCAAATTGGGTTTCTGGGAATGGTTTTTTACAATATAAATTTTCTAGTTCATTAGGCGAATTAAAATTTTGGTTTTGTTTGAACAGTTAGTACTATATTTTCGCACAATTTCTGATAAATTATGAATGAATGCCGAAAATAATTATTTTTGATGCATATTTTAAATATCGCGGTTGTTTGTTGTGCGCGTGTACATGCCACATGACATCACCTCTATATCGAGAACAGCAAGGAAAACCACAAAATTGTTATTTAAATAGTCGTTGAACTGTATTTTGAACGAATGATAAGAAAACTGCTCACTATTGCAATGATTCGAGTTCTTAGACGGGACGTCGACTGGGTCGCTAGGTGGCGGTGAGGCGAATAAACTCATTGCCGTGGGTCTGAAACATAAGAAAGGGAAATCATATTTTGTAAATTTATTTATTTGTATTCCTTGAAGTTGAACTCATATAATAAATCGGGTTGTAAAAAATATATTAATAATAAGCAGAAATACATTTCGAATTAACCCTTTGAATTTGTGTGTAATTCAAACGACCAAGTTTTTATAGATATCTTTAGAAATTCTTAGGCGGACAAAGTCATGTGTAGGTACACTATAGTTATAGATTTTAGCTCATATAGCATGATCAGAGCCTGAATTTTTTACAAAACTTTGCTTAATGTAGTTAGATAACTCACCATATAAATTATATATATTTGGGAATATCATTTAATTAATGCTCTAATGTAACATCTAAGAAGCTATTTTACACGCTTTATATTAACTTCAGTTGTATGTAACTTCGGTTACAAACATACACACAGTATGTTTGTAACCGACTTATTCGAAGTCGATTTTAACCCACTTTATCAAGAATCAATGGCAATACAATATTTCGATGAGATTATCTCATGATCCTGATCAAGATCCTCAGGATGAAAAACATCCTCTCTGTAAAAGCAAGCAAAACAAAAGTGAAAATAATGAACAAAAAATTATAGTAGTATTCTGAAGAAAGCGTTGTGCCATATTTTTCGTTAAACTCGCAACCCGCGATGTTTTCAGATTTCACTTTTTATAAAAAATATTTTTTACTTTAATTTATTTTCAAGGAAAGGAGAGAGGTATGCCAAGATCGTAACAAGTGTAGATCCATAGTCTAAGCTTACCCCAATGGGACATAGGCGTGATGTATTTTAACTATATTTTACTTTTTATTCGATATTTGCGTAAATACGATCATATTTCCCATTACCGTTCTCTTCTCGGCTGGCTTCCTATTCGAGAACGTCGCAAAATTCGAGTTCTAACCTATACTATTTTCAATACTTTTTGATCCGTACGCACTAATTTACTTAAAGGACAGATTCCAATTCCTATCTTCCTCTCACGAACGTAATCTCCGTTCTTCTAATACTCTCTCGCTCTTAACTCCTTCTCATCACTCTAGTTTTTTGACAAACTCTTTTACAGTGACAGCTATACGACTCTGGAACGAGCTTCCGTTGAATATTAAGCAATCCCCAAACAAATTTATCCTGAAACGCTGTGTCCGTACTTTATTTACTGATGCTGCTTCTCTAACTTTATAACCCTATACTGATGTACGTTATTTTATGTATTTTATGATGAGTACTTAAGCTCACTTGCTCTTACTTTATTTCATTTTTGAAATTCCCGGAAATCAATTAATGAAATGATTTTCTAAATTCAGGACAACGCAACAATATTGTCTTTGTTAGAATTGAAAACAACGTCACACGTTTTCCTGAAAATCATAAAGAGAGAACATTACTCGGTTTTGTTTTTTTTTTAAATAAGCTATATAGTATTTATGAATTAAACCAGGTATTTCAACCAGTTCTTTGCATGAAAAGATATAAAAACTAATTGACGTATTACCGGCAAATACCATCCGCACCCAAATGAAATTATCGCCAAACACGCAAGTCTAGGCAAACTCACCGCGCCTCCACGCGCGCGCCCTTTTGATGGAACGAGTAATTTTCCTTATACCATATACGACTACCCACAGTACCCATACTATTCGAACACCAAAACATGTACCGATGTCCAGGCTGTTTACTAGCCAGCGCCTTCATGAGCATTATCATATTACAACAAGGTAAAGGTACAATGATAAGGATAATTGGAATGTTTGTTCTGTGACTTGACGTAACTATTTTTTAAGACCTTACGAGATTCTCACTCCTCAATAATATCAGTGCTATGGCGTGCATATGGCGGCTAGAAATTACGATCCTACTAAACTTAAACAAATTCTTTATACCTGACTTCAGGCCTTTTGCCCATGCTGGTTATAGTGGCTTGCTCGTCCACCTCTTCTATAACCTCATTGGCTATCTTCATGCTGCCGCCGACGACCGCTGAGGGCTTGTTTAATGACGCGTTGCTCGCTGATATGGTAAATCGAGTTCCTAGTGGATAGAAAATGACGATGAATATCGTAAATCACTTGCCTCTGCAGACGTTAATTCTGACGTCAAATCTGCAGAGGCCCATATTTGTATCAGCAAACGGAGAGCAAACATACAAGGCCCTACTCTTTCAGAGGCCTCGTGTAGTTATTATACGTCTTTCACGTTAATAGAAAAACCTACTTTCGATTTACTATGTAGTATTGTATTAGTTTAGTAATACAAGCGCCGTAAACATACCCTTGCACCGCTACTAACACTACAATATTTGGTTTAAATTTATGTTTTCCGCAATCTAAAAATTTACATTTAATTTCTTAAAAATAAGTAAAAATTAAAAAAATAAAATGCATTCTTCACATAATTATGTTAAACTTACAAATGTATGTGCTCAATAAACTTATAATGGTAAAAATACATAAAACTATAGCACAATATTATTGATAAGTCTTACATGTCTACACAAACTAAAATGTGTTATTAAATCACCATCCCGCTTTAATTAAGGACAAGGTATCATGCTCAGAGCGACACGAAATACACTAATTCATTTGTCTCATAAAATAATATAAGCACCATTCTGCAATTTTACGTCTCAAACTAACAATAAGCATTATTTTGTTGCCCAAAAAAAAATAGCTTCATGTGTCCGCGGATCCGGTCAAGTAAACTAAAAAACGGACCAAAATCTATACTGAATTCATAGACTATTTTAACGTAAACTGAGAAGGTACATACAAAATTGTTTTATTCCTATTATATTAATCAAAATTTGACACTGGCTGGATATAAATTAAATTGAATTTCTCTTTACTACCTTTGTTCTTGATAATGTCAATACGATATTCAATGTATACGAGAAAAATCCCATTTCCAATTATATTGTTACCTCAAAAGTTTGATACATAATCTTGATATTATAATCTTCCCTATTAAACACGGTACTTAAGCTAGGCTTTATTTCCAGATAGGCAAGAAAAAACAATTTATCACACATTTACTTATCTGCTTATAACTCGTTTATTTTCATAATGTTAAGTATATAATACCAGACGAGTGCGTGTCGTCGGGCTACGAGCGATGTATTATTATGGTTCCGCATACATATTCACAACTGCGGAACTGCCGTAAATTTCAATACCTATGTATGTATACGCCAGATATCATATTACAGCTAATAATACTTACTCGTACTTGTATCTAGCATAAAAGAGCACAAGAACATGGTCTCCGACACATTTCCATTTTTTTTCTTGTTATTTTGAACCCTAACAAAGTGTCAATTTTTAAAACCAATATTGGTTAACTAAATTCATGGGCAGTGAATGATGTCATCTAATACTACCGTTCAAATACTAGATAATATTAATACGATTAGAACGTAATTTAATATATATTTAAACTAATTCTGGTTGAGACTTTCGAGTTTTTATATAATGCATTAAAATTAAAATTGTTAAGAACTACGTAATACTTTGTTTTTTTTTTAAATTTTATCGACATTATAGGAACGGTAGTTCTTAAACTAATTTTGACCACGCCATAAAATGAAATTAAAGTACCATCAGTCTGCGAGCCTACTGGCGGATTCCCCGCCCTCTGGTCTTCTTTCGAGAACAACCGTTTGAGCATAGATGTGACGGAGTTGTTGCGCGTCATCGGCGTCTGCTGCAGCGAGGCCATTGAGTTCGATGACCCCATCGAGTTGCGCTCTTCTTTCTTGCCGCGCTTACTGCCCCGGGACACTATGAAGTGTATCCCGGATTGCGCATCCTCGTTAATTTGTAGTTGCTGTGTGAACGCGGAATGGGCACGTTATAAGAAGTTGCAAAAATAGAAGTTATATTGTATGTGACAATATTTAAAAAGAGCTAGAAAATTAGAAAGAAAGTTTGTTAAAGGATTTGTGAAATGAAAATTTTAATAAAATGTACGAGAGCTATGTGAAGCAATTTAAACGGAGGATTCTTACAGGACATAGACAAAGTTAGCTCAATGTACAGCATGTCAAATTAAAACTTAAAATATTATTCATTAGAATAATAATCATGACATTAAATTAACAAATAACACTGAAAAGCGTTACTAGATTTATACCTTCACAGATGGTTGTTGACACAACAATAAGAAGATATTAGTAGTTCACAACAAAATAGTTAGTAGACGCTAATAATTAAAGTAAATTACATAAACAATTAGTAAACAAAATACTCTAGTTAGAGCCAAAAGATAGATAGTTACATAGAAAGCAAAATAATAATAGATAATGAATTTGTTCTACCTATTAGAACATATTTGTTTAAGTATTTCGATATGGTTATAAATGGTTAAGAAATATATATCAGTAAAAGATATTATTCTAATATCAATGCGATTTTGTACAAAATTAAAAAAATATATTAAAAGAAAAAGGATTCATGACGCAATTAATATCAATATCATAATAACCAACAAATGAGTACATAGTAAACATTGACATAAAATTTACTCCTGGTAATTATGTCGAATATGAACGACGAACTAGACCATAATCACGTTATCAATCATAAAGTGACTACTTCGTGCCTATTAACTATAACATTATGGAAGTAAACTTCGATAAAATCATTTGACATGTACAATTGAATCCTAAAACTTTTAACATAATCTGTACCATAAGTATAATTGTTTTTAGATACTAAATACATAATTATACAGTTAGTTCGTCTTTACGCATTAATCA
Source organism: Heortia vitessoides (assembly GCA_020976665.1). Classification (NCBI taxonomy): domain Eukaryota; kingdom Metazoa; phylum Arthropoda; class Insecta; order Lepidoptera; family Crambidae; genus Heortia; species Heortia vitessoides. Next base: position 10,277,891 of record JACJUM010003237.1, read on the forward strand.
TTAAAAGGGCTGCCAAAATACTGCGAGATTCAGTGAGCATTTATGATAATATTTTAAATTTTTGTTATATCTTTTACGTACTCCTCGTGAATGATAACTGCAGTCATTATTAACAATAGAAAATTCACTTTAGATTAGATATTGATCATAAATCCCACAATAAAACTTACCAGAGATAAATATCTATTAAATAACGCGATAAAACATTTATCGTGACTCATTTGATTAAAAAGTTCGCATTCTATAACACACAACGCAAGGAGTAGACGATGTATCTGTACAAAACCAATAGAAACGACACTGAAAAATATAGAAATAAAGACAACATATTGGCAACCCTCGACACCGCCACACTGCTAAGCTCCATAACGTCCGAGCGTGCAGCATGCTTAAAATAGGACGAATCTAACCTCGGCGGGGGCGAACTTGTAACTCACGGTGTTGGAGGGGACCATTTCGTCTATCTTCAGGGAAGACGGGTTGACGGTGACCATGCTGCGTTGCCTAAGAGGCACGTTCACCCGCGCTGTGGACGGTTCAGGGTGCTCCTCTCGCTGGTTCTCTGTCGCAATTGTGTACGGTAGCTCCGAGGGGAACACTTCGTCCCAGTACTGGTCCCTGATCAGCTCGGGATGCTCGTGGTGCATCTCGTCTACTATCATGTATGACACCTGTTTTTGGGTAAACCTAGATATTAAACGTGGTCAAATAGACAAAAATTTATAACATAAAAACGAATTCAATAAAAACGATCGTTTGACAACCCATAATACCATAGAATGACAATTAAAATTGCAAAGGATTTTTGTTGCAATATTATAGTTTTTAAAGGTGAGTGAGTCCCCTTGAAAATATTACATGAAATCATTATTTTTATATTTTACATTAAGAAATAATATATTCAAATAACAAAAAATATAGTAACAATGACCACCAACACTATTATTGACTTGAATGATTATTTATTGCAGTAATTATATTAATTAGCGAAGTTTGTTAATGTATTTTAGATATAACTATATTGTTATTTTAATTCGTTTGCAATCCAATGATATTGAGCTAAATATTGGAAATTTAATTTGTTACCGCTATTGTGTGAACAACTTCGACGATTCGCTCGGATTTTCACGGATTTTCAATTTTAACTTGATATAAATCGTACCTGTAGGTTTCTGTCAATTATCCAATTCACTTCGAAATCGTCATCATCTTCTCCAAACGGGTTTATCAAAGACTCTGCTACTTTCAACCAGCCCATGTAGAAGAAAAATTCTAATGTTTTGAAAATTGGGAAATAGAGGTCAATATGAGATATATGCGTGTTCATATTTTTCAAATCCAGTTTGTTTTCAACCCATTGACTGCCTAAGGCGGATGTTATAAAATATGAGTATACAGCTATGGTAACTACCTGTAATTAATAAAAAAAAACAAAGAACCATGTCAAATGAGGTTAACTTAGTTAAAAACAGACGAATATTTATATATAGTGTTATGTATACACACCTGAGTATATACAAGTGGCACGCTAATAGTATCGTAGCTGAGCAAGAGGCCAGCTTGTCCCCTAAATTTATTGAGTTCGTCTATTATAGTTTTAACAGCAAAGTCATCTCGTACTCGGCCCTCTTTGCGAGCTCTGGTAACTATACTTGTAGCCCATACAATTGGTAACCTGAAACGGTAGAACCACAAATACAGTACCTGTTAAAAGTCCTATTACACACATGTACCAATTAACCACTTACACATTCCAACTTAGCTACACACAGAAAACGGAAGTAATGGGGAAGTAATAGGTATGAATTAGATAGAGTTTCACTGGTGTTTATACATCAAAAACTAACTACTTCACTAATACTTACTTAGAAATCATCGTATACTTACTGCCTAACAGCATAAAATTAGACGCTTTTGTTTTCCGTTACATCAATTTTGACGTTTGCAACACATAAAATCAATGATGGATCTATATCAACAACATCCGTATTCTGATAAATATGAAGGATATATTTAATAAGTATACTTGTTCAATTCCAAGTTATATTCATACTGTGTGAAGAATTTAAGAGTCATTGAACTTATTCAAACATTAAACGTAAATTTTGAGTTATATATTTTTTGTACTTACCAATGTTTCGAGGGTTTGGGAAATTTGTCGTTAAGATTATCGAGAATAACCTTTTCATTATCGAGTAGAAGACCGGCGTCTACTAAATTATTAAGCGTTGGAAACCTTTTCTTCACCCTTGGCGAGATCATAGTAAGCACCATTGTGAGACAGAGGCACACATATCGAAGGATCGTACGCCTCATCAGTCTCCCTCTTTCATCCTGACAATTAAAAAAAGCTTTTTTTACTAACAGTGCATTATTACAAACCTTGGATTTATATTATTTAATATTATTCTGTTTTAAATATATTGTTAAAACCAGATGAAAACATCAGAATACAACATCAAAAAAGAATTTAAGAAAAGAAAAATAGGTGAGGGATGTTCCTCTCTCCATACAATTTGAAAACTATGAACTTGCACCAATCACATGTAGGGAGGTAACGATACTTTTACTCGATACTGTATCGGTCGTCATATATCGATACTTATTCGGAATTGATTGAAAAGTATCGATACTTACTCGTATCGAATAGTTTGGGAAAAATTTTATGTTGAAACCAAATTTAGTGTTAGAAATCTTTATTACTTGCTTATTACCACGATGTAATCTACTGCATTAAGCAAAATATGCATGTCAAGTCAGCGCCGCCGATAACACAAGATGACAAATCCGATAATAAATACTTTTGAGCATTAAGCACATAAGATTAAAAGGACATGTTTCAAATTGGGCTAAGGCAGGATGGTACACGATGTCAAAAAATGGAGAATAAACAGCTGATTCCAATAATCACAAAAATAAATTAGCAAAAAACATACTTTAGTGGCTTTTCAATAAAAACAATTCAAGAATTAGCCTCGGATTTTGTATGTTGTGCAATATAAGATGGCAAAATCCTTATTTTTTTTAGCGTACGCAATGCAATACGTTATGCAATGTCAACCAAAACGTAATAATCAAAAACAAATCACAACCATGGCCATAAAAAGAAAGTCTACTGCCATCATTGTTTTTCCGCAATAATTAAAGGTTTAAACATATTTTATGTTTAAGCCAACAATAAAAAAAACAAAAGATTTAATATGTACTTGAAACATATTTGGTATGTTTTTGTCTAATTTGGGATAACTGTACCAAGCTCCATACACAATGTAAAATCTCCTTTGTTTGCGTCAATTATCCAAAACTCCAAAAAGATGCCGTATGTTGCCAAAAAATTCCATCAAATTTCAACATTATCGCTCGAATTCACATAAAAAAAACAAGCTCTCAATTTTACTAGAATTTTCCAATATCAAGAAAAATTGGAAATTGCTTGACATGCGTCATCATTTGGCAAAATTTACTTGATTGATTGATTGATTTTCATAATCAATGCTAAAATTAAATATTGACTTTGGCATATAATAATATGAGTACTTTAACCGATACCTAATCGATACTTAATATCAAAGTATCGATACTAAAAGTACTTGTATTTACTCGTATCGTTTTATCCCTAATCACATGATCATCTAATGTACTAACTGTAGGTAAAAGTACTTATTTAATAATTTCATAATAGCAGCTTGAATACATAGTTGCTAGTTTACCTCGGTTTCATTATAGGATAATAATATCTGCTTACTACATGATAAATTTTCTGTAAATATACCTGAAGGTAACATTTATCAATCATCTAGCTGACTGCTTCACACGAGAAATAGCATTTCAATATAAAATGTGCCACAGATAAGCTATCATTATAATACATATTTCGTTTTCAATGTACATATGCTGCAATATTCAAATTTGCGGAAGTAAGATAATCAATACAATCAATAACTTATCGGATCAGAAATCGTCATAAGGTGCGGCTTTTGTTATCGGATATCTATGATGGCAACGATAGACTCATTGACGTATAAGGTCCAGCTCATTCAAAAAATGGGTCTGATTCTGGTCGAAGTAAGTTTAGGTAAAACTTTTTTCTTCAATTTCCTCATTAGTGCCCGAAAAATTAGATTTTTTTTAATGTTTCAATCAAATAACCTAAGGAAGTACCATGGTGTTGTCAAGCGTTAGTGTATATTAATTATAAATAATTTAATAAACATCATACTATGACACATGATTTTATCATGAATAGATATATTAATTAATCAACATACAATCATAGTTCGAACATAATATTTTCCGCGAACAGTATTGTCAATCGACATTGAATTATTACATGCACGCACTGATTGTGATAACCGGAGTGTTTTGTTTTTATTAATTAAAAATATATAAAATTACTACCTTCTCAAATTTTGTTTTGTCAAGAATGACGGCAGCCTCTTTTCGGAATAAAACAGATGTCAGTGACTTTATGACTAAGTTTCATGAAATCTATGATTCTAAAGCTAACAAAGTGTGACAACTTGTAATAGTCACATCTATTAGTACGTTGGTATGTAACACATTCATGAGTGTTTGCGAAAGTCATGAGCAATATTTGAAGTCTTATCATTTAAATCAGCCGTGCTAGCAACTCGACGTCATTTCCAAGATTTTCCACGGGAAATGACCTCTGCAGTCATAGAATGTTAACATGTAATGACACTTTACCTGTCCGTGAATCGTTGCAGATACAAAAACGGCAATCGAGTCTGGCCATGGTATGGTCGTATACTGGCCCCACCACCGGTTCATCACCACCGTCACGTAGAAACCCAGCACAAACGACAAAGGTATCACATTCCCGTGGAAACTGCAATAGTTCACTATGCCCTCGAATAATCTAATAGAAATAAATGACATTATAAAATGTAAAATTTGACCACAATATATTGTCTATACTGTAAGACCATAAAATATACTATTTCAGTTGATTAAACTACGTAAGGAAATAACAATGTAATAAACATCATTTACCTACACGTTATCTTAAATTACAATCTAACTTTAATTTATGGTTAAACACTATCTCCATTAGTATATTGTTTATTTTCTAAAATAAAAATGTGGATGCTTCATTTCATTATTATACGTCAAAGAATAGTAGAATTAAAGAAAACTTACTTTTTGGATTCAGGGTCCAAAATAAGGCGGTAAGTCAAGCTTAAGAAGTAATATATCAGTAAAAATACAAGCAGGTCCAGCCATACCAATTTGTAAATACTTCCACGCCATCTGTAACAAAACATACGCCATAAGATCAAAAACTGGCCAAGGTAAGCAAGGGGCTTTCATAACTGACGCTGAATAAATGCTGATGGACTAAGCCTGTTTGTTCAGTGCCAAGAAGTCTTGTAACAGTACTTAAGTATAAGTGTTACGCATACTAATTTGATGACAGACATTCGTTTATTAGTATGCGAATAACAGTTTTATCACCTAACATTGTTGTTGTGTAGATAAACTGACGTCATAAATGGCTATTGTTTTATTATGATTTCTGATATTGAACTTTGATAGATCAGTCTCAAGACTTGCCTTATCATATAACTACTTTCTTCAGAACGTAATTTATTTTGTGTTTATGTTAACGAATGTTAATTGAATTCTATTCATGAATGTTTACAAAAAATTGTAAAGTTAATTTATCCACTGAAGTAGCTTCAGAGACGTAAAAATATACGAAATTACTACGACGGGATAGCGATTTGAATAGCTGTAATATTGTACTAGCTGTGCCTGGAATAGTTTTTTTAGGTACCATACCTCTTTACCTTAACTTATATAAACTTTAAAAAAAAGCTATACTTCCATACAACTTTTTCATCCCCCTTACAACCCTTATTTTCAATTAAAAAATAACCTATGTCCTTTCTCAGGGTCTAAAGATTGTCAGTGCCAAATTTTATCAAAATCGTAACAGACAGACAGACAGAGTTGCTTTCACATTTATAATATTAGTAGGGATAATAAGAACTATATTAAAGCAGTTAAGGTTAATATATATTTGTCTGCCGTATTTTCTTGCAAATATGTTTATAAGTAAACCATGTTGCTTTCCACTTTCTGCTTTCATAAAACATTAATACAATTCGTAATTTACACGGAGTGCGCACATTCGTGAGTGGTTTATCGCACACGTCTTATAATCTCTTGATGATAGTAAAAAAGACAATAAGAAACAGTCAGACGAACCAGTTTGTTTAACGCTTCAACGTTTGAAGATTTGACCTTGCAACTGCGAGTGAGATGATAATAAATTACAGCTGCTGTAGTTACCGTGGCACACGCGAACCATTGCCATATAATCGGCGTTGAACATTAGTACTACATTAGAACAAATACTATTATAATCATTATTAAAACTACGTGGAGGGTGGATTAAAGTCAACTGAAAGACATGACTAAGTCATCGATTTTAGTTTAAAATATAAGGTAAAAACTAGCATCTCCTATCAAATACTACTTAAATTTTAGAATTTCAAATAATCTACGTAGGTCCTATATCTTATCGTTGCCGAAAATAATTTGTGTGCCATTGATGTGTGGTCCCATCCGTTATAAATAATTTATAGAGCCGTGCTCCATGAATCATTTATACTATTATGACACAAAAAGAACATCTAAATATGCAGAGTGGAAACTGATCGCTAAGGCCAATATTACATGTGATTCGCAGGCAGGATATTACGTCATGCTCGTCACGTCATGTTACGATCCGTAATTCGGATCGGACTCTGGCGCGACCACTGTTGACTCGCAGCCGGTGGGCGACATGGCTGGCTAGGTTAATGTCATACCTAGCCTAATAAGAATACCATAACAGATCGAACTAAGCATTACAGAGAGTTTAATGTGTCTTACTTCTTGTTTTTTTTATATTAAGAAGTCAGCAAATCTATATATATATATAATAGCGTACGGTCCGCTTATGGAACAAAGCAATGCGAACATTGCTATTTAGCGGTGGAAATAGCTGAGAATGGGTTACTAACGCAGACGACCTGTTTCGTTTTTAAATAATATGACACACGGTCTGTAAGGTACGGTAAGCAACAGTTCAAAATACCCAAATCTATTTTTTTTGTCAATTTTAAACTCAATGGCTCGCTTTTATGGATTAATATCGATTGCGAAGTTTTGACACATTTGGGTAGATTGATCTGTTGCGGAGTGTAACAGCCACCAATATATATTAAAAGGATGGCTAAAATATTTAGCGTATTGAAAAACTAAAGCATAATTATGATAAGCGGGCTTTTAGGCTGCGATTTTGTCTTTTGAAAGTTTTAGTTTCCAAGTATGCATTATATGTCTATAATGCATACTCAAGAACTAAAACTTTCAAAACTTGGATGGATACACCGCCTTCTGTCAGTTTTTAGTACCTTAGTCGTCTTTTACTACATCTGGTACAGAGAGAGGTACTATTCTACTCAGATTGCCACCACGAATGCTCAGTGCGCCAGTTATGGGCAATAATCCCCCTATCTTAGGGAGGCCTATATCCAACAGTAGACTTTTTATGGCTGATGCTGATGTAACTCGCTGATACATTATCAACGAGTTACACGATAATTTCTTTCTGTGAATGAGAGAATTTTTAAAATGTCTTTAACAAAACAAAAGTCGTCTTTTCTACTCTTTAAAACAAATATTATAATATTTGTTTTAAAGAGTAGCCATGAAACCAATTTATTGAAATATCTACTCACATTAATGAGGGTACGTTTGTTGTTTAATAGAGTAATCTTTGTCTTGAGTTCCCTCCACCTCTTCTTTTTATCGAAATCAGTCTCAAGTTATAGAAATAGTCACTTCACCTAGCAAGTAAAAAATGTTTTTTTGTACTTGCGAGGCCGTACCTAACGTTCTTGTACCAAATTAATGCCGACAGGTTTTTAAACTACGTGGGCGTTGAAAACTATTTTTTTCTAGATTCTTTTTATTTTGTCAATACACGACAATTATATACAAGAGGTGCCCAATAAATGCTACAAAACAAACTACAAAATTTTGAACAAAGAGGAAATATTAATGACAAGAACAACTTTAAACATTGAACACACACATGTAGACAGATACACGGGCAAGAGAACATTACATTAGTTTTTGGCTATTTTTGTTTTAAAGATGGAATTGTTAAATAAATTCTATATCAAGGAATTAATTACTGTATAAGCGAAGACAGTGTCTAAAATAATTATTTTTAGTATAATTCTTTGAGAAATACGAGGTACAATTATATTGATGTGTAGTAGCGAACATATTAATTATATATATATCATCGAATTGTCACGGACATACAGAGTTTAATTCCGAATTGAAAAACGGATTTTTCGTTAGGTTCATCAGTCATATTTCAAAGAAACCTTCACGACATCGTTGAGTAAACTGTGTTTGGTTGATTCATTGCATGAGTTCACTTCAATTAACGAACGGGGAAATATGCTTCGGACGAAAAGCTAAGAATATTTAAATGTTTATGTAAAGTTCTTAGAATACTCTGAAAGGTGGAATTCTTTAAATTGGATAGTAATAACAAACATAGAACAGGTGGCTTACTTATTATTCGAGGAGAAATTTTCTTTTAACAAACAGAAACTCTTCTTCGTTACACTCACCGAATGGGTGAGAAATTAATAAAATTTGTATATTATATTAACTTAACGAGTATACTCAAATAGGCCCAAACATATGAAATTCTACACATTCTTAATAAGTACGTAAATACAGCTTATGTTACTCGCTATTAACAAAGAAATTACAAATATAATAGTCAAATACATATTTTAACACACAGACAGAACATAATAAATTTTCATAATAGAAATGTTTGCCCCGAGCGGGGATCGTCGAATCCACGACCCGTGGGCCACAAGATAGGGAGACTACCGAATATGCAAACGGGTCTATCGATATTAAAACGTTATATCGTGTATGCGTTCATTTAGTATCAGTAATTGAGAACGTATTCAACATTCATAATTCTGGGTATCTCATGGACAACTATAAAGTTTAAAACTGGATCAGGTCAATATCGATTTCGTGTCATTATATGGTGCAACGAACTGTATGGGGAGGCGAAAGTGCAAGGTGTACTGAATAATTAATGTCTCTTGCCTGGCAACAACCAAGTCGCCCATTTTAGTAGGACGACACGTCAACCGGCCCCACTGCACCGCGAAGACTACTTGCTTATATGTTCATTTTTGTTAATATGAACGACGTTCGTAAGGATCTTCATTCTTTTTTATTTAAGATTTGTTTATTTAAGTTGACCAACGCCTTTCTTAGGCGATATTATCATGACGACTTTACCTTTACTATTAAAGTTGCAAACAAAAATAAAACATTGCATCGGGGGCCACTTTTGCCTATCCTCAGCAAATGCCGTTGCTCTGTTCCTGGGAGACGCCAAAAATAAATCATTATCAGATGTTGCTTCCTACAAAGGCACCGGATAAAAGACTTTCAATTGTAAAAAGCTTTAGCTACTCACGTGCTAAAATTATGATCTTTGTCACAGATTAATAAGTAGACAGGGACTGTGTCCTCTTATTTACAGAGTACATTATGCTACTACCTTATAATATAGTCCTATAATGAATTATTCAGCCTACAATTTCTTAGTTTTGATAATGTTATCTTTTTGCCTTCCGCAGTTAGATAAATATGATTATTTTTATACATAACACACTACATATAAGCAGTAAATATAGTATAGATAATATACGTAATTTAATGGTACTGTTATTCATTTTAGTAATAATATCATATTTTAGTAATAATATCACCTCGCTTTAGCTCAATCCATAGTACCTAAGTTCTCCACCTACAGCAATACCACTTTATCAATTTCAGCCACTTGCTGTTTATTAATATTTCCAGGATGACTGTATAGAAGTTTAGAGTTACGACGAAAAAGCGGAAAAGGCATAGTTACCTGTTTGCCTTCCTTAACCTCGCTGACCATGCAAAAAATACCATCAATGAGAATGACATATATAGTATGTAGGTTATTTAAGTTAAATTATTCCGAGGGGCAACTGGAAATCAAATTTTCCCAGAGCTTTAGGAGTTTTCATTCTACGATTCGTCGTAAACAGACATCCGGATGTTCTATTGTTTTACCGGATCAGAAGTAACTAATGAATGTACTTAATCCTAACATTATTTTGCTTAAAAAAACGAGTTTCTGCCAATATCTTACAGGCTGAGCAAACGTGGTGGTAATCGTAGCTTCGCGACGGGGATGCGCCTACCCATGTTCGTGCTAAGCAGTTTGGATAGATACACCGTCGTCTGTTAGTTACTGTTCCTACCTCAGTCGCGTCTTAAGACACCTATTATACTACAGAAAAAGATACTATCTACTGTGCCGGAACCACACAACAGTATTATTTATTTTTGATGGTAAAGGAATCCGTCGTGCTTCCAGACGACAGATATATCATCACATCTTTGATAGAACATGCGAACAGTTGAGCGATACTACCTAAGTAATTAGATCATAGATACCGCCTTCAGCGTAAATTTTCACATGCCAAGAACATATTGTTTTAATTGAAACCAATTAGTCTTATCGAATCATTATTAACAAGAAACAATAACCCACACATATAAAATGAAAAGCTGAGATATCTAAGTAGGAACTAGACTGTACAGGTTAAAAACACTTTGAAATTTGGCACAGGAGTTTTTTTTT
>JACJUM010003237.1:10289034-10390177 GCA_020976665.1 Heortia vitessoides
CATACATACATATATATATATATGTATGTATGTATGTACCATTTAACTACCAACTTCTTAGACGTTTTATTCTCAGACGTTTTTTTGAAAGTGGTATATATATATATATATATATATTATGATATGATAAAAATAAAATACAAAATGTATATAAAAAATGTATTTTGAAAAATGCAAAAATGCATGAAAAATGTGAAACACATTCAAGGCATTTCGCGTCCTTGCTACAGAAGAGTAAGATAACAATCGTATTCAACACAGTAGGCGTAGGATAGCGTCATCACTACGTATTACTAATTATATTTTTACAAATACAACACGATGCACGCATATAAATGCTAACAAGCGGTTAGATTTATAATTAATTATTAACATTTATTCGTTCACCACTGATAATAAAAATTGTTATTCATGCTTTAAAATGTTTAATTAGCTTGAATTTGATATTGAACAATCAATGTGAAATTAAACTTTGTAAAAAATGTATGACCTCCAAAATCTTAACCAGAAATAAATCTGTTATATAGGTACTACTTGAAAAACATTATATTTAAAGTTTTCTTGTTAATAGAAGGAGAATAAGCAACAGAAAAAGACCCAGGATATTATAACGACATGATCGCTGTATAGCATTGTGCAGCATATTAATCCATTTATTACCGACAATGTTTGGACGACGCAACATCGGCTGATGTCACTTCACAACCAATTTTGGCGCTTAGTACACAGAAAGATTTAGTTTCAATTGTGTCAACGAACATTATTACTAATTAGTATAAAATTCTATTAACTATCACAATAAAAGGCATATTCTTATTCAGTATTATGAAAGATAAATAAAGACCTAACCTTATTTAAAAGTGTTTATTATCGTGCAACAAAGACAAGACGCGGTTAGCGGGTATGCCAAACAAACCCCTGCTAATTTATTAGCTAAGACATAAACAGTATCTACCTAGATTATACACGCAGGGCGCAAATCTCTCATTAAAAGAACAATGCACACGTGAAGACAATTAAATGATCGCGTTTATGCTGACAGAACGAGACAAAAACTGTTACGCTAGAATCTAGACAGATGGAACCAACCATTGCAAACTGTATCGATCTGTGTGACTAACAGCGACCTTTGTGATTTTAGCCCCTGCATGTATTCCAAGTTCTTAGTGCTCACTCGGATGAGGAAAATCCTTGAAAGCAATTATTTATTTAACAGTAACAGTAAAATATGTCATATATTGATTTTCCTTTGTATAGAAACTACATATTTGAACATTTTACATGCTAATGCGGTGCTTTAATGTTGTAATATATTATGTTTTTAACAAACCATTAGGATCTTTCCTTTCCGATGCGGAGTAATTTCAGGAATAAGTCATATTAGGAATGGTCTTACAATAGGCAGAAATCAAAAGAAGACTTTACTACCGATGCTTGCTTTTTATTATTTTTGTTTCTGTAGCTATTGTAACATGTATAGAGTGGTTAAATCCATATTACAATTCAGGGTCAGGAAACCTTTTTAAGGAAAGAAGCAGATTTAATCACGTCATTGTTAATTAAAAGTAACATTTCATGGTTAATCGAATATAATTATGGCTATAAAATTACAAGGCGCTTATTGACACTCAACTTTTTGCAAAGAACCTAAAGCGGATCTAATCTCGTGATGTATTATGTCCCTTAAAATTAAAACCTAAGTTGTGAAGGAAAGATTTTGGTAATAAAAAGATCTTTATCCGCGTGACTTAATACCGAACCGCGGGATCTTTGCCGGGATCAATAAGTAGTAAGTCCTTCCACTGAGTTTAAGTTATCCACATTAAGAAATTCATCAAATCTGTTTACCGGTTAAACCGCGAAAGCGTAGCAAACAGACAGAAAGTTATTTCCGTACTAACAACATTAATATGGTTAGTTCATTATGTTGACTACATAAATACATAATTTATGATATTTAGTTAGGGTTTACAAACAGAAATACCTAAGGCAATTCATTAATTGAAAAGCGGGTTAAAATATGGCTTGGTTATAATCGAGAGATGGTTATGGGTATATCCATCCTTACTGGCGTAGCTCAAATACAGTGTGGCGCGGATGGGCAGCAGCATCCTCGTCGTAAAGATACGATCTGCGATGGTCACCACTTCTGGCCATCGTTTTCATCATCATCATCGTTATCATCGTTTTTATATTTATAATCTACTTTATTATGACTGTACTTATAAATTAACAACTTAAGAGCTCGCTTTTTAGAACTCAATATTTTTTATTTTTACTAGCTTCCTTCGAAGGTCTTTTGCCATACTTTGTGTTTTAAAATTTAAACCTAAAAATTTGTTACTACTAAAATGGATATCTACGCAATATACTTATTATCATGGGAACTCAAAGGGCCGGCCTTGGAGGAGCTAATTCGGTCGGAAAAATTAGTCAACATTACGGACGTTTTCCGTTGATGAACAGAACAAACATGAAACTTCAGGTAAACGCGCTTTACTAACTTCATTATCACAATATACAATATTAACATGTATACGCGTTATTGATGTCGCCAATTGCAGATCTCTACACTTTTAATAAGCGACAAACTAGTGACCCGCCCTCGACTCGTTCTCATTATTTTTTCCGACATGTTTAACAATTAGGTAAATGCAAAAAAAACATATTTTTATATCAAATTTACTAAAAATTATGTACAACAAATCCGTGGGTAGTTTTATTCGTAAAAACAGACAAGAGCAGTGAGGCGTCTAGTTTTATATGAATTTGTCGATGCCAGTAACAAAACAATCTATTGTGTCTGACTTGTTAGACATACATAATATAATAATACAATAAAAATAATTATAAAGATATAAATCAGTTCATTTTATTAGAATTAGGACAGGACACAAGAAAAAATGCTTTACTGTGTTAAAAATACTTAATGTAATTATGATACTTTACCTATGCATTTGGTTATTGTATTTAAAAAATTATTATATGTGCAACATGTTAAAGAAATATTTATATATGTTTTCTCTGATGACTTATCAATAATTAAGGTGTTAGAACATTTTAATTATTAATAAACAACATTTTGTACAACAATTTGCCTTATTAATGTCATAAGGAAGAAACAGATTTTTTTTTAAATAAACAATTAAGAGTATTTCTTAATATTCAACAGACAGCTGAAGCACTTGGATCTTATTACTCTAATTTTCATCTCATTTTGTTGCACAATTTATTTATTTTAATGGGTAATGTATTCAAATTGTATTATATTTAATTAAACTATTAATTGGGAAATTTAATAACAGCATATCCTTCAGCTCATAAAGCACATATAATGAATCTGTAATTTTTAAATCTATACATCAAAATATCTTATAAAAGCATAATGCAATTTTCTGGAACTACACATGTAGTTGATATCTAATATTCACCATACTAAATTTTTTATCTTTCTAATAGAAAGATAAAAAATTTAGTATGCAAGCATATTTATTAAATGATGTATAGCATTTCTTGAAATATATGAAACAAAACTATGTTGCATTATTTGATATATTTCCAGTTATAATTGCTGTATTAAGTAAACAAGATAATTGAAATATAATTTGTTCTATATTTTCCTTTGCGCTCTATGCTTACCAACCAAAAAATATAATAATAATGCAATATAATAATTAACAAATAAAATTACAGTTGCATATAATTTTGTAGGCAACTGTATATTAATATTTTTAAGAATAGCTAGGCCAGAAAGTAAAGACAAAAATTGGTTCCTTAATTACTATTATTTATTTCCATTCTAATGTTGTAGTTTTATTTCAAATTTTTGATTACTATGGGTTTTGTTCTCACCTGTACAAAACTTTAAGAAATGTACCGAATCCCCGACAGGTAGCAACTTCACCGGTGTACGTTACAGTCATAATTTAATCTTAATCGCACCGTTATTCATATCACAGAATCATGGAATATACGGAGGAATGTTTATATTTAATACACAAGATTATTAACTCACACAAATAAATCTAGCCATTTAATTATCATATAGTAAGTATTTCACAACAATGAAATAGTTTTTATTTTTCAATTAAATAAAATTAACACTTGTTCATTCAAGGCGATAAATATACAACACAGATAGCACATTACGGACGTATTACACGATCCTCAAAAATTGAAGTACTGACTAACTGGCCGTACTTAATATTTGTGTAATTTTCGTCCATTCAGGAACTTCGACAGGCTTGTCAATTAAGTGTTGCCACTAGCAAACCTAAAATTTCCAAAATGTTCGTAGAATTATATCAAATAGTCAGCCACTCATATCACAATGTGCGGTTGCGGAACACATTATAGTAGTAAATTTTGCTACATGAAACAGTTGTTTAGCACCTCGGTAGTACCACCTAGTAACGTATTGAGATGTAATTTTAGTTGAATGTTGAAGTTTGATGTATGTTTGTACAGCTGATTCGGTAGATACTCTTATTATCACTGAGCAACTAGCAAGGTCAAAGCTAGCTGAGCCATAGTTTGATACGACTACACTATTAGCAAAAAGTTGTTTCACTTGGCAGCCCTGTATAACAAAAATTGACATTAAATTGTCAAAATCTGACATTGACGTTGGTACAGTAGAGCAAAACGCCGATGGTAGTGATGTTTGAAAAAAAATGTATACATCGATATATTTATATGAAGATATATAGCAAGATTATCTTATAATTGATATATTCTTTCTATTAGTGGCATGGTTATACATACAGTTTATTATATAGATGATGATGTTTTAAGTAACCATTTTAGTGTTCTAGTAAATATAAATACATTACAAAACATACTTATTTAAAAACTATAATGCCTGGGATTGAATTGCTCTAAAACAAAAGTTTGATAAATTGATTGTGGGCACCGGTAAGAGTTTCCATTAACATTGTTACTTGGTGTTAATTAAACCTTTATTATAACCAGATTTTTGGCAGGTTCATGTCTGGTGGTTCGTGTAATGAACCTGCCTAAAACATAGTTTTAAGATCCGTTTCGTGCCGGTAAACTGAAATCATCAGACACTTACTGAGATCAGAACAGAGGAATCATAAATACTTAAATATTTATTTAACACCCAGCCACATAATAAAAACACAAAAATATTTATCATAAATATAAATAATTGTGCTGGGTGTAGATCGAACCCACGACCCTTGGTATATAAGATGAGAAAATGGGCACACCTCCGAAAGTGCCACTGGGCCCATCAAAAGTATTATGTGTAGGTATAATAGAATCTAGTGATTTTTATTATGGAAGTATTATTGTTTTTATTTAGGTACTTAAATGTTGACCATTTAAAAGTTAAATATTTTAATTTGAGTTTGAAATTAGATGTTTACAAAAAGGTGGTTTGGCATTTAAAGCAAATAAATAGAAATAGTAGTGAGGAACCGGCAGAGTAGGATAGTATCTCCTCCTGTACCAGGTGTTGTAAGAGACGACTGAGGTACTAGAACTAATATATGTGAGTATATACACTCGAAGAAATGTAACATGGGGGGAGGAGGGGATGGGCAGCAGCCTTCCCGTCGCGAAGCTACGCTCTGCGATTGCCAATACACTTGCCCAGCGCGGCAATTATAGGCAAATTCTTCCGTTATCGGGGAGCGGTAAAACGGCTATGATGATGGCGATGGAATAGCAATTACTACGATAAAGAGTCATGGAATGATTGGTAAAGGTAGAGATAGAAATACAGATGCGATATATTCAACACATGATAAAAATATGAACGAATATTGAAGAGTCAAAAAATATTGTCAGGCTCGAAGCAATGGTATCAAATTTTCTGTCTTCTTTAGTGGTAACTATTTATAAATCAACGCATGTATGTTTGTCAGAAGAACATGGATATTTCTAATTATATGGATCAATTTATACTAAAGTTACATTAATAGATTGCTATCGATCGCCTTGACAACACTATACTTCGCTTCTTTTCTCTCTGTTTAGAAATGCCAAGATGGCTGAATCTCAGCTTTGTGCTAAAAAGTTAGCTTAATGAGTGTTATATGACTGTTATTTTACTTCAATTCATATGTAATGCATTGAATTATAGTGTAGATAATGTAGGTATACTATTCTACTGTAAGGTAAAGTGTACATGATCTATTATCACTATGAGTGAAATTGCCAACACTGAGAGCTCTACGACTGAGAAGGAGAAGCCGGTTCAAGATATTTGTGTCAAATTCCCGCCTTTCCCAGGTAATAAACTTTATATGCTAATGGTCAAACTTATTTGATATTTCTGAAAGAAGCTTTATAAATGCTTTTGTCCATAGAGCCTACAGATGAGGATTTTGAAGAAGACATTAGCTACGATGAAAGAAATTATTATAGGACGAAATTTGTTGGTGAGTTTATAATAGTTTCAATGACCGCTAAATTTAATTGATTACTTGGCTTTAAAATATATAATTTCATAAATTTTTCAGATCTAAATACTATAAAATCTTCAAGATTGCATTGTTCTGCTTGTGATCGTCATTTGGGCACATCTGCGCGCAATGACACTCGAATGAGAGCTCATCCAATGCTTCGCACTTTGGTGTGTCAAACCTGTCACACTTTCTATAACAGTGGGGAATTTGAAAAAGGAGATGATGGATCTGAGTTATATTGTCGATGGTGTGGTCAAGGAGGGCAAGTTTACTGCTGCTCTGACTGTCCACATGTATTCTGTGCGGTAAATAAATCGTCAAAGATGTTTTCCAAGTTTAATCTCAATATTAAAAAAGTAATAAAAACTATTTTTTTTTCTAGAAATGTATTAAACGTAATTTGGGCATTCCAAAAATCAAAGAAATAGAAAATACTGAGGATTGGAAATGTTTCAAATGTAATCCAAAGTGTTTATGGGACCTTCGTGCTATTTGTTGGGCACTATTACGCTATTGTGATCTAAAAAATAAGTAAGTAGTTACATATTATATTTTTTATTGCGTTATTGTGAAAAGATATCTGAATTATATTATTTATAAATACAAACAAATTATGTCTATTTAAGAGATATAACAAAAAAGGTAACTAACTTTTGCATTTATAATATTAGTTGGGTTACCATGGTTAAGTTTGTTACCTCTTCACACTTTATTCAACTAATCTTTTAGTAGTTTTACAAGCATACTTAAGGTTGTGATTACAGGAAAGGAGATAGGCCACCTGTCATCCAAAAAAAATACTATTCCCATGGGATTTACAATAAACAACAGCATATTACTACAAAAAATCAATAGACAGATTTTAAAACATGCTATCTGGTAAAAACTAATGTGTTTGGAACCCAAATTTTTGATCCCAACAAACTGATATTATAAATGTTATAAGTGTCTTTACACTTTATCGACTTAACTGATCTTCTAATATTTTACAAGGAAAGATATATTATATACTTTTAACCTTAAAAGGGTACTATTTGCTTGGAAAATTCACACTGGTGAAGCTGTGTTTGACTGTTCATGGGTAAATCTAGTGTTTCATAGTGCAAGTTTAGACTATAGCAGGTAAAGGCTAGTGTTTAACAATTAGAAATACTATTTACAGAAGCACTTTATTGAAAATTTATATCTTTTCTATATTATATATTTACTTACTAACATACCTTTATTGTCAACTGGACAATATTTTGAGCAGCTTCTTTTTAAATTAATTGATGTAGAAAAGAGTAAATTTTTACATTCTGTTCTCAAGTAAGTGACAATAATGTTGAGTTTATTGAGAAATAAACAATCTTTAAAGCTAAGTTTTTAATAATGGAGAGATTTTCAAGAGTTTAAACAATTTTAAAGCAGTGAATAGAATTTATATAGCAAGAATAAGTACAACTGAAAATTGAAGAAACCTGGAATTTAGTTAACTGTTTAGTAGGTGTGACCAAATTAGAGTTTTGAGTTCTGAAGAGAACTAGGCATTTGCTGTAAATGTACCTTATGTAATGATTTAAGACTCATTCTAGAAATCAATTCTTCCAAACTATGTGTTATCCATACTCACAAAGTAGTTTTCAAAGTGTTTTTCTGATTGTTGAGATGTGTTACTTAATGAAATATATTGTCGATGATACTTCAAAACTGCATATGTAGCTTAGGTTAATAAGGTCCATTTTCCATCTTTTCTAATTGAATTTTCAACTGCTACTTATGTGGTGTTGCATGATCATCGATGATATATTAAAAATATTAGAGGCCTTTTTTTGTTCTTAATGTAAAGTTGAATGAATGGTAAATGTTTTTAATTAATTTGAAATATTTCCAATTCTTCCCAGAATAACTTATCAAACCCAAGATTCTGAACTAAAAGAAGCATATCAGAAACACTGTGCTCAGGATTATTCAGAATGCTGTAAAAGTAAACCTAGAAGAAAAGAGAAGCTTGAGCCTAAACTCATCAAAAAAGAACCCGATTCAGTAAAAAAGCCTGTAGGTTTACCACCTTCATTACCAAAACTCCCATCTACAATACAGGTAACATTCACATAATTTTCAAATAAGCTAATAATTTAATGATCATGACTTAACTATGTAATCTAATCTATTCAATTATAGGTGAAAAAGTTTGCTTCAATCAATCTGGATTCAACAAAAGATAAAAAGCCAACAAAAAGGCCTGCAAGTCCCAATAAAAAGCCAATGTACATCAAGAATCCTGTAGCCATTGTCTCTAACTCTAAGTTGCTGACCCCAATTATTATGCCCCCATTAAAAAAAATAAGGGTATGTATTTTATAATACTTGTAGACATTATCTACATGTGTTATATTAAAATTAAGGGTATTATTATGTAATCTATGTTTATTAAGATCACAATATGTAAATTATGTTCTTCATACAATAATTTTTAACTTATTTGGCATTTTGTAAGAATAAGAAATCTGTCAGCCTTCCTTTTTTTTGTTGCTACTCTAGTACCTAATTGATCATATAATAAGGACAACATTGTTTTGAATTCATCTTTGACTAACGGTTTGCAGATGCCTATTCCAAATCCTGTAAGAATGCCACAAGACAGAAAGCAAATGACTCCAATAGCTCATCAATTTCCAAGAATTCGTCCAAAGCCCACATTACCAATACCCATTATCCCTACGCAATTCAATGGATTTAACAGTACATTTAGCAATATGGTTGTAAATGACAATATTAATCTGTCATTGGAAAGTTTAACTCAGGTATTTTCTCATAATAATTATGTTTTTTTTTAAGACTAGTAATTTTATATAAACGTTCTGATTCACTGCACAACAGTGTTTCTGATGATTGGCTTATGTTACATGACTAGTCCAATTTTTTCGATTTTGAACGATTTCAAATCTGTGACTGAAATTTTGGTATCAGCTCTAGTTTAATAAATATGACACATCGGGTTTTTCTTACAAAAAACAGTTTAAATTTAGAGATGGACCTAGTTTATTTAGTTTTAAGTTGAAAAAACTTTCTTTTATATGTTTTTTTATTGCTGAAGCTGAAGGCAGAGCTATTCTGAAGGTCCAACAATAGCCGGCCATCATATGTGCGTTCCAGTAGCCTTGATAGCGTTCTTCCGTCGTATGGAGGTCTTGGTGGAATCGCTTGCCCTGTTCTTCACTTAGATCCCCAAGATTGGCTGGAAAATAGTCTAGTCTAGGTTGTGTAGAAAATGTAACTTGATACTCATGTTACATCCGAGCGTTTGAAAGTGACTCATCAGGGCTTCCACATGTTGAGAAAAGTCCAAACTCTTCTTATTTCCTTAAAAGTTATGTACCAGCCAAGGAACTGATTCCAGGCCATTTTCTGCACATCAGTCATAGTTTCTGTAAAATTTTTCTATCTATATGTTTTGTAAATTCTTTTATCAATGATCTTATTTGTGTTCCGTCAAAAATTCCTGCCTTTATTTTCTCTACATTTAGTTTCGGAAACTTTTTTGATAGGAAACGGAACCAATTTCTGCTTTTGTCAAGACCTTTTACAACCTGTTTCATAAGGAATCCATGGCTTGTTTTTCATTTCCAGTGGGTGGCCAAGTAATTTTTGTAAGCCTCGATTACAACGTAGTCTTGGTCAAACTACACACACCGGCACATTTAGGGGAACACAAAAAAATGTTGATATTTTCAATGAATTTTTTAAAAATATTTTTTTGGTCTTCAGGTACACATCACATTGCCTTAAAATAACTAAATTAAATCAAAATAAGGCACTAGGAGTGTGAGATTTCAAAACGATTTTTTTTACAAAAATAACACAAAAGTCGTAAAATTAATAGCGTGTGTTGCCTCCACGGGCTCTTAGGAGAGCTTGGATACGATTTTCCATACTCAGAATAAGGCCATTGATCATTGGTTGAGGCAAATTTTTCCACTCTTCCACTAATGCCTGTTTGAGTTCTTCAACATTCCTGGGAGCTGGATTTCGCTGTCGAACTCTTCTTCCCAGAATATCCCAGGCATGTTGTATAGGGTTCATGTCCGGTGACTAATGCCAACCTCATTCAGGTAGGTACTCACGATACAAGCAGTATGGGGGCGCGCGTTATCGTGCATGAAAACGAAATGTGGGCCTATAAATGGCGCAAAAGGCATGACATATGGTTTTAAGATCTCTGTTACGTATCGCTGTGCAGTAAGACATCCGTTTTCAATAAGCACTAAATCTGTGCGAGCTCCTAAACATATGCCACCCCATACCATTACTGATCCTCCACCAAATGCCACTGTTTCCGTAAAGTTTGTTTGGTTATATCGTTCTCCACGATATTTCCACATCCTCTCCCGTCCATCCACGAAATTAATACAGAAACGGCTCTCATCTGTGAATAATACGCAACTCCACTCATTTGTCCAATCTCGGTGCGCACGGGCGAACGCTAACCTTGCCACACGATGAGCTGCCTCGAATTTAGGTGCTTTTGCTTGCCCATAAGATCTTAAGCCAACTTCATTAAGACGCCTCCTAACTGTTCGCTCACTAACATTAACGTTGCGGACCTCAGCCAGTTGATTTCGGGTCTGAACCGCGGTCTGTCGACGATTCCTCAAAGTTTGTAAGGTGATGAAACGGTCATCAACGGCGCTTGTAGCCCGATTTCTGCGTTGTCCTCGCCTGCGCACGTAAGATCCTGTCTCCCTGTGGCGTTGAACAACGCGATGAACCACCGAAGTCAATACACCCAAAGCTCGACTTACTGAGCGGTAGGTATGCCCTTCTTCGATCATGGTTACGGCCCTTCTGCAGAAGTTGCTGCCATATCACTCATTTCGTATCGGAGACGTGTAAAAAATTAACAGTTGAATGAGCCACAGTCGCCATGCACAGGAACCAACAAAGTTCTTATCAGAAGCAATGCTAACTCTTAAGTGTCAGCAAATTCTTGAAGTGCCATAAAAACAATTCTCACGCTTGTAAATGAGAAATTTGTGCTCAAGTGTATTTCTAGAGAGGGCAGTAATACATCAGTAATAACAACGTGTCAAGATATTCGAAGGTATTGAAAAAAAATCGACTTTTTTGTATTCCCCTAATTGTGCCGGTGTGTGTATATTCATTAAACATATATTCTCCGCAAAAAAACAAAAATGATTCGGATCATTCAGACACACTCTTCTAGACGAAGTCATATCAAATTATAGTTAAAAAACTTAATAAATTATAGAATAGCAATCTAACGCGGTAATACGTTGATATTTATTTGAAAGCTTTAACTCATTAATTAGTAAACAAGAGCTGATACAAAAAATGAGGATACATCGAGAATGTCATTCATCAGACAAAAGTTGCAATTTTGTTGTGCAGTGATTATATAGTGACCATTGTGTTTTTATTTTGTAGGGTTTAGATATGGCTGCAGTTGCTGCTATGGCTAACAATTGTAGTCAAGATGATGATGTTGTTTGCACGCCCGATTTTCCGATGGAACCCCTATGCGAGGTATTTTATTTCAGCCCCATCTCGTTTTTAATATTAATGAAAATGGTTACTATACTGTTGTCTGTTTTGTTGAAGGTGACAGAAGAAATCACCGACGATGACGTACAATGTATAACGCCCGCACCTACAGCTGCTCCTAAAGTTCAAACACTCAACCCTCGCGGAAGTTATTCAATGCCAGATTTACACACTGATAATATAATACAAATGACCGACAACGACGTGACAGTGAATGCGGTAACCGGTGGTTTAAAGTTTAGAGTCGATCCACAAACACTTTCTTCCAACAAAATGTACAGATTACCTGATGGTCGCATATTCGCTATAAATGCAAATCCGAACATGCCAGGAGGATATTCGGCAACTATCGTGGCGGTGACCGAGTCTGGCCCCGGCAAGGTGACGGCCCCTAAGGGCGCTACGTACGCCGCTAAACTGAGCGCAGTCACCTCTACTTCAACGTGTACTACTCCGAAACCTTCGTCGCGTTTCAATGACAGTGCGCGTAGTTCTAACTCGAAACGGAATAGTTCCAAAAGCGATAAAGTATCGAGAGGGACTGATACTTCTCAACGTGAATGTGATTTGCATGTGCCTGTAGAATGGTATAGATATAATTTGATTGATGCTGTAGATGCCGTAGAATATTCCCTATCACGATTGAATAAGCTAAAGAAAGAGGCCACTTCAATGTTCCTGAGAACTAGAACTGTTGAAGAAATGAGAAGTCTTCATAAAAGTTTGGAAAGATTATTGAATACGTCGTCTACTAGGTTTAATGAGATCCGTGAGAATCTTAATAAAGAATTGAAACAATATATTGCAAGAAAGGCTGGTGGTAATATTAGCGACGACGATGATGACGTCGAAATATTACCAGATTTAGAGGAGAATGACGATCCTATATACATAGATGAGAATTCGGTAGGATCATCAGTGAACGAAACAAGCTGCATTGAAAACCAAGAAGTTGATTTAACAGGGATAGGAAATAGTGACCATAATGATAGCAGTGATAATAAAAATGAAAGTGAGATAAATATCGAAAAGGATCAAATGGTAACTGATAATGAAGATAGTCCTATAAGCAATAATGTTGTAAAAGACACAGGTAATTCAAACAACACTGATTTAAATGCTCTTGGGGAGGAAAAAAAAGATGATAAAGTTAAGTCTGTCAGCCAGGAATTGGAAACTGATAAAGATCAGTCTGTTGAATC
Organism: Heortia vitessoides; assembly: GCA_020976665.1. Lineage (NCBI taxonomy): Eukaryota > Metazoa > Arthropoda > Insecta > Lepidoptera > Crambidae > Heortia > Heortia vitessoides. Next base: position 10,302,215 of record JACJUM010003237.1, read on the forward strand.
AAATGCTGATCCGAAACGTGTTGAAGATGAACAGGTTACTATTACATCAGAAAATAATGATCAAGTGCAAATTAATGGTGTTACTGCCAGACCTGATGATCGCAGGGTTGACAATATTAGTGAAGAGGAACAAGCTAAGGAATCTGAAAAGAAGATCTTATCTGATGACTCAAACCTTCAAGATAGTGAAGGAACACATAATGATAAATCACAGGATACAGAAATGAGTGAAGAGATGATTGAAACATTGCTGAAAGATGATAATGTAGATGAAACTGAAACTGTGGTTGATACTAAAATGAGTGTTCTAGAAAACCTGTGAACTGTAACTAAGCTTAGTATTAAATGCTACAAATATATACCTAGGGTAGAAAGATAAAGTAAAATCTAATCCAGTAGTTTTGTAAGTGGTCCTATGATTTTATCACGTCTATTCGTGTTGTAGAAAACTACAGCTTAATTTCGTTATTTTGTTAATAATTTGTTATTTTTTCAAGTTGTGATATTTTTCTAATATTTTTCTACAGTGGAAAAGAATACAAAATTTTAATTCTAGAAGACTAAAGATTCGGAGACTACTATTATGTCAAATATGTTAACAGCTGCTATTACATTTACTTTAACATAACAACCTTAAAGTAAATTACTATCCAATTATTAATGTATTATTATGTACTGGAACATATTATTGGTTTTGGCTTGTTTTACATATTTTTTTTGGTACAATAAACATTGCTTATGTCAATAATAAATTGTAGTAGTTATTACTACTAGTTATAATTCATCCTATAACAATGTGCTCATGGTTTTCCAAACTGAAAACAGGTCTAAGCAGGTTGTAGATTTTTTAAACCATAATTACGAAGGGACTAAGAGTAATCTCACAAAATCTTTTTGTGCCATCCCTGAATTTATTGTTTGGACCATATCAAATTTCACTATACTTAGTAAATATTGCAAAATGACTCCTATGGACAGTGATAATAAAAATGTCAAGCAAGATGAGCAAGTGTCAAGAATTGGAAATAATTAAAGCTAGTAATCATACTACTCAAGCATATTTAAATCAACATAATTGTGCAGACAAGTTTCATTCTTATTTATGTATTTTTACTGAGTGCGGGAATCTATCTAAGTTAGTAGCAATTACTCCACTACCTAAACTACTAATTTAACTTCCATATATTTTTTTTAATTAAAGAATGTTTCTATCCAGTTTAGTCATATAATTAAGTTATACTGTAATTCAATTAAAAATTCCCAGTTGTTTGAAAATGTTTTAAAATTTGAATTTGTAAATCAAAACATGGAAATTTTATTGTATTACATTTTTACATCTCACTTAAAAATTTCCTTTTTTTAAATATTTTTTAGCTGTTTACTGTGTGTATTCCAGTGTATTTTTTGTCAAGGAATATAAAATGTGATACAAAGGTTTCGTATGTAAACACTGCGCTCTATTGTGTGAGTAAAATGTGAATGACCCATTTTCAGTCTAATATTATTTTGTACGGATTTTCGAAAATGTAGGTCTCTAATAATCATATAATAATATGTATGATAATTGTTCACTCTAGACACATTTTTAAAAACAATATGAGATTTTATTACGCCTGATGGAACTGTTCACTTCGTTCTGAGCTATGGTTAAAGGTGTTTTTAAACGATCTAGACTCTCACCTCATTTCCTTATTATGAGGTGTAACAATTAGAACGGCTGTTCGCGTACTCATCACGTAAATTTAACAGTATCCCCTTTCTTTTTCATCAAAAGTAAGTAGATACTGTTAATGTATTTTAAGATTTACATGTATTTGAAGATTTAACTTTCTTCCTCAAAAGAAAGGAGATTCTGTTAAATTTAGAATTGAAAATTATGTTTTATATATAAAAATACAGGACCTTAGATTTATCAATTTAAATGCCTGGGAGTGCATTATACGAATGTAATCACGAATGTTTTGTCTTTGAAAAGTAATTTATTGTACTTTTTCCAATACGAAGATGGAATTGACGTAACCCCGTCATAAACCACTATACTAAAGGTATCGCTTATGGCTTTTTCGTGTACATCTATAGTTTCATACATTTACACCATTCATGTAGCCAATTTCTTTATATGGTTATCATTATATAATTCGCGCCATACCTAATAGTTAAATTGCATTGTACACTGTTAGATATCTATGTTATTTCTACTACTTCTCTGGTTATTTACCATTACATCTTCATATTGGCTGGAGTTTAGATACGAGAGTCGCTTCCACCGGGGCTGTGTAAGTAGACTGAGCGGTAAGAGGATGAAAGATTCTAGCGGAATATTACAAAAATAATATTATATAATAGTATTTGTTTTATTTTCCTTTCATCCTTACCATTATTGTTAAAAGATTGTGAACAAACATTTATTCTTGTTATCTACAGACATTGTCTTCTTACTTATATTTATATGACAGGTGACACCTGTTCGGACTATTTCCCTCGCCATCGCCTAAGAAAAATGTACGGGCGAGCCTAGGCGTATATTATATATCTTACGAGTCATAATTTGAAGACACACCTTTCGGCTACCATTCAACAGGTCCATAGTATGTTTTTAAATTTTTAGATGATTGCTTTAGCACGAATGTCTTAAGTGTATATTCAACACTCATTATTGAAGTGCCAGTTATACCTGCAACCTTCATCCATCATAATTAGTAAATATTATTTTACCGCTCAGCTACATAGAAAACTAAACGTTCCAGTACACATTACTTAATAAACACATTGAGCTCTCATAATTGTAAAGTAAGTTTTAAGTTAAGTGAATTCCTAAAAAATGTCGTAATTGGATAGGTGTAGTAAAATTAAATATATAGAAAGAAATGACAACATGTATAAATACCATCATATATATAATATAATAATATCATACCAAATTTGAATACATCATTATGTAGCATAAACATTCCCAAGGGCCATAGAAATATATTGGGTTTGTCGAATAGATAAGATTTAAGCATGTTGGTCCAATCAACAACGGGAAAGACGACAATTATGTAAATATAATTGTTATTTAATACGAAATAATTAACACATCTCAAAATTTCATGCTTTGTTTTAATATTAACACTGAAATCACTATTTTGTAAAATGTAAAAATACGTGTGAACTTTTTCACATATCAAGATACACTATGGACCTGCATCAACTGTTAGGTAGGTATATCTTACGTAGGACACCAGGGACGGGATTGCCAGAACTTTAAAATAACTCTTTAATCTGAATTCTTGCTTGCTTGTCTAGTGAAGAACAAATTGTAAGCAGTTCAATATTTGTTTGTAGAAGTTTTGCTCGATTTATTTGCAATTTAGTACTGAGTGTGTAAATCATATTGCTGTCACTATACTACTGGGCACCACATATTGCCTCTTGTGTTTTCGTGATTTATTGCACAAAATATCTCTTGATTTTATATGTCTGAGTGTGTTATTCAAGAGATATAAGAATTTTAGCTTTAAATTGTCCTTATGTGCATTGTATTACTAACTGGTATGTGGCAGTAAAAAATAAATTATGAAACTGACATTAGAAAATATTTATGTTTACAGTAGTTAGTTTACTACTTACAGAAGTCCTAGTAAAAATATTTATATACATATATGTAAGTAGCCAATAAAGTACCTATTTAAGTTAACAAATAATGTTTGGCTATATCTTAATTATGATTTTTTTAAAACACAGTTGACATGGTTTGTAAATATATGTGTCTTGAGCCTTTTTTTTTCCTCTTACAGTTTTCATCACATTGTGTTATTGATTCTATGCTTAAATATGTATTGGAGAATCTTATGAGAGTTTAGATAAAATACATGTAATGATTAATTTTTTTTTTATTATTTTGACGCAGAAGTTGATTTAGTAGGTGAGTTGGTATTTAAAAAACATGTTTAATACATATTTGGTAAAATTTCAATATAATAATGGCCCACTGAAGGTTTGCAAAAGCTACTGTCTGCTTAATCTAAAAATCTCTTTGGGCTACGACGGTTTCTAACAAGCAACAAAATTATCTCTTAGATATAATTAGTATCATAATTTGAGTGTGGCATTACATCTAGATATAATAAAATTTTATTATATGATTTAGGCAATATAAACCTACCTTAATAATGGTTTTAACGGTTCAATCTATAAAATTAATAGCTTTTTGTATCTACTGGATTTTGTCAAAATCGTTTTTGTAGTTTAGCGTTACAAATATTAAGACCGCTATAACAATAATGACTTCAAGAACAGTTCAGTTATAACTGTAGTTATGCACCGCGGTTTCTTGTAAAAAAACCAAGTAAACACTGGAAATATGTCGGTTATTGCGGTTGGATAAAAATATCTTTGTCTTTACATAGTATACAATGAAGGAGCTGCCGCTGTTCGCTTAGATCTATTCAACTACTCAATCAATTTTAATGCAGTGTTAGCTAAAATATTGCCTTGAAGTACCGGCAGTATAGAATAGTACCTTCCACTGCACCAGGTGTCGTAACAGGCGACTAAGGTACCAGAACCAACAGATGGCGGTATATCCATCTGAAACAGTGCAGCTTAAATACGCATGGCGGGAATGGGCAACAGCATCCCTGTCGCGAAAACTGCGCTCTGCGATTGCCAACACGCTTGCCCAGCGCGGCAATTATGGGCAAATCACCTACTTTCTTGGAGAGGACTATGTCCAGCAGTGGACTTCTAACGGCTGGTATGATGATTTAGCTAATAAAGTAATTCAAGAGTAAGTTTTACATATACATAAGATACATATATAATTGTAGTACAGGAAAGTTGAATAATTCAACAATTTGTAATAGGAATTCTGTCGTAACAAACATGTTTTTGTGCGCCTATGTGAAAATGCTGGTTAAACGTTACGAGATAATGAAAGTAATTACTATAAAATTATATCTCTTAAAAAGATCGATATATAAGTTTGCGATAAGGAAGACTCACAAAATAGGGGTTCATAGGGTACTTCTCGTAATATCTAGAAGAAAGTGTTGTGTTGTGCGCTGCGGTCGTTATCTGTCCGCCACTACTTTGCACATACCGCTTTGCACATAGCCAATAGTACCTACCGTAATTGAAGTGGAACTTGGAATAGACTTCAAAAATGGAATATATACCTTTATATTAAAAAAATAGTTTGTAATATCCGCGTACTTATATATAGTATATAGTATCGTAAAATGGAGTAGGTTCCCATTTTTGAAGTCTGTTAAAAATACAAAGACTTCATATATTTTTTTCATCAATTCACGTAAATAAAATTGGAGTGTATGTTTGTAACATCACTGTTTTGCTTTTTACTGAAGGCAAATAGATCATGTGTATAGACGGTACATACAACAAAATAACTTTTTATTAATTTTGTCTGTCTTGTCTGTTTGAGGTATTCTTAGAAACGGATGGACCGATTTTGATGATACTTTCACTGGCAGATAGTTGAATTAAGGAGGAGGACCTAAGGCTATATAAACATTACGCTACGGCCAATAGAAGCGGAGCATCATTCAAAAATGTGGCAAAAATAGGCGAAATATATTCGTTTTTAGGAGAATATGCTGCCCAAAGTTACTATTCCACGCGGACGTAGCCGCGGGCTAGTTTAAAATAAAAAATAAACATACTGATAAATACATTCTTTATACCTGTCCCATATTCCGTCACACCTTTTCCATTCTATAAAGTCAATTAATTCTAGAAGATACTTTCCTATTGTGCACTTTTTGTTAAACGGTAAATTTTCGGGAAACTATAAAACATAAAATAAGGCAGTGTATCCATTTAATAATAATAACATACAAATATCCAAAAAATTACGCATGACAATAAGAAGATCTTAAATACAAAAACATTTGAATCAAACATTAGTAAAAAGCACTTAAATATCACAATTCTGTACTTACTTGAAAACTTATTCTATTGACATTTATACTTCAAGACATTATGCTAGGCACTAGTACATTAAAAAAATAACGTTAGACAAACAAAACAGACTTAATAACGAAAATGCCCCTTTCTGGAACGCTCCTCGTGATATACCCTCATAGGCGAGTAGGTGCCGTTTGAGCCACCGCCGTTAGTGTTCAAGCCTGTAACCAAATACATCATAATTACAAATACACCTATATTTTTTTAATTTACTTTTTTGCTAAACTTACAATTTGTTAAGACTTGTAACATAACATACCTATATTAGTAAAGTTCCAATAATTACTATCTAAGAAAGAATTACAAAATGGAGTGTGATCAAATTGAAAAAGAAGAAAAAAAACTAGGAAATGATAAAATATATAAAGATAAAATAATAATAAATGAACAGGCGGTTTAGCCTTTCACATTTTTTAATACTATGAGTCCTGACAATTATCTACATCGACGAGGTTATCATTGTAAGAAGTACAAGAGCGATTCCGGAAAGCAATTGTCTGTGAGCTTTTATTTGTAGCTTTAATAGACACAAGTATTATAGTATTTCATAAATAGGCTACATAAGTATTGTAATACTAAGTTCCCGTCGCAACGTCTGTTTCCGCTTACATACGGTTCACAAATGCACAGAATGATTCATAAAGAAGGTTGTGAACTTAATAGATGTGTAAACCGGTTGACATCTGTAGACGCTTGGATGTATTGGAAATTTAATGCCGTAGCGAATAAAAGTTTTTTATTTATTGATAAGTGTTGAAACTATATGTCTGCTGTGCACCTATTATTTATTCTTTTATTAGTATGATAAAAACATTTGCTACTCTTTTTATCCCAGAAAAGTGTGCAGTTTAGTGGATATGTCATTTTCAGCTTTTCTCAAATCATGAGGTGAAATGATTTTTTTGTATAGCGGTAGTTTAAGCAAGTGAGAATGATAAAGGACATAATTTTGCAGAAAAATACATGGTTCCTATAGGAAAGCATAACAATTCTATCCGACAGGAACTATCGTTAAGGACCATGAAATTGTATTTTTCTTAGTAACCAAGAAAATATCCGAAATTGAACTATGCTACTTAATAGCTTAAATACCAAATCATTAAATCATTCTTTAAAGAAATCATTTACAGTATGTTTTCTTGTGAGTTACGCATTGAGAAATCGCAAGTCTTCGCATGTGGACCTTAAGAACAACCTCGAAGTAGTAAGAAATGTGCATATTAGTCTATGGATGGTCAGGAGGAGGCTTCTCGCGGCCAATATACGCAGTCATTGCTCGGCCCGCGGCCCTAAGTTACCCCGTGAGCACAGAGTTGCCAGACTTAGGTTTGCTCAAAATTGTGAGTCATGGACTCAAGAAGACTGGAACAGGGTATTGTTCTCCGATGAAGTTAGGATATCTCTGTTCGGTGAAGATTGACGTCGGCGAGTGCTACAAAGACGAAGAGAACGCTTTGCAGAGTTTTGAAGAAATCACACCTTATGCTGTGATTTCTTCAGCCTCTGTTATGTTTTGGGCAGGAATAAATTCAATAGATCGTACAGAGTTAGTCTTCATTGAAAACGGCTCACTGACTGGACATCGATACATAACGGAAGTTCTAATTCCTCATGCACAACCCGCATTGGCCGCTTTAGGCGAAGACTCAATTTTTATGAACGACAACGCTCGCGCCCACCGGTCTGGCGATGTGATTGGCCAGCTCGAAGTCCCGACCTCAATCCTATAGTATAGAGCATGTCTGGGACGACGTTCAGAAACGACGCGTGAGATCAGTACAACCGGCTCCGCATACCATCAGAGAGCTGAAGAATGTGATTACCACGAAGTGGGAACGTATTCCGCAAGCAAGTATCCGGGATATCCTCGCTAGCATACCCAGACGAATTCAAGCTGTGATTTCAGCTAGACTTTACTTACTTACGACGTTACTTTGTTAACTTTTACTTCACGAGGATATGAACTACTAGCGAGCAAACACTACTAGTGGACTTTAGCATTAAATCCGTTTTTTTTGCAAATGAGTGTATAATAGTATACTGAATCATTTGTAAGTACTTTAAGACTTTGTAAATTATATCACTATTTCTTAATTGTGTTGGTGTAACATGCTTCTCGTATACCTTCGAATGCATGAGCTTTGTTTGCTCTGATATGTAAATACGACAAATACATGCGGCAAAGCCGTGAGGTATTGGTAAAGTACAATAGTATCTCCAACTGTACCACACCTCGTAAGAGGCGTGAGACTGAAGTTCCAGAATCAACAGATGGCGGTATATCCATCTGAAACAAGGACTTTAGCTTAAATGCCACATCGCCTGCCCAGCGTGGCAATTATTGGCAAAATTTCCTCTTTTTTGGGAAGGCCTATGTCCAGCAGTGGACTTCTAATGGCGAATATGATGATTATATGGCAATGAACAGCAGTACGTATAGTATAAGTTTTAAAATGGTTTTACGTAATTATTAGCTAGTCACATATAAAAAGCAAATCAAAGCAATGTCTTCCATCCAAAAGAAAAGAAATCTTAAGTGATTAGTAAAATACTAGGACACATCCAAAAGACCGGTGTATGGCACATACCTTTCGCATTGAGCTGGCCATCCACAGTGCAAGCTTCGGAAATAAGATATTTTATATAGACACGATTACATGGCAAATGTTCAACAGGCTAAATTAAAATAATAAGGCTCTACAAAAACTAAAAGTTTCAAGATAAATTTAGCATAGCGTTTGACGCAGGCGGCTGGTAAGCAGAGCTGTACTAACTACAACGGCACCTTTTTTTGCGTCTCGGTCAGTCTTAAAACGAAATTTTTAAGCTGCGGGTTTCGGGTCGCAAGTACCTTGTAGCAGGTGTTGCGGCGGCGGCACGGGGCGCGCGGCGCAGCGCGGCGCCAGCAGCAGGTGGTAAAGCGCGAGGTACACGGCGCCCGCCAGCAGCGCGCACACGCCCAGCGCGCGGTACACGTCGCGGGCCGACTCCAAGGGCTGCTCCAGCGTCACCATGCCACTTATTATTGCACCTATGCACCGACCTATCCAAATAAAATATTATTTACATGTCGACGCGGCCAAAGGCAATAAGAGTCGCTTGTTTTTGGCAGCCGACAAAATGAATGAGACTGGCGGTTGCAGATGGTAGAACAAAACCGTCCTGCCCGTGCTAATTTTTCGCCAGCTACCAGCGTGTAGGCACACTGAGCAGATTTCTATCCGTCAGCATTACACCCCGTGCTATTCACAATAAAAATGGTACTAGGTATTCCGTCAACATGCTCAACGATAAACGTTCAGCACCTTAGAACTTGGATTTTCGAATGAATAGATTTCCCTCCGACAAATATTTGATTTTTCCATTTGAATTAAATAGTTATGGGAAGTGGTCGTGTGATGACAAGAGAGAGACTGGAACTTTCCGAGATGATGACGTGCGTTATTTTGAGATGTCTATGTGTTTCTCTTACAAGTGAATTATTTAATGTACATACACCAAAAAGTAAAACAATTATAATAATGGAATAAATACAATAGTACAGTACAATAGCGGCCTGATATATTAAAGCGATATCTTGCAGGTAACCTTTGGATGGAGAAGAACCATGACTAATAATGAGGTAGTTTGAGATGTATAATAAATAGAACTTATGTATAAACAATAAAAAAATATTAACAAATACCCACCAGAAGGACTCCCCCTTTATTAGGAAAGCCTATGTCTAGTAGTAGACGTCGCACGGCTGCTATAATGATGATAGTAGTAGATATAGCATATTGACAAACCGATACAGAAGTGCGCGATGACGGGCAGCGCCTGTCCGGCGGCGGTGTACTTGCGCGGCACGAGGTGGCGGAAGTACAGCACGGCCGTCACCCACACCAGGCTCAGAGTGAATACCTCCAGCACCTCGCACACCACTATCCACGTGTAGTCAGTCGTGTACGCCAGACCTGACGCACCAATCGAAACGTCATTATGTATCTACTTGTGGTATAGATATATAGGTTTAGGTTTAAAGTATTTATTCTCATAAGAAATTTATATTTCACTTAAAATGAGATAAAAATTAGATTTATACAATATTTATTCGTTAGTCGTCGTAGCTCGATGTTATATAGATCTTTAGCTTGCTCTTAAAACTTTCTACGGTTTCACATTCTTCAATGCTTTCTGGTAAGTTGTTGTATAGCTATATATACCCACAACATTTCATATATTGACCTGAATCCGTGGTAAGTAACTTAAAGCACTTGTGTTACGGACGTCAGACAACAGAGGAATAACATAGAACAAACGCAAATATCATCATAAAAATATTTGCCCTGGGTGGGAATCGAACCCATGACCTTTGGCGCACGAGATAGGATCACTACTAAATGCGCCATCGGGCCTGTCAATACTCTTCTTGTAGTATTTAACCCTTAGTCTTAAATGTTGTGTACAATTATAATAAAATATTTAGTTAGGTTAATTATAAAATACTAGCGCTCCGGCTTAGGAAGGGTGCAATGAGGATAAAAATAGGCATCGTAGGTTATCCCTAAGAGATATACATGTGCCGTCATGGAGTTTTTTGTAGGCCTATTTAAGGTGTACAATACTGTAGTATATTATCTTTATCTATCTCGTCGGACTCCGCCAGCGTTTGCAATGTAAACGCCAAAATATGTGTTTATTTACGCGATCACATTAGAACATTCTAAAATTAGCTGTGGTTTTCTACTATATTATGCATGCATATATCATACATATAAACACTCAAATCACTCTCAATCTCAATCAATTCAAATTTGTAGAGTTATTTTAAAGATCAAAGCATACAATGACACTGACAGCAGGAAGTGAATTATGTTTTTTACTTTGTAGTGATGATATGGTTTTCAACTTAAGTATCAAGATTACGTAATCTATATACTTTAATGGAATGCACATAAAACGTGATTATAATATTGTAGCAAACTTATGCGTATAGCTTAAATTCACAGAGCTGGGACACAGCACACATAGTTGCGAAAGTTACGCTCTGCGATTGCCAACACGCTTGCCCAGCGCGGTAATTTGGGCAAAATTCCCTCTATTTTGGGAGGCCTATGTCAACAGTGGACATCTAATGGTTGATGTGATGATGATGTTAATGCAAAAAAATAAGCATAATACAGTCTTCAATATTTATATGCAAACATAATGGCTATGTAGTTACGCAATAGAACAAAGACATTATTTGTATTTCTTATTTTAGATTAGACGTTAGATAAACTATTCTCTTTTTTTGCGATCGCATCAAAAATGACAAGATCTGTAAAATCATCAAAGTTAACGAGACAAAAGAAGTTTACAAAGCACACAGACTGTAGGTGGTTCTTTTGTACTGTTGTTCTGTAGAGACCATGCACCGGCAAGCGCAGCGCAGCTCGTGGGTGGACGAGCTACGCTGCGCTTGCCTTGGACAAACAATGTGACGAGTTTACAGGATCGCGCTGTATACAGGCCGCATACAAACAGTCCTGTTGTAAATCACTTGGAGAGGCATTTGACCAGCAGTGGAAAATATACACTTACCTATATTAAAACGAAAATAAATTTGAGTATATATTATTAAATCATTTACGATTTTCCCCTTCCTTCGGAAAGGTTATGTCCTGCTGTGTGCCATTTACGTCTGCTATGATAATGATGAAATAGAATATGAACAACGCACCGGTGTACCGCAGACAGTAGAAAGTGAAGGCGGATATGAAGACGTTGGAGTGTCCGATGTAGTCGACGAGCGCCTCGGCCCACCACAGCGCGGGCACGGCGGGCAGCGCGCCTGCCGTCAGCGTTAGGCCCACCATCGAGATCGTGCCGTTCAGGTCCACCACGGTCCTGCGACACCACCAACCTTCAGACACTTGCACTCGCTTCGCCAGTGATATGCATGTCAATGTTCAGATACTCACATATATATTTTAGTACATGTCAGTTACATATTGCACTTTTGCATGAAATTGTTAAAAATTAAAATAGAAATATATCCTATAATTACTTCTCGTTACTTTATGATGTACTAACAGCGCCCTGCGGTTTACCCCGCGTTGAATTATTAAACTTTCATACTAACTTTGGATCCCACTGCCTTTTTACCCCCTAAAGCAATTTAATAAAAATTTAATAAAAAAAATATTTTACACTAGTATCATGACTTACAATGAAGAACCTCTATACTGAATTTGATTTAAATAACTTGTTGTGCAAAAGCAAAAATGCAAAGTTTCATACTAACTTTGCACCCCCTAGGGGGTAAATTTTCATAAATCCTTTCTAAGTGCTCCCCTAATAAAAAAAACCCTTGTGCAAAAGTTCAAGTTTCTGCCCTTTATTGTTTAGGCCTTGCGTTGTTGTCAGTCAGTCAGTCAGCTTCCCCTTTTATATAGATATTAAAAAAATGGTATTTAAGACGTTGATTGATAGGCATTACACCAAGTTTGGATCAAAGAATTGGACGTGCGAAAGCTAAAAGAAAAGCGTGCGCTGTGTTTATTTACAGTGGAGCGCAGATATCGTCGTCAGGATGTTTTTATCGAGTGACAATGTTTCAAGTAACATCAAGTTTTAAAACAAACGATACATGGGTCTACTTTTTCAGAGCTCAGACCTAACAGAAATCAAAGCAGTAGACAGCAAAGGAAGAAGTGGCTTTAAGAAAGAAAAGACGATTCTGTCCGCTGGCTATAATTAAAATGGCTGGAATATTCATTGGTGCCGTATTGAAATGATATAACTCACAAGTCCGTAATTGCGACGATATTATATACAAATTGTTAACTTATTTTTAATAAATACCTACCGACATAACTCATTCAATTTAAAATGGGGAGGATCTTTTAACACTAGCACGAATAAATTTTAATACAGATTTAATTTTAGCCTTAGTAACGTGGTCCTTGGAGTTCAAAGTATTCAAGTGAATATTGAGTATTGTGAAATATGTAATCTTTGATCCAAAGTCTACCATACTATTAAGATTTTTAAATAATAAAAATCCATGTCACAAAAACTATCGACTGCGCTCTTACAAACGTGTCCATGTATAAAAAACAGTAGTGGTCTCTGCTCAGCTACAACCCGGTTGATATAATACACGGGCAGGAACCTTTCTCGGTCATTGCTCCAAACCACGGCTACAAACAGTAGTAGTCTAACATCCACCGTGTTCACGGCCCCAGTTAGAATGTCATGTAGTTACCAAGGTAGGTAGGCGTCGATGCCGCTCCACAGAGTGCCTAGGAGCGCAACCACAGCGAATATCGCGGCGGTCTCGGCTCCATACCGGCGCACCGTGTTCATAGGCATGGCCAGCACACCCGTCGACGTGTGCCACCACCATTCAGGCGTAGACAGCGGCATGTGACTGCGATATAAACATTTAGGCATGGATTTACTGAAACTATACTATTTTAATAAAGCTTAATTGATTATCGAAGCAGCCGCACAACTCTGATGGACATTGGCCTCCTCAAGAAAGGGGGAATTTGCTCATAATTGCCGCGTTCGCTAAGCGTGGTGCTTGGTGCAATGCTGCTGCCCATCCCTGAGCTGTTGCATTTGAGCTACACTGTTTGTACGGGATATACCGTTATCTGTCGGGTTCCGGTACCTCAATCGTCTCTTACGACACCAGGTACAGGGGGAGGTACTAATTTACTTTGCTGGAACCACACGACCAAAATAGCTTAGCTTATAATTAACTAATGTCAATGAAGTAGAGTCGCACGAGTAGCCAGTTATTTTCTTTGGTATTTGGCCTCAGAATTTGTTATTAATATTGTTTATGTATAAACTTAAAATGAGGATTAAAAATCATTAAATAATTTCAGAACACATTAGTTTTGCATTCTAATAAAGGACTACTTATGATAAAATTAGGTACCAACTAGCGTTAAGTACGTACACTGTGTTTATTATATTATCATTAACTCTACCAAATGTTTTAAGTCTTTCAGTCAACTGCTTAAAAACATTAATAATATTCTGGAGAATAATCGTAATGCCGTTTCATAAGTTAACGTGTTCGTCTCAAGGCCACTTTCTTAGAAGCCTATAGAAAATCGTAATCGCCTTCAAATGAATTTGTCATGGTAGTAAAATCATTTGAAGGTAAAGAGATAATAATATAGTTACTAGTACAGATGACATAATATAGTACTAACAAATGGTTTAAAAATAGAAAAAGTGCAGATGTAGCGATAAGTGAGATGTAGATATGTGTTCCTTTTTTAAGTGTCTCTTTTTCCATTTCGTTTAATAAACTTGTTTACATATATGTATGTATTACTTATTCATAAACTCATATATCATTCACTTTAACAATTTAAGTTGATATGTATTTGATTCGATCCTGAAGTTTATGCGTCTAGACTAGGAGATTCATTTAAATGTTAATTAGAACATAATGAGTGTATTTTAATAAAAAATAACCTAGGAATTAGACAGATCAATATATTTTCGTATGATATAAAAAATACCATTATCTAAGTGAATGTCATCTCAATCATCATCAGACTCAATAATTTTTAAAATTTCCGCGTTCTTTAGTTTTTTGACAATCTTGAAAAGGATTGTCGCAAGGTAACCGAATCCTCGAATAAAAAATGTAAAAAGATTAAAGTTAAACCGTGTTTAAAAAATAAAATAGTTTTATTATAATACAAGATACAAGTTGTTATTTACTTTAGTTTTACAGTGCTCCTCTATAATTAAATCTAATAATTCATATGTCCATAAGATATTATCACGCACCCTACGAAGTTACTGATTTAATATATGATCACCTGCTCAATATAAACCAAGGGGTATATTGAGTAATAAAATATTGAAAGTAATTTCGTAATCTGTTTTTGCATATTCACCGCGATGGAGGGTGCGTTCATACTTAATCATTCCATTTTTATAACAGCCGGCTGGATTGCGTGTTTACCTGTCATAATACTGACACACACGCAGCCCGTTCCTAGCCCACCCTCAAATTTTGCAATAAATTGTATACTATTCAAATTATAAATGTGAAAGTTTTCGTGTGTTTTCACGCCAGAGCGTGTGAACGTCTGAGAGAAAATTGGCAAAGAGATATGCATGAGATGCTCTGGTCTAGCTCGTTTTTATAATTTTTACTTACTTTATGTTTAATTTTTTCACAGAGGCATCGATGTGACTTTTTACCCATGCAAAAAGGGAGCAGAGAAAACAAGGGTACAAGACGTAAAACATAGCGAGTGTACATGGACGAACTCCTGCTAGAAAGCAAATTTAGTATTATACTATGTTTTAACAAAGTATTTCTTATAAAAAATTTAACTATAAATAATTCAGTATAGTAAAGGCGAAACACGGTCGTAATCCAAGTAATATTTATCCAAGTATGTTTTGTACCATATGTCTTTAGTAAAGGCCACCCACGTCTTCGCCTGTTTACCGTATATCATGTGAAGTTATAGCATATTCGCAGACTTATAAATTATAGCGATTAGGCGGCGTAGTATTGTTATTTTGACGTATGTTCTATTTTTACATATATAAAATTTCGTGTCACGTTGTTTGTTCGGAAAGAACTATTAAACTATTTAATCGATTTAAATTACATTTTGTACAGTTTGATCCTACTTGAGAGATAGGATAGTTCATATCTCAATATATACTTACAATTTCTTTTATGGCAATTTTTTTATCATTTTGTGACAGGGACATAATTCTAAGGTAAAAAAAGTATCCAATACTACTTATATAATAAACTCGGTACTTCGTAAGAAACTTCACGGCTAGTTATGTTATAAAGTTCCATTCAAGTTTGGACTCACAGAAATCAGTAAGTAAAGTTAGCAATTATATGATTACTCGCATTCCTCTCAACCTTTGTACATCATCAAGTTCCTCCTAAATGCTGAATAGAATATTTTCTGTTTGAGCCCCTGGTTAGCTCGCTAGTTTTTCCTATTAAATACCTACCATTAAATACCTCATCCACTCTTTGTACCTATTCTTGAAAAAAGTTTCATGAAGTTTGTCGTCTTGATATAGATTAACAATAAAACATTTATGTGTGGAGGTGCGGCCTACTACGCCTTCGCGTAGGTTGGTAAGCGGTTAACATGCTCACTTTGTATCTACACATCTTGTAAGACAAATTACTCTTACCTATCAAATATCAAAATTAGAGCACCGATCAGCATGAAAACAGCGTGCAACACGAACGGTACAAGGTAAGGGTTGTCCGGCATCTGCTCGGCGGCCAGGCCCGCCAGCGGGGGGAAGATGGCCAACCCGAGCGTGCCGAACGCAAGCTGCCGGCCCACATCGCCGCGCCCGAGCGACGTCTCCCGGGTGGCTATCACGCACGCTGCGCCTAATAAGGCCAGTGCTGCGGTAGGCCAAATGTCCGAGAGCATTCTGCAAATAAACTCTTTGTTATATGGGCAATTATTTGCTAATCGTATTATGACATAAAAACCTTCTCTCGGTTATGAGTTGACCTCAAATGATGACTCAAGTTGAATGTACTTATTTATTATTGCTAGTTGATGATGTAACTTCTAGCGATGACTCTCATTGAATAACAAAGTAAAGATATATATAGATAAAGTTGCAGCACTCAACATTGAATTCAACCTTTTTTGTGTTTCTCGCCCACAGTGCAGTGCACACTTTCTTATCAGATACAATTGACATCAATTACTTGGAGGATTAGCATGCCGAATTGCTCATTTATCTAATTTACCATGTGTACACATACACCATCAAAGTAATTGAAAACTCTCTTAAATCTTCAATCAAACGTAGAGAATAAATATGCACCTATCTTTATAATCATCAATAAAATTATAATAGGAAAAAAACAAAACGACAGAATTATAAGACGAACCGTATAACCAGGTAGACAGTGAAGGTATAAGCGGGGTCTCCCTTAGTCAGTCGGCACTCGGCGTCGGCTAAGACGCCATCGGGCTCGTCGTATGGGTCCAGCACTTGACAGCGCACGGCTGGTTTGCATTCGCCCTCTACCTCGCCTTCTGACAGTCTTTGTGCTGGCACGATGCAAGATGGACGACCTAAAAAATATCGGCATTCGCTTTGCGAGTAATAAACACATATAACGTTTATAAATGAAATATTCTTATTTTGGTGATTTTAAACAGGTAACAGTGCAGTCAATTTCTAAACATTTATGTGGGATATCACACGTCACAATTTCATTGATGTTTGTGACAAATCTGTAGAGATAAATCTGTTGAGTGCAATTACAGTCATACAAGTATTCTCTATTTGCACCAATTGGTATCGTTGGTGGTATCGACTCGAGCAGGAAGGGCACCCACCCGCATTTTCCATTAAAACACTCAGTTGTACAAACAAGCAAGCTATGCAATCTACTCACTAGTTCGGTATTTACACCAGCTGGAGTCATCGGTGGAGTTGTCCTCGGGTGGCACTGGCGCCTCGAGTGTAAGCGGCACCCGCATACGGTTTGCATGTTGCATGAACACTAGACATTTGCCGTCGTAACACAGGTGAGGCGGGTATACCTCGAAGTCGTCCTCGTCGTCGTCGTATGAGGTCGTGTTCAATGACGATGCCTTTTAAATGTTACATAATGATATATTTACAATAGAATTTCATTTCATTTTTGGCTAAGCTGGTATGTACTATTCTAAAGGTAAGATGGTGTAAGTGTGATACCTAAAGGGTATCACGATATAAGATCAGGATATATGTAATCATACTTACAGTGGCATTGGCGACGCTGTTGTACATAGGTCTGAGGGTAGTGGTAGTAGAGGTGGTGACGAATGGCTGCCTCACCCATATCATGTCGTCGTCTGCACATCCGTACTCGCAGGAACCCACTGCTAACACGCCCGTCTGTCGATCGCAAACACTGACATATCCATCCGAGACACATTCAAAGATATATCCGAGTAAGTCTCTAGCATAACATGTTTATGTTTTACATAAATTGCCATTGAAATATATATTTTTTTATTACACCAGGGCGACACCAGCATGCAGTCCGCTTGATAGCGTCACCGCAGTCTATAGACGCTATTAAGGATATCACTAGCACATTGCCAACCTTATCCAGTAATTTCATTGCCTCCCTCGCCCTTCAATCCGGTACACAGCTCTACGAACAGTATAATTTAGCGGTAGAAATAGGTGATAGTGAGGCACCGGTGCAGACGACCTTTTGTTTAAGGTAAAAATATTTTAGGAGACATTTTTTTTTAAATAAGATTTACGTAACAATGGATGAAATCTAAGTAAATGCAATATTGTCCCATATTAATTTGGAATCTAATCAGCAAAACAATTATACAAATACCACAAGAAACTAATAAATGGCTGAAGGTAAATTGATGCATTAAATTGAATAGGAAAATAATTCACAACAATAATATTGGTATTAATAATGAATGGGGTCCTCACCTTTTCCCCCTCCCAGCTGTTGCAGCGCATGTCTTCTTTACATACTTCCTGCATCACGTATGCGCTGTCCGCGTCACACATAAAGAGCACTTGTGGGCGTCTTGCCTGATAATTATTATAACATTCTTTATTGTACCTACACTTCTGCTTTACTAAGAGTGATATGTGATTTATTTAAATGAGAGAAAAATTATCATACACATGAAAGGCATCCACTTAACTTTTACTATACAACAGTTGAATTATGCAGAATAATATGACAAATACACTTCATAATAATATTGAATTATAGGTTTATTAATACTTGTTTTAATAATGACAAACTATAAAATCAATCATAGACTACATTCATTGATAATGTACATTTGTACAAAGAAAATTTTACTCGTCCTCAACCACTTCTTCCTAGTGGATATTTTAAAAAATTTTCTTGGATATTTAAAATCGTTATTGTAAACCTAGAATTAATTATCTGATAGTTATGTTTTCCAAAACGGTGGAACATGTTTCCCGAGGGAAGCTTGTGAGTTTACTTCAAAGTGTGTGGTGCGTTTAATCAATCTTCTGCAAGCGGGAGGAACAAATAAACGAATATTAAAAAATATATATACTTCAGTTAATTCCTTCCATTCTTGTTTAGGTACATCACATACATACACACGAACAACTAATCAGGACCCATAGTTTTCAGAGGTAAATTATTCAGACGGTATTAAAAAACACAAGTTCCGAATACGGAGAAAGTTCAAACTTTTGGATATCATAATTTCATTATTATCAGCCATTTGGAGTCCATTGCTAGACGGCCTCCGCAAAGAAGCCTCTTGAATATAAACTTAGTAATTTAATTGAAATGATATATTATGTAACCAACCCTGCATTGTTTACGCAATGACTAAGGGAAGAACAATAAATCTATTGTTTTCACAGACCATATTTGGATTAAGTAAGTGTTAACCGGATATTAAATGATCAATAAGCTGAGGTCGACTATTACCTCAGCTTATTGATCGGCATAAATTAATTCAACGACAGTATTCAAAGACGATAACAAACCTCATGTCGCTCCGTATATGGGACCGCTAATAATAGAGTATAGAACAAGGCACTCAGGATTAGACAGATTGCTGTGGTGATGCGCAAGAGCCGTCCTGATCCGCTGGGTCCAGGGGTCCCACCCGTTGATCCTCGTCCCACTGACAACCTGATATATGTATAGTTGAAAGCTATGAATTCACAATACACAATGTCAATGACACTAAAATTAAGGAACAATCAATTATTAGTATATATTACCAGATGTTACAGGAATTAAAAAAGTCAGCCAGATGTTTATTAATTCTATATATTAAGCTAATATGGTACTAACTTGTCAATGAGACATCCCAGTAAGGCCGGTCCAAGAATCGCAACACATGGCGCGACTGCCGAAATAAGACGGGCTTCACCTCGGTCCAAACCGAGCGATAACATATGCATGGGCAGGAACGGGAATATACATCCCACGCCTGGAATGAGACAATTGCTATAGAACGGTTACTCAATAAAAAAGTAGCAGTGAAGATATGTAATTGAGTACCTATCTTGAGATTGCGACAGCCGATCGCACCAGTACATTATTAAATTACTTTAGACAAACGGTACAATATACGTGCGTTATTGCAAACATTTTTTATTACAACTAAATTCTGCTGCGTTTGAAATGTTTATAACAAAAAAGATCATATATTACTCTTAAAGATAGCGGCAGACAAACAGGCATTTAGTAAATTAAAGATAAGTTAATAGGCTAATGTCCAATCAAAATCTGATGTAAGGCTATAAAATTGCGGGCGCGCGATCATCACAATGCGGGCTTTATAAGCTCAACTGCGGTGTATCCGGCAAATGGGTCACACAAGCCGGACCAGTGGCAAGTACGAGGTGAATGGTCCCTAAATCATTCTACTACTCCTAAGAAGGAAACTTGCGACAGCGCGCGACTATACAGAGAGTAGCCGCGCCGAGTCGCGATAGCAATGTAACCACTTTTTATCGCACGTCACAACAAGTTCAACCAAATGAAGAGGAGCTAACGCCATCAAACGTTTACCGTAACTTTAAAATGGCTACTAATAAGCATTGCTATCCGACTATAAGGCGAAATAAGAAAATACTGCGTTACGTTTTAGGTGTCGTAATTGCACGAATAAAAAATAACGACTGCGTTTTTACTGGCATATAGGCGTGAATTTGTTATAATTATAACTATTACGAATGATGCCTATAGTATGGGTGAAAGTGCATGTCAAGGGAAAAATATATGACGCGTAGTCGTCTGTTGAAATGTTCAAGCAGGTTAGAGGGTTTTAATAAATGGTGATGATATCTTATTTAGTGTTTGGTTGAATATGGCCTTCTGAGATAATGTAAAATAATGATAATGGTTAGTTGAATCGTTTTAATAGCATTGAGGTACTCACCGGACAAAAAACAAAATAGTACGCATTTTAAGGTTATTAAATTCTTGTTGATGAACTTCTCCATGATTGCCTTTTATATACCAATTCTACTGTAGGTAATTACTTCAAATCACCCATCCGCATTTTTCATCTGGAACATAAATATTATATTATAGACTCATCAAAGCTTTATTCATGTTCCGGTATTTTTCAAAGGTAAATAAAATGAAAGGATTAAAAGATACATTATCAACAACTTTAAATTAGCCAGCATCACCAATGTTATCTTAGATCTTTGTTAATCAAAACAAATCTCTCATGAGGTAGTAAAAAAAGGTCGACTCCATTGGTACCTATTTCTACCGCAAAATAGCAATTGCATAGTTTGCATTGCTGTATTTCGGTTTGAAGGGTCAGAGAGGCAGTGAAATTACTGTATAATGTGATATAATATCTTTAAGTCACAAGATTGCAACGCGCGGGTGATATCCTTGTGATATTACGAGCGTTTATTGGCTGCAGTGTCGCTTGTTATTACGCATACAAGCCTGTGTAGCCTTGTTTGTCGTTCTGGTCTAAAAAAAAAATAGAGGAGGTTTGAATTAATTTGGTTGAAACTTTCCATAAATATAGTTTGTTACTCGATTAAACCGATAGGATTAAATGCGGAAAACGTTAGGTCCTGAGGCATCTGAATATCACAAGTAACGACTCGGATCTACTTAGAATTTGATGAAGATATTAAGATGTATCGTATGGAACACATGCTGATCACACACACACACACCTTTGACTTGTAGGTACGCCTGAATGTTTTCACATAATAAATAGATAAATTTATAGATTTTTGTAGATTTGTTCGAAACATTGGGATGTTTTATCTTTATAAACTTTTTTTTATAAATTTCCTCCGGAATTAGCTTACTCTGGAGCTGACAAAGCCGGGTCACGTTCAGATAATTGAAGATTTATATATATATATATATAAAGTAAATAATTTAATCATAGATATATCAGAGTACTAAAGCAAAGTGGATCCTCTAAGCACACTCAAATGATATTGCCGCTAGTACGGACAACTTGAAATGAAAATATTTTATGGCATCATCCTTATAATTGTCAATATTTTAGGAGTTGCTTGATGGCCCGAAATTGAGGCCAGGGTCATTTATTTACTCGCCTACATGTCATTGTCGCGGACCGTTGTAACATTCATGAGCATGAGCGGTTATAGCCGTGATCTCAGTACAGCCAATAGCACAACAGTAACCGCGCCGGCCGGTTCCCAAACTGTACCCAAACTGTGTATTAGGATCATATTTTGTTGCTAACATTAGAATCACTTTGCTAGTCTTCGTTGCTAAATAAAGTGATTTAGCCAATTTAGTCTCGCCTGAGGACAGTTACGGTTAGAGCAATAATGCGAAAAGACAAATGGAAGTCGATTGTTGAAACAATTTTTGGTTGATAAATACTCAGTAATATTAATAGTATTTTAATAATCTTTATTATAATAATAACGAAGGTACATGGTACCTATAGCTAGTTTGAAAAATAAAATAATAAACGTATATTACGTGGCAGCGCCTAACCTATGTTGTAACACAGGGCAAAAAGCCATTAGGGATTTAATAGTTTCGCTCTTGTTTGATTTGTGGAAAACTCGGCGAATTTTCGTAAAATAGGTCGTGGCTCTATTTTCTTCGCGATGACGCCATCTGTTTTAATGCCACACGACGCCGACGATGGGTCGACAGCAGCACGATGTTTATATAGGTACATTCTACATTACCCGCAAATTGTGACACGAACAGATATTCTAATTTCTAAATGTAATAATGAAGTTATTATGATTCCATCGGATAAAATAGAGTCGGTGTTCAATTATTTATTAGACATCGTTTGTAAACTGTCATTTAATACCGTTCGGGAAAGTTAATTATAACAGCACAATTGAGTAATATTGTCGTCAGACGTAATAAAAGGGTACCGGTAGCTGTATCTGGGTTACGTGCGATGTAAACATAAACAAGCGTCCGAAACTTTCACATGACAGCGACTGCTTACTAAATAAACGGATTCAACAGCCGGGACCATCTATGGCAATCTACCAATTCAACTAGGGATCCTGTTAGATATTTTTGTTTTTCAAACGATTTATTACGATATCGTTTTGAAAGAACGGGTACCTACAGATGACCGGAAAATATTAAAAATGTTGGCAATAATATTGCAGCGACGGAAATCTGATTTTACTTTGCCTGAGTTTCTTTCGAATTCTATCCGTATCTAAGGTTTTATATAAATTACACGAGCGATAGCCGACGGTGCCCTGCCCTATTGTTGCCTATTTTTATCAAATACCCTGTTGGCACGCAAGTAGGCTAAACTATTTATCAACGTTTGATCAACGAACTAAAGAACTAGTTGGAATTGATTCTACCTATATTTAAATATTTTCATATATTTTATATTTTCAATTTTACCTATATTTAAAGAGTTTACTGGTATCCAAAAGTTGGAGTCCCAGACGAAATAAGATAATTTTTATTTTATGAAAATATTGCTTTGGCTAAAATATATTATATTAATATAATTCCTTTTTATTATATTGAAAATAAGCTTCTTCTTTTCTAAGCAGCCTTCTGGTTTTTATATTAGATGTAACTATATGCATATTTTTAATTTTCGTGTTAAGTCAGACAGGAACAAATTTTATCGGGAGTATGTGTGAAAAATGACGAATATCATGACATGTCACAATATCTAACATTTTGTTACCAGTGACACCTCTATAACTCTACGGTAAGCAAATATATGTATGTGCCTTGTAACGACAAAGTAAATCGATAAAGCACTCAAGCGATAGAAACTGGAACACCTCGATTGAAAACCATAGCTACATTACGTTATATTCATACTTAGCTAGTACTAGCTACACTATAGAGGAATACTAAAACACTGCACCTGCTTACCAGTTTTGCGATAACATGCAGGTGCCATTTATTTTTGCGTGTAAGTACTTTACGCGTAAATTAAGGTCTACGTAGCATTAGGTTTAATCCTAGGAACTAAATATATAATAACAAAATTTTGAAGTATGCTTTTGCAAAACAGTCTTGTGTTGCATTATTTAGTCCACGACAGCTAATAGGGTTGCCTTTACGAACACAAAAAGACACATGGTAATATGATTCTTAAACAAGTGTTATGGACTAAGAGGTGGGGGCATCAATGCAAGATTCCGTCATAGCTATTTAAAATATCAGCGACGAAGTCTGTCATTGCCGACGCCGGTCTATCAGACGCCCTCGCATTTCTACGCTGCACATTCATAATTAAACGGTTATTCAATGAAGTGATGTAAACCTCCTCCTATACATAGAATGATTAAATAGCTTTTTATGGCTGTGGCAAAGGCTGACAATGTTTCTATTTTAGTCGCTTACGATGAACATTTACTTGTGGAAAACTTGTAAGAAGATCGAGTTATGTGAATATCGATATCAAATAAAATTTACAAATCTTTCGCTTTAAATATCTGAGTATATTTTTTGAAGTCCAAAGATCTTTTTGTTATGTAAAAAATCATTCTAAAAATATATGTTAAATAACTGCATTCGCAATATATAAATTCATGTTCCTTTTTCTATATCCACTAATTTTGACTTTCAATACATCACTTATATTATTTTATTTACTATGTCATTTAATATTTGAAGAAACAAAAAATAATTATTCCGTAATAGCAACTGACAATGAATATTATTTTTATTAGTGATTTCAGGTTACGTCTAACGTCTTGACGATCATGCTCTATCTATATATAACGTTATTTCTTAAATTAAAACGTGAACTTTCAGTGTCATCAATACATATAGGTAAACTGCTGTTACAAGTAGCAGCTTTGTTATTCAGCATCTCCTTATAATGTATGTATAATGACATTAATCAATGGAGTTGCCTATAAAACGAGATAGATTGCGGCGCGAAACTGATAACCTTTTAGTCTTCCTTACAACGATCGTTTTATGTATAGCAATAGATTGACATGAGTTGTTCACATCTAAAAATATACTTCAGAGTGTAGGAATAATTAGTTTAATAATAAAATAGAGGGAGTAAGAGAACAGATTCAGTGTAAAATACGTACATTAGTAAGCGATCTATGTTATTTTTAACATTATACTTATGACAGCACATTTTCATAGTACATAGAAATGTATGAAAGCACATATAAAAATGGAGTTCTATAATGTGTTTATATGGGCTAATAACAAAGGTTTCAAATTTTTGACTACACCCAACTTGGTGAGGCCGAAAGCGATAAACATAAGGTAAAAAATAGTTTGAATTCGAATTCACTTATAAAAAGTTTGGCTCAGTTGGATATCCGTTTCGAATGATGGGAAGGAGTTGATTCATTAATAACATTGAAAGTCTGGAGAAATTAGCAAGGTCGTTGAACTTTGCGATGTCCGGCCAGTGCGTGACGCCAACATCGCGGGTCGCGAGTCGCTACGCCACGCGGGGGAGAGTGGAAGTGGGTGCGTCTTGCCGATTAGAGGTGCAGCCGTCACGCCTCGAGCAACTGGGCCATCGCCATTGTTTTGTTTCTTCTACACTATTGTGGCCACTATGAGCGACTCGAAAGAAATTTTGTAAAGTCTTAAATCTTTATTTATAACTTTTTTAATTTGTTGGGATAATTAAAATATGGATAAAAAATAAGTTGAAAGTAGGTAAATATTTTACATAATAATATAAAAAACGTTCCTTGAAATGTAGATATCCTATAAAAAAAAGAGTTATTTAATTTATACAGTTAACCATCTGCCCATCTGTTTATGCTATTAAATTCCAGGCAACGGGCAAACGTTACTTAATCTTAATAACGGCCGAACGGAAGTCGTGATACAAATTTCCATTAACTCAACTCACTTTTTTGCTACGAAAACATGGTCGCAAGAATAATACAATGATCGAAGTTTACCAGTACCTAACTTAAAAATAGTTGTTAACTTTTCAGCGGCCATGGGTCTTGTATCTGCTTATAAGATCAATCCTATACTTAAGCAAACTAGTTCAAATTCTTTAAAATTTAAATTAATTTATGTATACATTAAAATTAAACCCATAATTATAAATTAAAAATGATGGATAGGTTAAATGCGGGGACATTCCCTGCTGCGTTACTAGAAATAGTTCTCTTTTAATATTTACTGGGCCGGGGGCGTTTCCGTTATAATTGTTAGTGGTACTGGGGTGTCGTTGATGTGAGGGATTTATATCGATGAATCTCGGAGAGGTCTCTGGTAGTTACTGCCAGTGGTAATGGTAGAAGCGTATTGAAAAAGTATTAACGCGTGATTACCTTCCGCACAAACATGTTACTAAGTTTCTTTCGTTTTGTATCTGACTCTGACTGACTGTAGTATTATCATTCTACATATTTTTTCTTTTACGATAGCCATAAGGAAAATTAAAATAATTATACAAATACAGTGTATAACTGTTTGCTTTATTAGACTACTAGCAGTGCCCGCGACTTCGTCCGCGTGGAATAGATTTTTTGGTTACCATACCTATTTACTTCAACTTATATAAACTTTGAATGTCATGTTTTTTTATATCGAATCAAAGGCCTGAAAAATAGGTTTCAAGTTTCAAGTTTCTAGCTCTAAAAATAGCGATACTTCCATACAACTTTTTATCCCCCCTTTCGACCCCTTACATGTCCTTTCTCAAGGTCTAAAGATTGTCTATGCTAAATATCATCGAAATCGGTTGAGAGGTTTAAGCGGGAAAGCGTAACAGACGGATAAACAGACTGACTATATCGACTTCAATAAATATATAAAGCTTTTAGAAGCTTCTACCCTTCTGAGGAAAATGCCATGTGAAATGCATAAAGTTTCGCTATGATACCCATTTTAGACCTGTACGACATGCCTTTATGCACGAAGGAGCGAGCGGAGTGGAACAGCATTAGCATAATTGGAGGTCACCATCAGAACCGGTTCGGTGCTTCGGCTCACGAACATGACGTCATCCATGACATCATCGTCATGTCAGAGCTAAACGTTAAAGTTTCCTTGAAAGCTTTACTTATTTTCACTGTCGTATTAGTATTAAACATGGATAATAAAATAAATGTCAACTGGAGTTTAATTATTATTACTTGTACGTAGCATGAATAATAATTTAAGAGATAACCTAGTCGTAAATTGTATTTGCAAACCCATTGCCGTCATTATTATATACCGGCGTGGGTATATATGTATATATATACATACATACCAATAATAAATTTAAATATCGGCAATTAGGTCACCCTGCCATGCGCCCATTAGCCCACACGCCCAGAATTAAACCCCACTGGCTATAAACACCCCCTATTTTCTAGTTTCTTTCTACGTTACTCATATATTTTTTTTAGCGGCGTTTAGCTTGCAGACTGATTTAGTCGGCATGCTAAACGCCGCAGATCAAAAAGATTCAGCACTACCCATTCCCAATATGCTTGCATGTTTGAATACCTTTTCTTGGATACCGATTTTAATTGCTACCAACTTTTGCAATAATATCTAAATAGGCTTTCTTTTCACTAAACTTTTAGAACAAATGGACAAAACTATTTTCCATAATAGTAATCAAAATTTAAAAGTCTGTACGAATACCTGTCTGCCCCATGAAACAGTACTTATTTTCATTGAAAAGGAGAGAAAGAGGATGAGAGAGGCGGAAAAGTTAGTGGGTAATGTATTGGGGTACTGAATATGTTAGTGATATGATTGAGTTTTCGCGACAGTCAAAGCTAAGCGCTTAGCAGATAAAATGGAGACAAGCTAAATGATGGAATTGTCAATCATTTAGCGACATTCATACGATAATATACGGCATATATATGCATAATATATGGCTGAACTTTGGTAAGGTAGGCCTACGTGTAAATTCTGCGAAATTTATTTAATGGATTTATGTTTTTAAAAAGCTACGTGACACGATTAATAATGATACATCCATTGTATTTTCATCAATGCGGGGCTGAGTATTCAGTTCGGGTATGACTTCGTAGTAGGTATCATCAAAAATTATCAATAGGTAGCTGTTCTAAAATATATACCGCCCATTATAAAAATTTTGATTTCAAATACCTATGTAACCTACATTTATTTTAATACTTATGTTAAAACCGTCAGCCTCCAAGGGAGATGGACTAGGTGACATGATAGGCGATCTCGAAAAAGATGTATGTAACTGATTAAGAAGTTTACAAAGGCTATAAGAATTATCTTTATCGTTATATCTTTTACCTTTGACCTTAAGTACTAAATTTCATTTCATTGATATTTTTAAGTACCTAGTTGTATCTGCGATTTCATCCGAGTTTTTTTAATAATTTGTGTAGAGCTCCGATTAGTCGTAGCGTGATGTTATATAGTCTCTAGGCTATTCGTGAAAATTTGTCCTATATATATGGAGTTTACCGACGAAAAATGGGCTATCTAACACTAAATCGTATTAGTAGTTCCTGAGATTAAGAGCGTCCAAAAAAAAGCAAACTTTTTAGCTTTATAATATATAGAAGTATATATTTTCCCTTAACTATACAAATTAAGTTATTTTAAATTTACGCGAGATGATTTGGGTGCTTTTATTAAATAAGTTATGAATTAAATGTATTTTTGCACCCGTGCATACTATTTCTATTACAGATAACATAATGTTTAAAAATTTTAAACACTATCATAATAAACCGGTCTTCATTATTTTGTATCTTGGGTCTCCGGTTGACCGAGAGTTGCTTCGGCAACTCCAATTTTCTGCCGAACGCAAAAATAATAATTTATGCAGTAACTAGTTCACATACCATCAAAATAAAAGATATCCGAATAATTTATCTCCAACGTGATCCATTAATTGTTCACAAAATAACATTCACCAACACGTTACTTTAAATAATTTCAAAAGTTTCGTAACTTTAGTTGCAAATCACGATAACAGCATGCATCGAAATCAAAACTCGACTGATCTTGTTTCACTAGCTGATCTATTCATTCGTTTGTTCCGTGTATTTCGCTCACTTTCGCTTCAACTCACCTCATTCACTCTTTTTTCTGTGGGTTACCAATAGCAAAAATTATTTAATTATGTCGTTTTAAATATAACTATTATTATTAACTTAATTTTATGTTTCTTACTATTTGGTATACAAAAAATATTTAGATATCAAATCAAATATCGTTCAACTAAATATGGTGTTGTAGTAAGTTATCTAAAAACATTTGTGTACACACGTGTACACATAACAATAGATAAATCTACCCAAATCTGTCAATACCGGGCAATCGTTATTAATCTCAATTGCAAGAAAATTGAGTTGAAAATTGACAGAGGTTGATCTATCCCTTGCCGTTTGTACATGTATAACTTACAACCACAGTACACACAGCAACAAATCAACCTACCCAAATCTGTCAAACTTTCGCAATCGATATTAATCTATAACTACGAATATTTTAGTTCAAAATTGACTGTAAAAAATTTTAAGATTTGGGTAGGTTGATCTGTTGCCCACCGCACAAATATAATCACATAATTTACCACTTTTTGAGAATCTGTATGTATTGTATAAAAAATGCATTTGATTTTTATAAGTTATTTCATGTGAGCATTTCATTTTTAGACTGTTATCTGTATTTGTTGCTTCGCAAACAAATTTATTGGATTAATAGATGCCGCTTACGCATCCTAATTAATTATAGTAGTTGCAGAATTTCAACTATACTGCAGGACATACGCTTTTCTAAAAGAAAAAATTTTGCTCTTGTCGCACTTGGCAGATGTGGTGACAATCATATATTAATATGTATAGTCTATATGTATATATAGTCTTAAGAAGGATATTTATATGAGTCGTAGTAAGAAACTTAATTTGTATCCTGTCTTAACTGCCAAACTGAAAAAGCTGACTGTGTATTGGCATAACTTTGAACCGTCGAAAACTCTTTAATTTTTTTCTTATTTTGCTACAGGAACATTAAGTACATTTAGACATCGGGTCTCAGCCGTTCAAAAAATAAATAAACCATAAATGTATGCTGTAGGTTACAGCATCTTCCACATATTACATGTAAGCGACGTTATTACATTTTTACTACTTTGAAAAAATTTTATTTATATAATGAAATATGCAGGTATAGAAAAAATTGTTCAACCATTTCTCTAACTGCATACTTCACAAACGAAACACAAGATAATTCGATACTATCAAAACCTATTGTAGCACAGTCCATATAGCATGTCATTCTGAAACAAGAGATTGTATTATTTAAGAGTTTGTCATAGGATACGGACATCACAGCCCCTACAACATCGGAGCTGTAAAATGCGAAGCAACTTATGCTGAACCTTCTCCATAACTCACGACGACCTCGGCGAACATACATTAACCTTGTAGAACAGGTATTAAAGAAGAGCCAGGTCAGAAGCACCAAGAATAAACGAGCGTATATGAAAGGGCTAATGCGAGTAAGGAAAGCGAGAGAGGAATGCCAAGATTGTAGTAAGCGGAGATCCATAGTCTCTGTCTATCGTAATGGGACACAGACGTGATATTTGTATGTTAATATTGCATTTTAAAACATTTAAACTCAATTTTTTGGTTACACTTTATGCAAAAATATTAAAATCTAGTCTTAGTTCTATGCATTCCATGAGACCATTAATAGGCTTGTAAATTATGAAGTTATCAGCATACAATAAAAAGTTACTGAGCTGAAAACAATTCTACATGTCATTTTAAAAAATGTAAAATTTTGTGGGCCTATTATTGACCCCTATGAGGCCCCTGATATCACCTGCACAACGTCAGAAACTATCCATTCAGTCGCTCTATCCATATTCTTAGACACATCTCCAACCACAACTCAGATTTGTTATAGCTAACCATTCCTTGACAAAACCATGTTGATGAGGAAACATTAGTCTGTGCAGTAATAAAAAAAAAATAATATTCGTCGTCCAACAGATTTTTGAAAGTCTTTGAAAGGGTGCACTAGGTCTTTGATTCTTGGCGTCATTATTTGCACCTACTTTCTGAAAGGGAACAAAATTAGTATTCTTCCATATTTTTGGACAGACACTCTCCTTAATTGATTAAAAATAGTTTATAGTAACCCAACTATAACCTTTTCAGTGCTTTGAAGAAAAAATGAACTTCGTTCCAAAATTACTGGCTATCCATCAGGCCCGGAATATTATGTACACCTCTTAAGGCTCTGTAAACATTACCTCTTATCAAATTAAAGTTGTAGACAACCAAACAAATATCGGAGCAGGCGTCAGGAAGCAACCAAATATCTGTATTAAGAAAAGAGGATTTAGAGACTTCAACATTATCTATATATTTATTAAGGTATGCTTCCTTACTTTTACACTTAAATCGAGACCTATACAAATAAATGAAACTTTTAACCTCATGCTTAAATCTCTAACCTATGCTACTTACCTACACACAAAAATTTAAGTAATACAAATTTTACTAATAAATGTATCGCTTCTGACTATTACAAAATCAACAAAGAGTTATACGCTAAACTTTTTTATAAGATTAGTATATAGTATATAGCTTATAGTTATAAGATTACTAAAAAAAACTGCGGTACTCGTTGCGTTTCTAATATCCTTATATTAAACTGTATATGGCAATATTTTGATAAAAACGTCAGATACGGTTTGCGTCGGCCACCAAAGAAAAATGACATAAAAAGTAATATACCAACGTCAGGTATCAAAGAAAAAACAGTATTAATTAATAATTATTACTATAATCGATAATATTATAACCATGTAATTTAAAAGGTTAACAAACTATTTCATGATGTAGAATGCCGCTTGATTGATTGACTTTGCATTCGCAATTCTTCAATTGATACTTTTGTGCTGATAGTATCGGGAACTAGTTACATACGGAAGTTGTATGTTATGGCTCCTGTAAACAACGATAGACATCCAAATCATACAGGCACTATACCTAAGACAAAGACTAGGAACAACTGCAATGTGCCGCAGGAGGCGGTCACTCCTACGAGAAGAGACATGACGACCAATCTGGTGTCTGTAAGTTACTTTCAATAATATATTTTTTTAAACGGTTTACAAATTGTACTCTTGGCTTTATTATTATCAATTATAATTTCATATAATTGTATGTATGAATATAAAATTATAAATATATATATTTTACCCTATATTAAACAGCAGTTTCAGGACTGCAGTATAATTTTTGTTGTTATTTGTAAGTGTTGAAAGATGTTCCAGTGATGATAACAAATTGAAAGTGATAGTGACTGTAAACATAAAAGCATTTTGACAGAGGTGTGAAGTTGGTCTGAAATGCATATATATACACACTCTATTTTTAGCGGCGAGGAGCATGGGAGAGAGGGAACATAATTTGGCAAATCTCCAACTGTGCTATATACTGTGACATAGATAGTTCTAATAAGAAGTATTTTTCATTATATTCTTGCCATAAATTCTATTTACTGGCTACATTGATATATATAGTTTTTTCTATTCATGTTTATAGTTACTGTTCCATATGGGAACTTGTTTCTCTAAATTGAGTCTGCAGAAGGTGTGTTAAAGGCGACAAATCCTCAAGTATTTACTATTTGCTTGGCTTTTTGGAACAATCTGTTGATGATTCTGAGAACTGCTACAAAAACTAAATTTTTTCTAGACTTCCTTGGATTGGGTGCCAGTTTCAGAATACAATACAAGATCAAATTACAATAAATCTAGAAAACCTTCAAATACCACTTCTGATCACGAATTAACAGATTTAGGTAAGTAAATTTTTTTGAATGCTGTTATATAAATAGTATTTATAAGCATGGTGAATATTAATGCATATATATTTGTCTATAAGTTTTTATGTATGTATTTAATTTCTATTAAAGAAATCTAAATACTAGATACCATATGTTATGTATTTGGTAGTGATTATATGTGTTCTTTAAAGCCTCTGTGTACTAATTTATTATCTTTAGAACAAAGGCTACCTAGTCAAGGGTCAGTGTAATGTATGTATTTTAGTTGATGTTAATATCCCATGTTATTTTAGACTCCCAACTCAACTCGGTGTCATTTGAGAGTGGCTTTGGACGATTCGTCCCAGTTAGACCTCAACCTCGTGCCCTGCCACTGAATGTGCAGAACCGTGAAAATATTTCATCAGAGCAGCACGAAGATAGTAATGGATCAGTAGTAGCAGGCCACACTTTACATCCATATGCAAATCAAATGCAAAATGGTAAATAAGTCTACAATTTTACTTTATTTATTCTCATTTTTGAGCTTATTATTGACTATGTAAATTATATTTTTAGGTCTTATCCCACATTCTAATCATGCTGCAGCAGCTGTGATGATAGTGAATCCAACTACACCAAATGCAGTAACTGGAAACATTTCTCAGCCATTTAATGTATGCTTCATTTTACTTTTAACACTGCATTACCTTTATTAACATACCAACATAACTCTTAATTTTCGTTGTAGGCTCCAAATCAAAACAGAAATAATTTATCAAGAAATTTAAACCCAGCTCGGAATAATTTTGAAAGCAGCAGCATTCCAAGCAACAATAATACAACACCCCCAATTTCCAACTCCCGGACAGTCACTAAAACTGTTAACCTAATGAACAATATGTATGATCAAGGACAAGGCAGCTTTAATAATCTCAACGATTCTAGTACTGTATGTTTTAATTTTTAGTATGATTTAAGCAATATTAATTTAGTGTTCAATGTTTCATAACATTTAATTGATATTATTACTAAAGATTCACAGGGAGTCTGCCCGAGCCTTAGGCGAAGCGATTGTAGCAGCATGTCCTGATGCCGCGGCAGTCGAGCGTCGCCTGGGCCAAATCAGAGAATACATAAGGGTTACATCTTCCCTTGTTGACACTATGCGAAACTCGGAAGATGAGGTAAGTTCCAATTTCTTTTGTTTGATGGTGTATGAAACTAACAAGAAATGAGGACAACTAGTCTCTTTCTTTTTTTACCATAAGATGCATTGCAATTGCATTAAGATGTCAGTTTAGTATGTAATAAAAATATAGTTTGTATGTAATTCCTACCTTTTTAATTTAGGCTTTTATAGAGCATACTAAGGAGGAATATGACGAATTGGTTGGGATGGTAATGAAACTTAAGGAAAGTGAAAATAAACTAGAAACTATGTTAGTTGAAAAGAAACCTGAGAATGAGGAAATTCCTGGTGAAGATACAGATCAATCAAATATACCTCTATTACATATAACTGGAGTTACAGAACAAATGCTTGAAGGGTCACCTGAGACTCCGCAAGATATACCATGTAATGTTAAAAACAATAATGATAATAGCCTCCCAAATAATAACCTTAGAAAGGTTACCAATATAGAGAATGAACAGCTTAACAAAAGTTTACAGAATGTCAAAATTGGTGAGGAATCAAATCCGACACATGGTGTTGTAAGCCCAAGTGATGTTATTGAATCAGTATCTAAGACAGTACCTGATAATAAAGAGGTGTCTGATGAATTGCGCAAAGAGTCGGAAAGCAATCTTGAAATAGTGGCAATGGAATCTAACCCTTCCAAGGAGACAGCAGTTAAAAAGGACGATCAACATTTGAATGAGGTTTTAAAAAAAAATATTATGTCTTGTGTAGAGAAAGTAGCACTAATAGAGGAAATGAAAAATAAGAGCAAATCTTCTGACATACAACAGGATCAGGTTTCTGATAATTGATGTGTGCAATCCAAGTGTGCCCTTCTTTCTTTGTGGATGAGTGAAAAATCATAGCATGAATAATTACATGTTGGAAAAAAGGATAACCATTACTTTATTTCTCTTAACAAAACTTACCAAGAGAAATAATATTGCCTGTTATTTAACCTTGTCGGTTTTCCTAATACTGTGTATAAATATTGTGTTTCAGGGAGCTTTACTACCTTTACCTTTCATTAATTGTTGATGTTTAGACAGTCAACATGTTGTGGCATGTTACCAACAATTATTCTGACACCTAACAAGTTCACTATTATACTGCTTGTTTTATATTTATTTACGGGTGGAATTCTTTGTATTGTAATCCACGTGATTTTTTTTGTAAGCGTATAACACCCAGACAGTCACGGTTACTTTCCATTATTTTATTAATGATTTTTATAAAATAATCTATTGTTATAAGATTCAAATATTCTAAATAAACAAATTCAAATTCTTAAACGACTTGTAACACTCAGTTTTAAAACTAGTTCTTAATAAAAAATTATGATCACGTATCTCATAGTCGCGGTGCTTTTATTTGGGTACATCACAACAGCGAGCCAGCCAGTATATTCAAAAAAATGCTTTATCTCACTCATAGAATTAGATATAGTTGTCAATTTGCGCTTACTAAAAAAATTCCGATAGATTATTAAGGATTGTTGCCCAACTTTATCAAGGTGAATCAAAACACACACACATGGTCACATTTATGAGATCTCGTTTCTGCAGTGAGATCATGTATTACTTTAATTCTCGCTTTATTAATACTATTTGATATTAATACAAACTATTTTAAATTTAAAGATTTGTGCTTTAATACTTTCGATTTAGATGTGTGAGGTCACAAATCTTATCAACCCACAAATATTGGCAAACGCCCTTTAAAAAGACTGTAACATTTATTGGCTGAGCCTCTAATATTTATTGTATTCTTCTGTAAAAATAACTCATATGCGTCTGTACGATGTAATTGTTATTATAAGTCCATTCTCTTAAATTACACCTTTCCTTGCCAGGATTTGGTGACACGTCCCGTGTCAGTACAGAGCAACGGATCTATTTATAGTGATAATGAGCTCTGGCAAAATGAAATTAAGAGCAAGATGGAGCTTTCGCAAATGCGACTGGCAGCTTTAAAACAACAGCAAAAGAGGCTTCTGAAATACCAAGTAAGTGAATATATTAATACAGTGATACGACATTAGAATACTACATTCATATGCGGTAATGACTAATTATACATTTGGATATTTAACGTTGAATCCGTTGTAGGAGGAAGCTAAACAGCAATTAGAAGAAATGAATAGGGAGAGGCAGTCCCAAGAGATACACCCGTCAACATCGCATGACAACTTTGGTACTATGCAGGTGAGGAATTAATTTAAATTATGTTTATCATTATGTAGTCATATCATTTATCTAATAACTTGGTACAGATTTCATATGGCCATCGAATCGCTTAGA
Source organism: Heortia vitessoides (assembly GCA_020976665.1). Lineage (NCBI taxonomy): Eukaryota > Metazoa > Arthropoda > Insecta > Lepidoptera > Crambidae > Heortia > Heortia vitessoides. The sequence goes on from JACJUM010003237.1 coordinate 10,338,387, forward strand.
AGATTTCCTAAAAAACAGGCATATTGTCTTACTACATTACTAACTCTGCGTGAGTTGTAATGTTGGTGTAAATTTACGGGTTTATCGTTTCGTTCTCACCAGTTTTTCAACACGAAAGAAAGATATGTGTAAAATATATAATTACTATTTATAAATTTCGTAATGAATTATTAACAACTTGAAAATGTTTGGAGTCTGTACCCTTTGCGAGAACTAGCGAATGAAATGTTTTCTTGACTGTTTGCCACTTCAGAAGGATCAGGTACAATCCAACTAAATATTACACTTATTTTGTTTTAGAACCAGTCTTTTAGCGCTAATTATCATCATCCGAACCGAATGTTTGCCGCTAACCAGATTGGCGTCGCTACCACATTGCCCCACTCCGAAACTTTACACGGACCGCAGAGTGTAACGGACAATATAGACAACGAACATAGTCACATGCACAACCAAGATGAGCGGTTCTCACACCGTGATACCAACGTAGCTAGTAGTGAGGTAAAACTTACAATTATTGTTTAGTCGACGGACCTGATGGCGCAGATGGTAGTAATCCTATCTTGTGAGCCAAAGGTCGTGGGTTCGATTCCCACCTAGGACAAATATTTATATGTTGATATTTGTGTTTGTTGAGTCTGGGTATCAAATTGATGTATTTAAGTAGTATATTTAAGATTTCTCTGTTGTCTGGCGTCCGTAACACAAGTGCTTTAAGGAAATTACCAAATGTAAGAAATGTTGTGGTAATTTAATAGGTTATTTCAGGTATCAAAATTAAAATATGAAAGTTTATTATTTATATACTTTCTATCATAAGAAATACTGTACTGTAATTTTATAACCGTATATCACGTGACCAAAAACGCCGGCTGCTATACTTTTTTCGAGAGTGCGTAGCAACAAACATGTTACCTACAACAACAGAAAGATAGATTCTTTAATTCGAATTTGTTGCTTTTTATATTTTTGCACATTTAAGAAGTTATTATTTACAATGGAGGTCCGATAGTTCTGTCCAATCATTTCTCATATTAATGTCGTTTAGAACTCCGATAAAAAACTTTTCTGGAGTTTTCGATATTATGTTGTTACAATTTGGCATTATAGACCACCGATACGTTTAATGTAAGCTCATTATTAAGTTCCGAAACATAACTCGTACGTTTGACATTTATTCGTTTCTATTAATGGCGGCTGTCGTTTTGGCCAGATTGGGCGCGAATATTTATTGTTTAAATTTTAAACTATTTTTCTTTGTATACAGAGCTATCATTTCTAGGAAATAAAAATACCAGTTGACTATCAAATCGATACGTACATTTTATAAATTTAAAAAAAAAAATCAATGGCATATTATATTATGGCGCCACAAATAGTAATTCAATAAACAACACGTTATGTCAACTACATAAGTAACAGAACCTGCATTGCACTTGCAAAGTTTTCACAACTCTCCAATTATGTACAAGAGCCCAACACTTAACTGTCGTGGCAGTGAAATAGAGATAGATCTTTCCATTTCGCATACATTTAACTTTCGTTAAAATATTTACTAAAAAAATTCTATTGAATTTGTATTTCCGAGCCTGTTCTGGTATGCAGGCTAATTAAATTCCATCATGTTTGCTAATACTAGTAGCAGCTTCCAGTTGTCTATTGTAGCTATCATCACTGTTATGTCAGATGTAGGATATCTACTGCTGTATACCAGGTTCCCTAAGTGCTTTCCATCAGGACCAGTTGCATACGGCCAGTATCCAGCGCACGCCTGCGGTCAGATCGTCTGTATATCTTGTGGGTAAACGCCCTACGCTGGGCTATTTAAAGCTTTATTAGTAATGCAGGCCTTTTCTGCTGCTGAAGTTATAATCTCAGTACATTTTTTTTTTAATAAGCGTTTTTAAAATTGGTGCGATTAAAGTTTCTTCATTTCACAGTGATTTAACAAAAAGCAAATGTAATACATATTTACTTGTAATTAAATTAAACATTAAACTTGTAGTTAAATTGTAGGTTTACTTTTAGAAGTTGAGTTTTGAGTTTTCTATTAATTTCATGAGTCTGTCACTGTTAGGAGGCGGTTGGAGGGGTCCGTGACAGCGAGGGCGAGGAAGATGAGGGTTTGCTTGGCGAGAGAGGGCGCATGCTGCAGATGAAGCTACGAGAGTTGCAGATGAAAAAACAACATATGGAGAACGTGGTTAGTCAACTTTCTTTTCTTCCAAATTATTCATTAGCCACATGCCTTTATTTTTACGTTTTATCCCTTGCATGTCCCAAGGAGGTCTTAGATTTGTTGCTTGTTTACTAAAACTTAAAAATAAAGACATCATCTAAATTAAAATATTAATTAAAGGCATTTTATCAAAATATATATAAAGGATCATAATGGCCATCTTCCAGCAAAAAATACTCTAATTGCCATATAGTCAAATCTGATCAAATTAATCCTACCTTTAAAACTAAAATGCTGTCACCAGCCGAATTTTACAATTTATCATCCTGCAGCATCGTAACATGAAAAAGCAGGAAAATCTACAGTACAATAAATAGTGGAGAGATGCTACTTTATTTTATAATATTTAGGTATCCGAGTTCCAAAAGTTGCAGATGGCGACCTGCATAGAAAGCTCCCACAACACATACTCAAGCTCGGGAGAGGACAGCGGCGATGAGGAACCGTCTCGCAAATGTGAGTCATTACATGTACCGTATCGTAAGGTACCGACTGAGTAGAACTCTCTGTATCAGGTATCAAAAAACGCGTCTGAGATACCAGATCCGACAAATGGCGATATATCTATCCAAATTTGTGCACTGCGCTCTGCAATTGTCAACACTCTTAGCGCCTAGCGCGGCAAAGTTGGGCAAATTCCCCCTTTATTGGGGAGGCCTATGTCCAACGGTGAACTTTCAATGGCTGATATGATGTTGACACATACTTCAACATTTCATCATCATGTCAGCCGTTGGGCTTAGACCTCCCCAAGATATGCGATTTTGCCCTTTGTTGCTGGACTGGGTAAGCGTGGTAACAATCGTGTGTAGGTTCGCTACGGGTATGCTGCTGTCCAGCCCTGCCGTAAAATTTCAGCCGTTTCTAATAGACATACCATCTGTAGGTTCCGGTACAGAGTAAGTTATTTTACTCTGTCAGAGCCTGCAGAATTATTTTCCCCATATACATTTTGTAGTTAGCCGTGGGGTTCTCCAGAGTGGAATAGTACGTCCCTCTGCAATGCGTGTCATAAGAGGCAATCGTTTTTTTCGCGCAGATTTTCCGCGGGGTTCGCTGGGCAGCAGAATTTCCAAAGATACGCTTTGTTATGGCGACCGCACTTGCCAAGCGGGACAATTTTGAAAAAATCCTACAAGATAGGACTATATACCACACTGGACTTGGTTTTCATAATGTATATGGGGATATCAAGCATGTTACACATATCGCTTGGTTCAAGCTAGTTATCAATTTCGATTTATATTAGCTACCTTTCTTATTCAGAGTTTACAAGTATTAGTTCGTAATTAAACAATTAAATTGTTCGTATTTTATCTTGCAGGCAACAAATCAGGTGGCAATATAAAGAATGAAGATCCGTTTAAACTTATGGAAATAAAGGCTATCAAAACTGCACTTCAAAAAACAAAAGGTAGATATCATCATTTTACACGTTACATTACGAGAATGCCTCCGACTATTTTGCTCGCGTGGAATATAATTCCAATATAATTATTGTTTGCTTTGTGGTAGCGTGGGGCTTTATAGTATACATCTTTTACTGAATTTTGTCTAAATCTGACCAGCGGTCTACATTATTCGGTATACATTATTTTTCCTTTAATTTTATTAGTATTTGTGACTTCGACTACGCGGTATAGTTGAGTGTGTATGTGTGCCTTTGACTACTAATATTCGTAGGTAAAACTAACCAGACGGAAATAAAAAAGCATAGCTTTTTCACTTTAAGCTGACAAGAAAGGATCACTATTATCTGCTCCATCGAGCTCGAGACCACGACACTTTCCCACCCTCTCCCTTTTATAATGTTTGTGTGGATTAGGTGTAGCTATATTTGTTGGCTTCTCTAAATAGCAAGGAAATAATCGTTCGGTATGGTTAATCGCATGGTATGCGATTGTATTTCAGATCTGATGCGTTCTGTTGAGAACTACGAATCGGATAACATGTCTGCCGTCCACGATGAAGGATTTCAAATGTCTCATTCCAATATTCACGATAAGTAAGTTATTTTTTATCTTTTAATACTAATTAAGTGATATTAGTATGGAGTGTTTTTTTACACTTTTAAGTAAACAATAATGTAGTAAAAAATATGCTTTAAGCACCACTTTTGCCCATTAATATTAACTAGTTACTTTCTTTAAGAAGAGGTAGTGTGAGGTACCGGCTGACAAAAAAAATACCTCCCTATGTACCAGGTTTCGTGAGATGTGACCAAGGTATCGGCACCGATAGATGGCGGTATATTTCCTTCCGAGACAGTGTAGCTCAAATGCATAGTGGGGATGGGCAGTAACATCTCCGTCGCGTAAGCTGCGCTCTGCGATTGCCAACACGCTTGACCAGCGCGGTAATTATAGGCAATAAACCCCCTTTCTTGGGAAAGCCCTTGTCCTGCCGTGGACTTCCAATAGCAGAAATGATGACGATGAAAATGTGGTACTAAGTTTCGCTTCACGAATACGTAAGCAAAACTTTCTATCATCACCAATATGGAAAATGGAGAAGATCCAAAATTGTATATGTTTTACAGTAAATCTGAAGGCGGCGGCAGCATGGGGGGCTGGTCGAACGAAGGAAGCGTGTGCCGCGTGCGCAACTCTCTCCCACAGCGGCACAAGTTCACAAATGAGCAGCACTCGCACCAACACTCGCAACAACAGCAACACCAACAACAACATCACCACCAACAGCAGCAGCAACAACACCATCACCAGCAACAACAACATCACCAGCAACCACAACATCATCAGCAACCTCAACATCACCAGCAACAACAACATCACCAGCAACATCATCAACAGCAACAGCAACAAAGTGAGTTTTGCACATTTTTGGGAAGTATTGAGAATCACCGCTGCATATCGACCTTACAAGAATTTACCAAGGTGTGATACTCAGACACAACAACTACAATACCGCCAACAATAACAGTTTGTTTGTTTGTTTTGTGTCTAGGTGTGTCGGAAATTACGGCCAAAATCCCCCAATATAGTGGAGGCTTTAATCCAACAGTAGACTTTCTTCGGCTTATATCATGATAAACAGATTAATTATGAAGATGGTATAAAAAGCCCTCATTAGGTCCGTCTTGAATTATTTATTTAAACGTCAATTTTGTTTTAGGTCATGAGGCTAACATCGCATCGTTGCAAGAATTAGCACAAGAGTTGCGAATGGAAACTGAAAAAATAATAGGGGAACGTGCCCGCATAAAGGATATGATTTCTAATAAAGGTAACACCAGTTTTAACCAACAGTCCAGTTTATTTTACTAGCAGAACATTATCTACTATTTCTGATGACTCTTAATCATTGTCGAAATATTTAAGAAACCAAAGATATCATGGACCGTATCGACGTTAAAAAGGGACAACCCTTTTTAACGTCGATACAGTCCATGATGGTTGTTGAGTATAGACAAATTTATATTGAAAATATTTTACTGTATGATATAAAATTGCCTTCGTTCTCCGTTCGTACTCGTGTATCATAACGGGCACGGCGTGCGACATCGAGTATCATAAAAAAAAATTTCGTTCACAAACAAAAATTTAAGCATTCACACTTTTTTTTAATAAATTGCCACAACATCTCACTCATTGACCTGATTCTGTGATAAGTCGCTTAAAGCACTTGTGTTACAGACATCAAAGTAATCGCATATATACTACTTAAATACATATATTTAATACTCAGACACAGAAAAAACATAAATATCATTATATAAATATTTGTCCTGGGTGGGGATAGAATCCACGACCTTTGGCGCACAGACTGGATCACTACCATCTGCGCCGTCGGGCCTTTCAATAACACTAAATAAGAACGGAAGCGTTAAAGGACTATAAAATGGGGTTGACTAAAAATCGAAACTTATAACCTAAAATATATAACCTTCAATCTTCAATATTCACTGAAAGCATTATGCTTCTAAGGCGCTTTATGTTTCGTCTAAAGAACTTCCAAATAGATATTCGACACTATTTATTCTATAGGAATAGTGGATATACTATTTTACATAACTTATAACAAGGGGTGGGGTTTCAGAAGTGGCCCGCAAGCAGAAGAAAGTTAACGAGGAGATGCGTGCGGGCCCCAGCGGGGCCGGTGGCAGCGGCAACGTGGGTGGCGGCAGCAGTTTAGGAGTCGGGGGCGGCGGCGGCGGCGGCGGCGGCGGGGGTGCGCCGGGCCCGGCCGAGCGCCGGCAGATGCAGCTGCGCGCGCTGCTGGCCGACAAACAGCGCGAACTAGAGGCGCTGCTCAATAAGGAGGTGGGATAACTCTCTTCAAATTATATACTAATCGTTGTCTCTTTCAAACTACTGTGTTACTATTAATTATGAAAAGGACGAGTAGCTTTTTGATACTTAGTTATACGAATTGGGGGTAAATACGACTTTTATATTCGACTAGAAATTTGAAACCGTTTTAAAAAAACGCCTGTTGCTTGATAACGCCTGTCAATTCATGTAATGTTACATGAAATTAAATGTTTTATTTAAAATGCATAAATATTTTTTAAAGATATACATATATATAATAATATATACTAATATATAATTTTCACCTTCCTATTATATTATAGATATTTCACCTTCCTTAGAGAATTGGGCGTAATCGTATTGGATACGATGGATTACAAAAATTACCAATAGAAATAATAACGGTTTGTATTAAAAATTATTATAATTTTTATGATTAATTATATCAGAATTGTTTACAGAAAGTTCTTTGTTCGGGTTCCGAGGCTCAAAAACAAATGAAGCCTGCATCAAGGACTGATTCGGTAGTTAATCAGTCCTACAACAGGTAATTAAAAATATTTTTAAAACAATCGACTATCATAGGTTGACATTCATCTTCTATTTATATTATATTCATATGCAGTTGTTAACATTTTATACGTATTATTTCAGTGAACAAGAGGAACCGGATTCCCGCTCCGAACAAATTCTGATCGACTCCCAAAGCGTCAGGGAAAACGAAAGTTTCAGGGTATGCTGAATTATTTTTCACAAAAAAATTATATTTCTTATGCGACTTCTCGTAGCACACGCCTTTTATTGGGATGGTCATCACCAAAAAGTGCAGCATACATAGGTCGTTTATAAAAATTACACGACCTTTTGCATTAAATTGTACGTAGATAGTCTGTACCATTCGAATACTCGTATGTCAAAGGACATTGACTAATTCCTAAATCCGAAATCCCCTGCCTCCCCCCCCCCCCCCCAACCCAATAAACTGACACATTAACGTCTCAGTTAGCCAATTCCTGAGCTAAAAGCTTGTAAAATATGATATATAAATTACAATTATAATAATGATACTCAAAAATGTATTAAATGAGCCTCCTTGCCCCTTGTGTAATGAGAAGTTGGTTTAAATAGTTATAATTTGCAGGGAGCAAGCGGCGATATTGCAATCGGCGGACGATCTTGCAACACGGTACCCTCTCATTTGGGAAGTACCTACGCGAGTGATAGCGATAGGTGAGTTACTATTATGTATATATATGTATATACTCATTTTAAAAAAACGGGCACCTAAGCAATGAACCATTTCAAATGTTACTATTGGTTTGTTTGATGATTATAGGTAGTTTTACTTTCAAATTTTTGTTAATTAATAAGCAAACAATTGTATTCGTCAGTATTATCATAAAATTTTGATAAAATTTTGTTTTTTCTTTAATAAAGTAAAAGCAGATAAATGTTTGGTATCGAGTGTGACCCTCTCTAGCTGAAATCACAGCTTGAATTCATCTGGGTATGCTAGCGAGGATATCCCGCTTGCGGAATACGTTTCCACTCCGCGGTAATCACATTCTTCAGCTCTCTGATGGTCTGCGGAGCCGGTTGTACTGATCTCACGCGTCATTTTAGAAAGACCTATAAGATTGGATATGCTCCGTAGGATTGAGGTCGGGACTTAGAGCTGGCCAATCCACACGACGAATGCCGATCTCTTGCACATACGCTTTCACATCGCCAGACCGGTGGGCGTAAGTGTTGTCGTCCATAAAAATTGAGTCTTCGCCTAAAGCGGCCTATGCGGGTTGTGCATGAGGAATTAGAATTTCCGTTATGTATCGATGTCCAGCCAGTGAGCCGTTTTCTATGAAGACTAACTCTGTACGATCCATTGAATTTATTCCTGCCCAAAACATAACAGAGCCCCCACCATAAGGTGTGATTTCTTCAAAACAAGCCTCTGCAAAACGTTCTCTTCGTCTTTGTAGCACTCGCCGACGTCGATCTTCATCGAACAGAGATATCCTGGCTTCATCGGAGAACAATACCCTATTCTAGTCTTCTCGAGTCCATGACTCACTATTTCGAGCAAACCTAAGCCTGGCAACTCTGTGCTCACGGGGTAACTTAGGGCCGCGGGCCGGGCGATGACTGCGTATATTGGCCGCGAGAAGCCTCCTCCTGACCGTCCATAGACTAATATGCACATTTCTTACTTCTTCGAGGTTATTCTTAAGGTCCAAATACGAAGACTTGCGATTTCAAATTGCGCGACTCACAAGTAAACGATCATCCCGTGGTTGGGTAGGTACATGGTTTTTCCCAGAACCAGGCCTTCTCTCGACGGAACCGGTGTTTTGATACCGCTGCCAGGTCCTTTGAACCGTCGAGCGACTCACACTTAGCCTCTGAGCCATGAAGCATTGGCTGCAACTCTCTTCGCAAGCGCAATAGTTTTGGTAGCTTTTACCACTTTCTTTAACATTATTGAGACAGTTAAACAGCAATAAATGAAGCTTTGACAATTAAGAATATGAAATAAATTCATAAAAGTTGACTTAAAGTTATGAAAACCGATATTATATTTTGGAACTTTGCACCAAAAATGTAGGATATTGGTTTTCTGTAATAACGAGCATCAAACTAAAATTTGAATTTAGAACGTACTGTTTCCAACCCTACGGCATTTTTAACCCCTACTCTACACTACTCGCGAAGTTCCTCGGCGAAGTACTCGAGATACTTTGGCAACAGTCCGAAGTGCGACACTACACACTCGTTCAACTTTACGATGAGCTCATTCGCTATAAGGCGCCGACAGTCTGTGCACGTTTGTAATGAACGCTCAAGTAGCACTTGAACACATGACATTTATCATTGGGGTCTCAAATAATGGTCTCCGCTTGCAGAATTTCCAGGAACAACATAATTTGCTCCTGTGACCACTGAATATTGCTCATAATTGTGTCCCGCGCAAAAAAAAAATAGTACTGCAGTGAAGTCGGCCGAGTAGTGTAGAGAGGTACTTCGTGAACGCACTTCGTGCAACTTCGGGCCCTTTGACTCGGGCGCAAAAAGGGACAACAAATGGAAGTCGCCCGAGGCGAGGTAAAGTTTGACGAGGTATGCCGAAGTGTCTCTCTACCTACACTATCGTATTCGGCTAACATCGTTCAATTTCGCGAGTAGTGTAGAGGAGGCATAAAACTGGCCAGTAACATGTACAAATGATTGAAATCATTTTGGTACCGTATTTTTTTTAAGAAGAATTAAAATTAAAACCGCCCGTTTTTTTGCAAATGAGTGTATATATAAATTTAGTAACTTACTGCCATATTTAATATAATAGATTAATCTAGTATATAAAATTCTCGTGTCACACGTGTGATTTATTTATTATTAAGGGTTATCCAACCCTAACATTCTTTTTTATTAAAGGTTTTTATAATTTTTTCATAATGTGGCATTAAAAAATACATACATTATTATCATCACTAACCCCAATTTTTTAATAGTCATTTTAATAACTTAATGTAGTTGATATGGCAGAACAACGTTTGCCGAGACAGCAATTATAATATAATATTTAAAGGATTAAATATAATACAAATATTTTTTTAGTGTTTCTAGGAACAAATCCAACCAGCGCAATAGATCTCGCCGAAGGCAGCCTCAGGATCGTCAGTCAGATGACAACGTAAGTTTGTACACTTACATGTAACCCGTTATTTTTATATTCGTTACTGGATAAATAATAGTAATAGAGTTAAAATGACATTTTATTGGAAAAAAATCCGAATTCAAAATGAAAATCTTGTTTAAATATTTAAAATAATTAGCCGCCACATTGGATATCGCTAGCGTAGTAATTTTTTATTCTATGTGCTACCAACTGGCAAAAGAAATGATTTTTTAAAACCCTTTGGAATTTGTAGTTAGCACTTAAATTTATTAATAATCTTTAAACTCTTCCGAAGATTACTGAATGATAAAAATTTGTTACATTTTCAAAAATTATGCATTCAATACGTCGTAATACTACTTTTTTAAGGGAATCTAGTTATTGTATACCTGCAAATCATGACAGAGTATCATTGTCAATCTTGAGAACGGTTACCGAAAGGTAACTGAAATATCAAACAAAACATTTAAAAAGTTATTTAATTTCTCAAATTTAATCAAAAATTAATAATGGTATTGCTTATATGAAATATATTGACGTGTATGTTAACCTTGATACCAAAACAACGCCCTATTAATTATTGCTTTTGTTACCTCAGGTGCAGCAAGCCAATAACGCCAATCAGAACGTGCGTCACGAAGTTAGGCCCGACTCCTCCAACGTTAACATGGTTCAGCCTACAGCACAAAACGGTACGAATTTGTAGCCCTCTGGCAAAAGATTAATAAATCCCACATCTATATATAAAAAAAGAGAAGCACTGACTGACTGACTGACATCACATCATATGCAGGGCCTAAACTAATAAGGGTTAGAAACTTGAAATCCCCTTTTATAACTTAGGGGAACACTAAGGATTTTAAATTTAGCCCCTATTGGGGTAAATGGGTGTGCAAGGTTAGTATGAAACTTTGTTGTTTTTGAAGTGATTCGAATAAAATTGAAATTTATGTACGAATGGGAACAAAACGAACGGTAACCTTAAGTCGAATCAATAGGGTCTAAATGGTTTTACATAAGTATTTATTTGTTAAGTGAAGTTATACTTAAATATTGCTAACGTAGCCCTTTTACATTATAGGTGACAATCCGTCTAACATGACGTATGCACACATGCCGCCTCCTTCGTGGAATAGTAACAAATGCAACCAGGTACGAAACTACTTTTCCTTAAGAATAATTGACATCGTTTTTTTTATATATAACACGGACCGTTGTTTGTCGACTTTATCATAACTAATGAAATTGTTATCCTTACTAATATTATAAATGTGAAAGTAACTCTGTGTATGTCTGTTACGCTTTCTCGCTTAAACCTCTCAACCGATTTTGATGAAATTTGACACAGACAATCTTTAGACCCTGAGAAAAGACAGCTTGTTTTTTAATTCGAAATAAGGGCTGTAAGGGGTTGAAAAGGGGATGAAATATTGTATAGAAGTATCGCTATTTTCAGAGCTAAAAACTTGAAACTTATTTTAAAGTACGTAATACTAAGCGTTACCGCAGCCTATAGGCGATTGTATCATCATAAGAATAACACTAGCGCGTGGCCAACTTTGTAACTTGAAGATATTATGTTACATTAATATCACAGCTTCTCTCACCCTTCAAAAAAAACACTACAATGAATAAATCTTAAATTATCCATTGCATTGGCATCAGTGCCAAAGTCAGGTGCAATTAATATTGTAATGTTGTATTGATTTTTATTCAAACAAAGAGAACTGTTTTTGTTGGCTATTTCTTAAGCAATCCTTATTTCACGTGTGTAAAGACAATAGCATTTTAATTTTCCCCGTTGGTCACTCTTATAAAGTTACTGTACATTATTGTTAAACAATTATCTAATTAACTAGGAAAGTAGTTCCGGTTCCGTGAGAATACGGTTGTGATATATATTATGTTTATGTTGCTCGCTGATTGCTCGCCAATTAGTGAAAGAATGTTTGCATTCAGTTCTTGAGTTTATTCGTTACAAACGTATAAAAATTCTAAACTTACTAACATTCAATTTTAGGTAGTGATCTCTATTATATTTGTTACACCGTGAAGATGTAGTTTTCTAATTAATCGTAATAATTTAAAAAAAGTGGGTTGTAGTTTTTGTGTAAAATCGTAGCCAAATATACTTAGAATTATAAGAAATACGATCTTATAAGCATGCTGTAATAGAAATTAACTACTTAATATAATTATTTCGCTCAGTTTGAATCGATTGCTTATATGAAGGCGTTCATTTTTATGATCTCAGGATATGCGCACCAACCAGTTCACCCAGAACAGCCACTCGCAGACCATGGATAGACTGCTGGGAACCCCGCAGATGTCTTTCCCCCCGTCGATGCCTTTTAACATGATGATGCCGTATGGTATGTTTGGTGTTAATATTTATACATAATATAAGACCTTATAGATATTGAAAAAATAAACTAATATTGGGGTGGACATTCAAAGTCAAAACGACGATTATTAAATTTATGGCTTTGTGAAAGTTTGGTCAAAGATTACTCAAAGATAGCATGAAATTTATTGCAGTTTTCGCCGATGTATCGCTAGAGTAGTTTAGGTATCTACTATAAAAAGTTCTCTTTCTACACGAACAGAGTTGCATGCAGACACCTTGTTTAAAATAATAATGGCAAACCTGATTGGTACCTATATTTTTATCATGTCGAAATTTAAAGTACATTATGTACATTGTTTTTGTTTACTTACCTAAATGTGGAGGTTTAAAATAGCATCTTATTCAAATTTGCTTATTCCAAGCACGTGCCTTTTTAAATAAAAAAAATGATTAAATGTAGGGCATTTAAATTAGTTAATGGTAGCATAAATTCAATGTAGAGTCATTTATATGTTGTAAACGTGAAGTAAAATCTCTACTTTATACAGCCGGACAGAGTAAATTTGTACTATTCAATTGATTTCTATCTGATATTTAGCGCATTAAGTAGTATCTATGATTTTATATCAACATATCAACCATTATTAAGTTACCTTTGTTGTTCTAAACTATACTAATGGTGGTAACTTTAAACAACAGATAAACAAACAATTAAACTACTAATATAATACAACAATACATCTATAATTATATACAAACATATCCTCTTAACTAAAAAAGTTATATAGTTCGTCAAAGAGGTACGTTAGGGTTTGTATCGTAAAAGAATGCGCCGCTGTCTGCAACGTATCATATACGAAAGCAATATCGACCGCTCAGATCGCTAAGAGTTCATGGGTATCGGGCGTCGGATGGCTCATTAATAAGCAGCTTCGACCGTTCCTATGGTGGCGCTGGGGTTGATGTCTTAGAAGTCCAGCCTTAGGTTATCAAAAAAAAAGAAGAACTGGCGGCTTAATTTGCTATGGTTACAGGCATGGTGGGTGGCTGCGGTTGCGGCTGCGGGTTCTGGGGCGCGTGGTGCTGGCAGCAGCTCGTCATACAGCAGCGCGAGATACACCAGCTGCGAGACCAGCTGAACCACGTCAGTACACAAGCACACACAATATGTAGATCTCTTGAGAAAACGACACAAATCGAAATCAAAAATAGATTCTATGAGGACAACTTGTTCTCTTTCGTTATTAATATTACTTTAGATTGGTGTTGTTATAATTTCAAAAGAATAATACACATCATATTCCTGGTTCCCGATCACATACAATTACTTTAAATTGTTAGGTAAAAAAAAACATTGAAATAAATTGTATCATATATTTTTTTTATTATAAAATGTTTACCTTGCAAGTTATAGTTCCGGACGTGTCAATTATTTTTGCAGAGCCATTTGCAGTGCAATTGAAATGTGCTTCGGGCTTAGTTTTCTCACAGGCAACACTTAGTTAGTTATTGGCATTATGTACTATCTTAGTAGTTCAATTTATAAGTTATAATAATAAATGATAGTGACTTCATATAGTGCATGTTGCATTGCATTATATCGACTCTAGAATTCTTTGCTTTATTGATCTTCAGTAGTAGACCTCATGCCTTGTCAAAAATGGGAATTATGGGCATTTCATGTAAAACTATGTTCCCTTACTTATTTTTACGATTATTGTTCTTAGTTCGAAATAATCTTAAAGATTATATTGCCTTTAATTATTTTTTTACAAATTTCACATGCAGCTTTGACTATAGTTAATATATACAAAACTACTATAATAAATATGTATAAAACTATAGCAATTTCTTTGATATAATCTAAATTTATTTACAGTTAGAAGAACGCTGGCGTGCTGAGACAGCATCACATACTCTCAATAATCAAGTTCCTCCCGGCAATAGAGCTAATAATTATTGGGATAACTTTAGAAGGTAAAATCTATAATCAAAATGTAATTATATAATATTTATTATTTATATATATAATATTATATATATATATACACACACATGTAATTTCTAAATATGAAATGATTTCTTTTTCAGATATTAGAATCAAAATTAATTTAACTTATTTTTATTCTCTATGTAATATAATTTATATATTTTTTAACAATGATTCGGTACACATCAGTGTGAAGTGACGGTGAGCAAACGTGTTCCGCTTTACCCTTAGCGTTCTTTTCCGAGGATATCTATGACCGATCTAACATAGAATAAATCTTCAAATAACGCTTTCGAACTAACCACTATCCCGTGTTGACCGTATTTTTATTTTTGCCTCATACCCGCTAACAATTAATGAGAAACGTTTCCGCCCGACATTACGTTGCAGATATAGAAAGAGAACATGTTTGCCTTTCAGTTATTCGCGGCAAAATCTTCTCTCGACAAACAGCAAGACCAACGCGGACGGGCACTTGGGCGCTGGCCCCGCCCACAACCCGCACCCGCTCGTGGAGCGGTCCCACAACACGCTGCACCACACGTCGTCGTCCACGTCCCCGTCCATCACGCCCAAGCGGAACACCAACGCGGCCGGCTCCGCGCACGCCGCGCCGCCGCCGCCGCACAACGACGACACACCGCACCGCCACGTGCGCCGGAATGTCTCTTACGAGAGGTCCCTCTCCTTCTCGTCGGCCCCCGACGTGCTCAACGTCAACCAAAACGCCGAGATAGACGCGACCGCGCCGTCGCATTCGCGGAACGTCGACGAAACGCCAGCGGTGAACGTCTCCAACGTCAACATTAACAGACAAGAGATCCCCTCGAACCCTTTCCGGAACTTGAACATCGCCAATTCGATCCCCGAAATCGTTCAGTCTCATTCCAACAACCTGAACTCGTCGGCCGACGGCAAGAAGAAGTCGTCCTCCAAGCTCCCGGCGAAAAATTCCACTAACAGACGCAACTACACGTTAGATTACTCCCAAACGAGCAACATCAATATCGCTAGCACATCCGAAATGCCCAACCCCAATTTGGCGTCCGCGAGCCGGGACGTTCACGACAAAGCCACGTCAAAACTGTTCGATCTGCTCCGGGAGAACGTGTACTCGGAGGTGACTACACTCATCGGCGTCAATGAATCGCATCCAGATTTCTTGATACAGTTGTTTAGGGAATTGCAGCTGATCAGTTCGGATCCACTCAGGCAGAGGGTGCTACAGTCGATTCGCGGCGTGCTGTCGCAATACAGTTCTATAATAGAAAGTCAAGGCAACGAGACCGTTCCTGAAGAGAGCCGGTCCGACGACATAACAACTACGTCTGACGAGGCTAATAATTACGAATGTAACTCCTTGTCTGCTCAGAATGCGTGCTCTAGTACCGTGCAGATCGATAACAAGATCGTCCACTTTTTGTTGCTAAAAAGTGAGGAAGTATTTACTATGGATCTTTTGGAGTCTCTGGCATCACAGATACTCTGCAGCATACCGGACGCACGACATTCGCAGCAATCAAAAAAGAGAATTGTAGACTTACTTTCGAAGTATGAAGGCATAAGAGTGTGTGATGTGTCTAGTGATATAATTGAGAATCTGTCCGTTTTCATGTCTGGCGGCAACGATAATGACGAGTCAACTCACCATACTAGTGAGAGACCTGAATCTTCTATACTGCAGGATGTAGCAGGGTCTTTGAATTTGTTCAGTTCTAGTGACTCTCAGTTGCATCAGATAAACGCATGCCCATACGATATATGGCCGAGTCACGTGCATATGGACATCGATTCGGCCGATTTAAACGACAACAGTCCGCGAATCAGCCAAGAGAGCAAAGTCGATCTAATTAATTGTTCAGAAATGCACAATGGGGATTTAGCCGAAGCCGACCAAACTTGCCACACGGACCCTGGCGAAAACGGCACCGACGACGCGGAGTCCAACGCCGAGGCCCTGCCTGATGTGGTTGACACTGAAGAAGTCACTCCAACAGAGGTAATGCAACAGGTACTCTACTGTAGATGCCTTCCTTTGATTAATTGTACTAATCGAACTGACAAATAGTTATGTATCTAATAATATTTTTAATACGCTCAAAAATATTTATCGTAACAATTACTAACCAATAACACTGTGGAGTTTGAAAGGAAAAAAGAAACTAATTAAATAAAAAAAATTAGCTTTACAATTAACCAATGATTACAACTAAGTGGCTTCATACTGAAGACAAAAGTGTAAACGTCACTTAGCATAAATTACCAAACGTTTTCTATAATATTATATTCCTTTCTTTCGTTTCAAAATACTGCGAAGTAGTATGTGAATTGAGGCTGTGGTTAATGTACTTTCAGTCCTCAATAGACCGCTTAACTAGTTTCGCATATTTTTTATTTATTAACAACTTATTGAGTTCATGGATACCATGTCTTCCTACTTAAAAGTTTACGCTGCGAATTAGTTGTAATAATTGATTTAAGCTCGCCTAATATACAAAATTGTGCTTTAACTATTAAAAACTAATAGTTATTTCTGTTTGACAAAATAAATATTTAATATGTAAACATCAGGAGCCTATGTAAGTATCCAGATGTTAAAAACCTTATTACATTTATCAGTATGACTATATATTTTCAACATTTGCATTTCTTTGCTAATATGCTTTGTGATATTTGTACTCTTGTATTATCAAGTAACAATAAATAAAAATAACTAATTGCATTTTCAATTATGTAACCTCACAATTATTAATGTTCGTGACATAAAACATAAAAAACAACAAAATAATTAAATTAAACAAGTTCAATTTGTATAGTTTATTAAAAATATTCAGGTAGAAAAATATCACAGTTACGTTAGTGTTGTCATGAGCACACAATATGTATAACATTATACTAACAGGTACAATTTAAAAGAAATAGATAAAACATAGTAATTTGGTATGTTTGCATTAAAGGCGGAAGCAGAATGGCTCGGGCTTGACCGTGTGCCAACAAGGCTGCACATGGGAGATTCATCTGAAAAACAAAAAGGTGATATTAATATATAATTAAATATAGGCTAAACACCCAAACGACAAGCTATTAGCCTTATATTTGTTTGAGTGACAACTGAAAAAAAGTTAATTATTAGATCTTCTCCTCCATCTGTAACAGAAAAACAAAATAAATGGAAATTAATTAGAATCTTCTTTTTTCCAGATTAAAACTTGAGAAGTGTGATGAAATCCTGCTAGTGTTATAAAATCCATGTCACTCACAATGTAACCCATTATATTTAAATTCTATATCACTATTCACATAATGTAATCCATGTAATATTTGTTTAATATAAAATAATAATACATATGATAAAAGTTTTTGTTCGTAAATAAAAAGCCTCCCTTTTCCTATTTTATAATTTATTATGAAATTTCTTATTCTATAACTAAGTTAGAAACTTATAAAAGTATGAGATGTTAATGCAATTAAACACTTCAAATGTCTCAACCACTCAGTGGAATTTAACAATATCACACATTAAATTCTTACATACTAATTATGTAATATATATATATTTCTATCATGGATACTGCAATAAATGAAATATGTTTCCGCCATGAATGTTCCAATACAGAGACTCCAGTAAATCTTCAGGATTGTTGTCCATATCCTTCTTCTCATTTGTCTCAGGTTCATTGGTTTTCATTTTTTGTACTTCTGTAGATAAAATGGACATTTCTGAATTAGAAATATTGCATTGCCATTTTCATTAGACATTAAATCATATGGACCATGAGACAACGAGATATGTCAGGATTGTTGTGAGTTGGACGTTGTAAACAGGGATTGAAGGTTGTAGTCGATGGCACCATATCCTCTGAAATAAAGTTAAACTTCAACACACTGTGGCTTTATGTCACAGTGGGAAGCCTCTCTATTTAGTTTTGTTGCTGTTTCAATATGCATATAAATCTGAATAAATTTCATGTAACATCACAATGATTCATATTTCACAACAGCATAACTAAAAATAAATAAAAAATGTATAAACCTTCATAAATGCATCAATAATAAAATTTTATGTAAAAATTACTTGTGTCAAAAGTGAATAATTGTGTTGTTAATAAAAATTTTGTATTTAACTAAGTTTCCAAAGAGTTTCAACATTCTCTTACACACATTGGTTGGATGTGCTGAATTATTATTAACTAATATTTAGAAATTTTAGAATTATTCTGTACATCCAAAAATAACTTCTAAATGATATAAGGGAGACATGAATTATTTTTTATGGAAATTTTGCCCACTTCTGTTTGTATTTAGTTGGTTATAACTAAATAAACAACTTGTATATTTAAACAATACATTTGTACATGGAAATGAAGTTTACTGCAATCATTTCTTACATATCTTAAGAGATAATATATATATTTGAGAGTTGACTTTAAGAAATATAATTTAATCAATTAATTAATGAGTAATTTCTGATATGATAAAGAAGGTGCATCTTTGAAAATATATTGTTTGGAATGAGTTAATTAGCATGGGGCTGAATGGGATTGAGGCCATTATCTCATTCACTTACTTGTCATAAAGATAAGAAGTGTTGCTATACTTAGTGTAGTATTAACTAAAAAATCTAAGTGGTATTGGTGTAAACAAATTATTTATGTTATAATATGATAATATATTTTTATCCTGATTAAGTGTTTACAAGATTTGTTGAAAACAAATAAAGGTATACAAAGAAAAATTCTTACACAAAATATATATTGTTTTTAAATTCCAAAAACAAACTTGGTGTCAATCAAATTAAAAAAGGGTGATTGATATTCATGATGGTTGAGTATGAAATTAGATCATTTTAGAAATTTGACTGTAACAATTTAAACAATAATGTCAGTTTGAGTCCTTTTTAACAATGCACACTTAAGACTATATAACAAGGTTCTGCAACAATTTTTGCATATTTTTGTAAAAATGTTTTTCACTCATCATAGAATATAAAACTAAAAATACAGAGCACCTTTTCCACCTGAGTAATTGATTGCTCATGTGACAATGTTATCGTGTTCTTATAAACAATAAATTATGTTGTCCACAGTACACTCAGAGCATACAGTAGAAAATTAGACATGCATCTTAATTGAAATTTTATAATTATGTTTGGTAAAATATATTTTTTAAGCATAAGCATGCATATTAAATCTATATATTTCTAATGGACTTTCATTTATTGTTTAAAGTCATAAAAAGTGTCTTTAAGATACAATTAAATTAGGTTGATATTCTCTACTAATTACTTAATTGGTAATTTAATTATGTTTTAAGATACAAAAAAATTATATGCACTTTCAACAGAAATAAATCATTTAAGACTTCGTAATTTATAAACAAATACTTGTCACCTTTAAGCTGTAGGCTAAATAAGCTATAATAATATTTAAGAGGTAGTAGAGGAAGGATAATACACATTAGAGACCAGATTTTCCTTGGGCAAAGAATTGAGAATTTACAAAATTACATTTACATAGCAATATATATCTGAAAAGTATGATTGTTTCAAAGTCTACTATATTATTTACATCTCTTATTTCATGCCAGCAAACATTATCACAAATACTGCACATCTCTTATAACTATTACAAAACAAAATTCAATAAAATAAATTATTGAAACTGCAACAAAACTGCCAAATTATGTTTTGGATAGTACCATAAAGTTTAATTTTGCAAGTCATATTGCCTAGTGAGACTTCCCACAATATATTTAGCAGGACTGTTGCTGCGCTATCAATAAAGTGAAATAAACACATAAAAATTTATTGAAAAGTTTCAAGTTTAAAACCATATTTATACTCATACACATGAAACAATACACTTTTCAATAAACTTTTATGACACAAATTAATAGTAAGCTTACCTTCTCGGAATCGCTTGTTTTTAGGATAGTCGATGTCATCAGCGCTTCTTTTCCGTGAGTTGGATTGTAGAGACGCCATCCCTTTATTGTTTGGTTCTTCCAACATTTCGTAATCTTTCGTGGTTTGTACATTTTCAGAAGTTTTAGGGTCATGATATCCATAGTAGCAATTTGTTGAAATGTGCACGTTTTGACATTGGCCCATATATTGATTGGCATCAGCACAAACAGGAGCAGGTCGCATGGCGTCAAAATTATTTCTAGCGTCTTGCATGTGGTACAGATCAATGTTGCTGGCCGGCATTTTAAGAGTTTTCAGTGTTCAGAGTTTTAACTAAGTAGTTAATTGAAGGTTTAATGTTGTTTTGCTGTATTGTTATAAATATTTGATTCTAGATTTAGATTTATCAAGAATTATATTAAATTTACACAAAAAATGTCTAATCACTGACAGGACGGACGCTTTAGTTTAGCGGTTTAGTTAGTTGGTGGGTGCAGTACTGAAAGGTACTCAGTTGTCAAAACTGTCTTAGAGCAGTCTATGGTAGTAAGGTTGGGATAAAGGGACTATATGTAAAAGTTTACTTGATACTTTTTATATACTAAGACATATTTTCATAAAAATTATAAATAATTGAGATCATCATCATCATTACAGCCATTAGAAGTCCACTACAAGACAAAGAATGGTCATCCCAAAGAAAGTGGGCATTTTCCCGATAATTACTAGGCAAGCGTATTGGCAATAGTTGAGCGCAGTTTCCGCGGGGGAGATGCTACCCTGTGCATTTGAGGTACACTGTTTCAGATGAATATACCGCCATATGTTGGTTCTGGTACTTAAGATGCTTCTTGCGACACTTGTTACAGGTATAATTTTAAACTGCCGATACGGTAGGTAACAGATTAACCTACCCTATTACATTTGTACAGTCAATTTGGAACTCGCAGTTACAGATTAATATCGATAGCGAAGTTTTGACTTATTTGGGTAGGTTAATCAGTTGCTGTGTGTACCTCACGGCAGAAATGTAATATATTATAATTAAATAATTGAGATAAGCAACATCAACTACACTGATAGTACAATTGTAAAATAAAGCATAAATAAATGCTTTCCTCAATCGCTCTCTTCCTGGTACTCCACAATTACATACACTTCACACACAATTCTTTTGTAAGGTATTACACCGTGTTCGCAATCGAATGCGTTCTGGCTCATTCAGTCCTTTTTAACAAAAACTTAATATCATCTCTAAAATTGGGCATAGCGGCATCGCTTCCTCCTCTGATTGCGCTGGAATTGACGTCGGATTAGTCCAGTATAAGGATTTCCGAACAAAAAAAGTCTCAGCTTATTTGACATTGACGTTCACATGACATTAGACACTGACAATAAGTTACAAATTAGCAGATATTTTTTCGGTGAATTGATTTTCCCTATAAATGTTCTTTGTATTTTTTTGTAATATATATAATTACTTTACGTTTACCGTTTAATATGTCAATCAAAATATCCACATAAGATTAAATTAATAAAAATATATTCCAATATGATTTGGTAATCACTTTGAAAGTGCATTAAAATTTTTATTATTATAAGTACTCTCTCTAAGAAATCATGTTGCCGTCAATTGCTGTTAAGTATTTTTATCGAAAATTAGGAAGGCGACATGCTGAAATAAGGCATCTGCACACAATTTATTCGGGAAGCATAAGGATTTTGCAAAATAACATTTACATAGGCAAGAACTTATGGCGACATTTGAATACTTCCATATATGTCTGCGATAAAAGTAATGCTAAAGATGCTGAGAATTATTCTGAAAAAACGTCCGATATTGCTGACAGCAGAGTGATAAAACAAAGCGCTACAGGTGACATCATCGTCAAAACAGAGACAAATGAGAATAAAGTGACAAAAATTACCCTCGAAAAGGCTAAAATTAACTCGACGCAGGCACAAAAATCACCTCCGGCACCTGGTAAAAGAAAATTTTCATTTATTATACAACATATTTGTTGATCATGGAGTAAATCGAAGAACAATTATATCTTTTCTGTTTTATTTATAGTAAAGAAACGACTATTGATAGACTTTTCTGCATCTTATACTGAGCGAAACTTCATTACACCAATGCGTGCTATGACTGAGTATTTGCTGAAGCAATCTGATTTGGAGATACTTCCTAAAGTCCTGCGTAGATCTCCATATGAATCGGAACCCCCTATAACAGTATACTATAGGAAAGATGTTGAAGCCAAAGCAATTGAGGTTGGTTTAATTGTATTTGATATATATTATGTAAAATGTATTAAGTATTAGCAAAAGTAGTAAAATGTAAAATTACTAAACCCCTAATTGTTACAGGAGAGGAATGACAGATTGTTACCCTTAATATCATCTTTCTGTTATTAGTATTATGATAATTGTGCACCATTACCTTCTCTTCTTTTATTATTCTGGATGTTTATGAAATGCTTTTAATATAAATCCTATATCAGGGATCACATTTATAAATCATTTTATAATATATGATACCTATAAATTGTCCTAATTAAAGTTTATAAAATGATTTTGGTGACTCCTGCATTAGGACTATTACTTTAAAATAGCATATTTACTTAAAGGTATGGGGATCTAAAGAAGCTTTAGAAAAAGAGCTATTAAGAAGAGAACTAGACCGAAGAAGATATGAACAAGGTGATTCATGTTTAGAAAATAAATTAGTTGTAATCATCTTTCTTTTTAATTCTTCAGAATAAATATATATAGCAATTTTAAAATTTCACAGATGTTTTCACTGTTAAAAGAAGATTAAGAAATTATAGACGTGAAATGAGTCATAAGCGTCTTAAGCCTGAAGTTGAGGAAGTGGGATTAAAAACTAGATCTGGTAGAGTTGTGTTGACTGCTATTGGAATGTATGTATATTTATTATTTTTTGGCTAGACAATAATGTTTGGATAATGACTGTATTGCCCATTCACATGTAATGAATATATTTATATTACATATTTTGTTAAATGTAGTACATAACTACTAAATGCTCTATTTTCTTAATTATAATGTTTTAAAATTTGGAAAATGTAGCATAAAGTTAATTCGATAGTATATTATGTCATAATTAATTTCTAAGTATACATAGTACATAGAGCATCAAATCAACCTACACATATCTGTTAAAAATTTAGTGGTAAATTTAGAGTGTTGAATTTTTAACAGTTTTGTCTAGGTTGACCTGTTGCTTTGCGTACTACTTGAAAACTAAAAGAAACATTTTTTACAGAAATGGATGTAACTTTGTGTTCAAACTTTGTGCTTGGTTCTATACTGGATCCCATAGTTTATTTTCAGAGTGTATTCACTCCCTGGCTGATACAGTCAATCAGCTAATCTTGGCTTATGGTATACACAAATCTGTACAAGTAAGTGTATGTAATTTTCCAAATCTTAATTAAGTTATATTATGTGAACATAATTTTAGAATTAATTAGGCTGATGATCATATTTAGAAAACTCATTAAGTTTTGATAAAATTTTAGATGGCAGATCCTGATCATCCATATGGATATACTAATATGAGATATGTGTCATCTCTTATTTCTGGTGTGGGAATTTTTTGTGTAGGCAGTGGATTATCTTTTTACCATGGAGTCACAGGCATACTAGATCCGCAGCCTTTACATGATTTCTTCTGGGTGAGTAATTCAGTTTTTTAACAGAATTCGATTTGACAAACAAAGTGAATTGGCTGATAATTTTTAATGTGCTGTCATTACTTGTTATTATTTTAACAGATCTATGCTTTAAAGATGCAAAAAATACAGCACAAACTTCCTTTTCCAGTGGAATAATTTAAAACCTGATAAAAGGTAAATATTCTAGTAAATGTATGCTTTAAAGTGTTTTATTTTCATTAGGCCTATTTTGTTCTCGGCGGAGCGGTAGTGTCAGAAGGAGCCACATTAATGGTAGCCTTAAATGCTATTCGAAAAGGTGCTAAAGAAGCGAACATGCCTTTATATGAATATGGTAAGATTTGTATTTTTATTTTAGGTACATTGGCATTGATATCAACAACATTCATTGATTAAATTTAATTTAAATTGTATTCCAGTGATGCGTAGCTCCGACCCGTCAGTGAACGTGGTGCTGTTGGAAGACACGGCGGCGGTGGCGGGCGTGATAGTTGCGGCCTCGTGCATGGCCATCTCGCAATACACGGGCAACCCGCTGCCCGATGCCGTTGGCAGCATTCTTGTGGGAACGCTGCTGGGCGGAGTCGCGTCATTTATCATACTGACTAACGTCAACGCGTTGGTTGGCAGGTACAATTATAAATAAAAGTTTTAAAATAATATATTTTCTGAAAACTAGTACTTTTTCGGATTACATACATTTAACTTTAAAGCGATTACATCACATTCATCACACTACATAAAAATATTTCCTAGTCTGTCAGTCATCAAAACTACAATCTACATTTAAGTTTATAGTCCAATAAATATAGCTTGACTAGATTGACAGCTGTGAAACTATCATGTTTTAAAATTATTTTTATGGCTGTTTGTCATAATTTTATGTTGATTTTATATAATTGTGCTAAACACAATATTAATAACAACACAAATAACAAATTATGATGCCAAATACCATAATGATCAATAACTCGTGACACGCTACTAGACGCGAAATTTAAATTAAGCTTTCGTTTTGATCATTCTATTCATAGTGTCCAGAAGAGTGTATCTGCGAGATTCATGTAGGTTGATCAGTTGCTTTATACATGCCAAGAATGCAAAAGATAGTTTTCTTGCTAAAGTTTTCATTAATGATTGGATTCTAGTGTTCCGGTTTATATTTTTAGCGAATTTATAGTCTTTATTATTTTTTCTGGGACTAATTAATGCGTCGTTTTAGATCTATTCCACAAGAGCAATTGGACGAAATAAATAGTGTGTTAGAAAGAGACTTCATGATCAGAGCGATACACGACGTAAAGGGTATTGACATAGGAAGCAATCTTATAAGATATAAGGTGAGTATCTTAGTGTTCTTATTAACGCACACAAATATTCTAAATAATCGTTACACACAAAACTATTTCACAAGCAATTAGCTATTTTTTATGCTTTCTTTGCATGTTAATTATTAGAAACATACTAATATTAAGCGAAACTTTGTGACTGGGTATGCATGTGTGGATGTATTAATGTTCATTTGTGACTTTTACACGCCAGACCGGCTAAACAGATCTGGATGACATTGTTATTATCAGTCTGAAGTAACACATAGGCTAATACTTTTTATCCCAAAAACACATTTCAAAGTATACACCTAGTTTATATTTTTCCCTATGGAATCGGCATGAGTTTTACGTAGTTTAGCTGTTAAGAAGCGACACGCTTTTGCCCGCAATAACAAGATATATAATCAAAATCTTTTTGTTAATCTCGAGAACGGTTGCAACGCGGTTCACAACGCTTCTTCCTATTAAGGATGTCTGAATAACATAAGTAATAATTTATAATTACAAATTTTTTTCAGGCTGAAGTAGACTTTGATGGCAGAGCACTAACAAGATCATATTTAGAAAAACATGATTTAAATTTATTATTAGAGGTACGTGTGCATATATTGTTATATATATATATATATATATATATATATATATATCTACAGATGATACACATACAAAGATGTCACCAACCGTTAAACTTATATGTAATATTTTTTAGGATATGAAGAAAATAGAAACAATTGACGACGTCGAATCGTTCCTGTTAAAGCATGGAGAGAATATTGTTGATATGTTGGGAGGCGAAATAGATAGAATTGAATTGAAATTGAGGGTAATTTTGAAAGTATATTAATTTGCTTTTTATTTACTTATGCATTAACTTTAATATCAATAACCAATATATTTCTATTTTCAGAAAAAGTTCCCGCAAATACGGCACTGTGATTTAGAAATTCTTTAAAGTATATAACGAAGTATAACTCTATATTAGTAAATAATTTAAAAGTTACATAATAACTTGGATAATTATAAAACTGTCAGTACAATTGATAAATTGATTTTAAGGCATTAAGCTAGCTAAATAGTTGTTTGCTATTAATAGTACTTGTTCAAGAAATTCAACTGGATAAAATTTGTTATCATATAAGACCGGATTAGGTGTATGAAACGTGTTTTTCATTGATCGTGTGCATGTAGCACGTATACTGCGCGCGCTATATTGCCTACTGGCTATTCGGGACGTGCATTGTACATGCTACGAGTGTCTGCACTTGGCAGATAGTTTCGCGCCACATAGTTAGGGCCACAGAAAATGTGTACGAAAATGTAATGAGCAGATTATGACTATATGATATGTAATATATAAATATCTTTTAATCTTGCGTTTTCGTAAGATCATTATGACTTTTGACTTAAGTAGTAATGCACTATAGAAATGACGAAAATTCCTGTAATATTAGAAAGTCTATAAAATACAAGTATCGCTACTTTACCCATAAAGGGTAACTTTAAGTGCTAAAGTACAACAAATGGACAAATTGTGTACATAGTGTGATATAGTTTAACGCGTGTATACAACGTGTGTATCCATAAAAACTAGACTGTTTCTCTGTTAATACAAAGAAATATAAGTTATAGGTGCTTTATCATGTGGCCAAAGTTACTCTCTGGGGTAAAGTAACACGTATTTATTAGATATACCTTATTTATTTACTACAAAAGTTAAATGGTATATGCGCTTCATTCTTCTATCGAATCAAGCTCCAGTATACAAATTTATAGCAAATGATTTTTCTGTAAATATGTATTAACCGTTCAAATAAAATAACTATGTACAGCAAATTGTTTCATATAATTTTTACATATGGCTTCCTCCAAGGCCTTGTTAGGTTTTCATCGGACGATTCGAATGCTAGTCTACTCGGACGTCAAACAAGCTTTTTAGCCTTAACGTTAAAGTTGCAATGAGTAGGGCACATAGCTATTAGGACTGATGGACGATAGATGGGACAGTTCAGTTCTGGAATGGAAACAATACGCCGGTTTGCTCAGGGTAGGATGTGCACACACAAGATGGACAAACGATTTGACAAGAAATGCAGGTTCTCATGGACCACAGATGAAATACTACCGGTGCTAATGGAAGAGACCGAGGGTGGGGGGGGGGGGGTATTACTAGCAGTGGACGTTTCACGGCTTATATTATGATGATGAAAGTAAAGACGATACAATACGACACAAAATTATTGCATTAACCATTTATTAAATTTAATATAAAGTTTCTGTTAAGCACTTAATCTTTGCTAGATTAAGTGCTAATTGAGACCAATTAAGACTAAAAAATGAATTAGCACTACCATCTATAAGATTAGTAAACGCATAATTTATTTTTCTCGCAAAAATTTTAAACACCTATAGAAAGATTATTAATAAAAATTCTTTATAGTTTGTTTATTTCCTTATAAAGTTTCAATAATTATTTATTAAGGAATTGTGTAGTTCTAGTTATAACAACGGGAGACGTTTTCTGTTAATGTATAAGATAATTCATGGCTTTTTATTTATATTATGTTTACATTTTATTATAGTACTGATGAAAGGTACCCTAAAATATATTCAATAACGTATCCAGAATATAACCAATAGAACTATTTACAGAGGTTACGGCTGAGAAATATTAAGTAATGTACTCGATGTTATTGAATTGTCTGTGATTTAGTTGTTGATATATATCTATGTTATGTACATATACAAATAGGAATAAATGTAATAAAGCAAAATACATGCTCGATTTTTTTTAATCGCTTTTATATATTTATGTCTTTTATTTAATATTATATAGTCTATCATAATATTATCTTAAACTAACTTTACAAGGAATAAATAATAACAAATATCGAGCACTTAAACTAAAAAGTGAAATGATTACGAGAAAATTATGAAATTTAGGTTGCTATTGATCTGTTTGTTATAGTGTTGAAACAAGTAACAGCTTTTGCTGATGTTTTTTAAACTAGCGGACCGTTTTACAAATTAACCTTAAACTTTTTTACTTAAATATACTATTTTGTCTAACTGCGTCGTTAAGCTTCTAGCCTCGCCTAACAGTTTTATTGCAAGATTTTTAAGCGTCATACTTTTAGTTTTATGTAAGTTCGCTGATTAATTACATGTATTAAATGGAAAATTATCTAATTACTTTTTATAAAGAAAAGGTCTCAAAAAGTACTGTCTATTCTGTTCGTTATTAGTTTCTAAACCTGATATTCTATCTGTGTAGTTAGGTAATAATAAAAAAGATATTATATTTTAATCATAGTTTAATAGGTACAAAATATAACAATTCCATTTGCCTTATGTGCTTCAGATACTTGTTGCATTCATGAAAAATATATAATAAACAATGCCTGTAACATTCAGAGCAGGACAATAAATGTCATTAAATTAAAAAAAAAACAGTTTCATAGTTGTTTGTGATGTACTGTTCCCTGATTTCTTCAATGTTTGTATAAACAGATTTAGCAAAATCCGCAAGTATGTTTGTTGAGTCAAATTAACAGTGAAAACGTATGAAATGTTTCAGAAATGATTGTTCAGTTTTTACCTATACTTTTATTTGGTCGAAAAACCAGAACATTCCTTTATTTACTCCTCAATTTGGCATAAACATTTTAATTAAGTAGATCAACTAAAAGTAACTAAGAGATATGCTTGGTTTATGTACATAAATTATAATACAGTTGCGGTATTAAATTTCTATATCTGTTATTACAAATATTGAAGTTTGACCCATGTTTATGTAAGATATTAAAATTTAATTGATATGAAAAAATAGCATTCATTTATAACTATAATCGCATCACCATAATTCATTCGTCTAAAATCAATTCATAGATTCCTACATTTGTTCCGATAGTCTGACACCTCCACCAGTTCATTTGCAATTTAAAATGGCCTCTTAAAAACTTTTTAATATATATTTTATTACCTTATATACTAATAGAGATGGCAAAATCCTCGGGTCTACAATTCACTCGGCCAAGATATCAACATTTAAAATGCAATTATGCGGAATATGTTGGCCATACAAGCCAACTTATCACAGCTCAAGTATCTTCACTCTCGCGTGAAAATATAACGAGAACGTATTTCTAAAGAGCTAACAAACGTCGAAAGAAAACGAATGTAAATAACATGATATGGAATTATTTTAACTTTATTAGAATTCAAATAGATGGTTTAGTTTGTGGCAGACAAAGGTTATAATGAGCAGACTTATTCCAAAAATCGGAATTCTTCCATCCACACCAGCCTTTACTTACAACTACGGAGAGGTTTTCAGCACCGGTATAGTGGGGGTCGAGAATAAGATAGCGGATGTCGTTTGTAGTAGAATTGTAGTCCACTCCCAGAATAGTGTGAGCCAGTACCCCTCCGCCTAGAATAGGGAAGACAAGAATGATTCAATTGACGAAAAATTAAAGGTAAACAGGTCCAAACAACTTGTATACATAAGTGGAACCTCACAGTGGAATCCCAAATGACTAGAATTATGATGTAGTATAATATAAAATAATTGTTAATTTACAGAGCAATATTTTTATATTTGACAGTATGAAAGTGGTTACTTAGGTTTTTTATTATTCACGCAAATAACGTATAATTAAGTGCTTCAAAACAATTGTTTTACATAAGGTAAGTCTCAGACAAAAGTCGTCTGCTTTCATACCACACCTATTTCAACCGCCAAATAGTAGTTTTCGCATTGCTTTGCTCTTGTTTAAAGGTTGAGGGGCAGTGAGGTCACAGGGTAATATGACATAACATGTTCAAGTCACAAGGTTGGCAACGCGCTAGGGATATTACGAGCGTCTATAGGCTGCAGTGACGCTAAACTGCGCTAACACGAGGACTGTATGCTTGTTTGTCGACCTGGTATAATAATAAAAAATGTCTTGTTCCTGATTCGACAAGGCGACCAGGGGATGTATTTTATAAGATATTTTGATTACTTTGTAGATTCTGATGCAGATAACATCTAAACGAATGGTCCTTCTTATCTATATAAAAAGTAATCACTGCAAATAAAACTAATAATAATAGAAGCTAGCTATTGCAGGGTCTTGTAAGAATGTCGCTTAGTTGTTTAGTATAACGGAGGCACAAAAACCTACTGACTTTATGTTTACAGCTTATGTTAATGGTTTACCAGTAACTACTGGCACACCTTATCAATGACTGTTTATAATACTATTAATATAGAGGTAGCTTTCAGATTATACTAACCAATCATAATGGGGGAACCATGTGTTTGAAAGTGGTGAACAAGTTCTGGAGCGTAACTCTGCATCTCAGCCCCAGTATTCGCAAAGATGATTCTTGACTGAACACCGAGAAGTGTTTCCAGACAAAACATGACCTCGGTGGAACCTATCCATTGCTTTGATCCTATAAACGATGAAGGCTTATCTCCAATCTTGACAAGGCACTGTTGGATTTCTTTATGGGTCGGTACATTTACTGTGGTGTAACCCTGATACCTGAAAATCACATTTATCTGTTTAAAAACTTTTTAGAATATTTTTACACGCTAGTACTAGTTTTCGAGGTATTTATCGACATCAATGTCCGTTCGTTAAAACTTCAATTCCCTGAGATAATGTTTTTTTAATTCATTATTCTAATAGAAAAGTCATATTTTATATACAAAAATTGAACTCTGCAGAAGCATTACTGAAAGCATTGTCTTTTTCTATCGTATTTGTATTTCGGGAATCAGAGTCGCGTGGATCCAAGGTGGTGAGCAAAAGTCCGCCCCGCCCTACCGCAAAAATGCCAAAAAGGATTTCACTTCAAAAAGACTAATTTTCACTTAAGACTAGTTTTTTTTCTTCACCTGAACCACGAAAATATCGTCTGCATAGAGCGATAAGCACAGCCCCAGCCGTCGTCATTGAAGTTGTCCTGCATGTAGTGGTGGTAGCTGTATCGGCCGCGGACCAGTGCCGCCACGCCGCCCGCGCCACTCGCCGGCACGCTGTCGTGCGGGTTCACCAGGCGTCCGCCGGTTTTGTCCGAGTAGGCGTTGCCTCTTCGGAATACCGGCTTAGTGACGGGCAGAGCGAGCTGTTTGTGTAATGCTCGTCTTTCGTTTTCTGAAGTTAAGTTTTTATTTTTTAAGAAGAGTAATGTAATGTCGGTCCCCATTCCTTCCAATAATACTTTCTAGAGTAACCACTGCTGGACAATGCCTCCAAAACGGGGAATTTTGCCCATAATTGCCCCGCTGGGCAAAAGTGTTCGCAATCGTAGAGCGACGGGGATGCTGCTGCCCATCCCCACATCTGTCAGCTTATACGACTTTTGGTACAAAGGGAGGTAGTGTTCTACTCTGCCACCTCACGGCAACTTTCTCCAGAATTTTATATTCTATAATAACTCAATGTTTTTGATATAGATGTGATTTTTTTGTAATTCTTATTAGCATTTAATTATTAAAAACATGTTTGACAAACACAATTTTTTTCTTACCCATACTCTCATCAGGAATCCCTTTTGGCAAAACCCTGGTTATAAAATGGCCAATTTCTTGAGGCAAGTAGTGAAATGTTTCAGGCAAACGTAGCCCGACACCATCACCAATACCTTCCTGCCCTATATAAACAACAAATTTTAAAATGTAGTGCATTGTTAAAAATTATCTGCTTTTATAATATGAATATATAATTTTCATTTCACATAAAAACACACAACAAATACACAAAAAAACACAGTTAAATAAATGTCAATCATAAAGTAATTGCAGCATTTAATGTGGCAAATAATGCCATATTTTGTATTGTAAGAAAATATCTACATCACAAAATAAATTATAGTATTGCCACATACCCAGTTGTTCTAAAAGTACACTTTCCAGAAGTCTAAGGGAACGACAGGAAGCCTCTACTAACACTGTATACAAATCAAGTAGCTTGGTGTTTCGATGAATCATAGCCAATGTGTCTATTCTCAGTGGCATGCTGATACAAAATGCAGCTGAAACAAGATATTAGCATAGTTTCAATATGGAGTTTAATTTATTGTTGATTTAAATTCAATGTATTATATGTATTTATAAATAATCTTTATGTCAATGTTTTAGTAATAATTACAATAATACCTATCATTGTCATGAACAAATACATAAGTTCAGTAGTTTTACAGACTTGGGAACTTGAAATTGAGAAACTGACATAAATCTGAAGTATCTTACTTACGCTTTCTCTGTGTTGTCATCATTTTAACAGCAGTTTTAACAAGTTTATCTGATAAAATGTCTTTAGTAGTTTTCATAACTAAATTAACAGGTACAATTTCCTGAAATTATTGCAGTTCTTAATGAAGTTCAATAAAATTAAACATCAAATAAAATTTTATTTTTGACACTTACAATAGTGTTTGTATTTACTTTCTTCTTTTTAGGTTGTTCAGGGCTCATAGAATCAACTAGTTCTCCAATAGTAGCTTCAGGACTAGTACCAGTCAAGCCTACATCTGATGCTACACCAAACAAATAAACAGATGTTGCATCAATGTGGAATGACACTTGACCAGATGCTATCTAAAAAATATAACATACTCTCAAAACAAATGTACATTAAACAACCTTAGTTTCTTTTTATCTCTACTAATACAATTTAATATATCTACATCATATCAATGTCTGTAATACAAAAACATAATACACTAATAATAAAAAATATAATTCAAACCTTCTTTCTCTTATTCTGTAGCATATTTTTAACTCCTGTCATTGTAGCCTCACAGCTTAGTGGCAGGATAGTATTAATACGAACATGCAGGAATTGTTTCCATAACTCCGCTGAATGTAAGACCTCATATCTTGTTTCTTCAAATTTATCATGCACTAAAAAATGTGCTTTCATATCCTTGTTTGTATTGATTATCATTACAAGAGGGTTATCTGTTATGTCTACATCCTGGAAAGTTTTAGAAATTAAATGACAATATAAAAAATTGTGCCACATATTTTATGTAGCATCTTTTTCTATTACCTGGAGGATTTCTTTTAATTTTGATTCCATACATAAAGAGTCTCCAAACTTTACAACTCCGCATAATTCTAGTTCGCCGGGGAGACTTAGTAGGAGCTGGTTGTAAGTGTTTTTCTCATCTTCAAATAATTCTATACTCAGCCCTACGACGAGTAAAGTACCATCGTACATAAGTCCATAAAGACATCCTAAGTCTTCATCAGGATCGACCTTAGATAGCCTCTGAAAATAACAACAATAAATATATTGTGTTACAAATATGATGCAGAACAGAATTAGTTAACTTCAAATGGTGACGTATCAGGTTATCATGTAAAACTGAGTTTTTAATAGCTAAATAAAATTTATATCATTAAAAGTTAGATATTTCTGTTAAAATAAATGATTAATTAGCTATTTAAATTACCAATTATACTTCAAAATATTAAAGTTTACCTCAATAACATAGCTCGATATTTTGAGACGTGGTGACATTTTAAATAATGTTGCCATTGGTTTGCTTCATATATAACCTTATATCAGCTTATTTCTCCCAGGCTATATTTCAGATATTGATTGATAGTGCTTTTTATACACACAGCAACAGATCAACCTGCTTAAATCTGTCGAAACTTCGCAATCGATATTAATCTATAACTGATTTGGGTGTAGGTTTATCTATTGCCCTCCGTACTTCCCACCCACATTTATTTTACAAATCGTCATTTTAGGAATTTTTGTTTTTTCGGGAAGAACTGTTACCCGTTTTTTGACAGTTAAACCCAGAGAGCAAAATAGGTAAATTAAAATGATTTTAGTATAAAAAATAGCCTACGTCCTCTTCCTAATATTCAGTAACCTATGCCTGATTTATTCAGATCTGTTAAGCCGTTCCGGCGTGAAAACGTAACAAACATGCATAGTAACTTTCGCATTAGTATTAGAAGGATCTATTCCAATAATAGGAACTATCATAGTATTAAGTTAATGATCCTATTTAAGCTTTCTTGCTGGACACAAATCTTATTTTTAGACTATATTATTAATTATTCCAGCCTTTTTCCAGATAAATTACTTAATTATTAATATTTAATTATAAGTTAAAAATAATAATTCACACATCTCATATAATGAACCGATTCCGAGTATGTTTTACAGACTAATCATAAATCATCATATCAGCGATAATGGACATAGGCCTCCCCAAGTAATCTCCAATAGGATTGGTTGAATGCGACCTGTGTCCAGCGTGATCCTGCGGTTTTAGTCAGATCGTTTGATTATGTTGCGGGTGGACGCCCTACGCTGCGCTTGCCGGTACGTGATCTCTATTCCAGAACCATCGGTCCTGCATACCAAATACTCTGACTACTGCCACTTCAACTTAATAATCCTCCGGGTGATGTCGGTAACTGGTTCTGTTACGAATGTATGTCGGTCCGAGTACCTAAAGGAGCAGAGTTCGAAGGCTATTCCTCTCTAAAGGGGTGTTAGACAGGGAGACGTCATTTCTTCGAAACTGTTTAATAACACTTTGGAAAACGCCCTCAGGCCAGGAGCTTGAGGGCGTTTTCCAAAGGCAAGTATTGGTATCAAAATTAACGGCGAATATATCATTCACTTTCGATTTGACCGACGATATTGTGGTCATGGCAGAATCGATGGAAGATTTAAGCAAGATGCTCAAAGATCTCAATCGAGTGTCTCAACAGGTGGGTCCTTAAATGAACATGGGGAAGACTAATGCAATGTAAAATGTCCATGTTATACCCACCCGTTTTAGTTGAGAACTCGCTTCTTGAAGTTGTTGACTCGTGTGTATACATAGGACAAATAGTTCAATTAGGTAAGTCCAACTTCAAGAATGAGGTCAATCGCCTGCGAAACATCTTCTCCTCCGACATACCTCAGTGCCTCAAGTATTGTCAATCAATGTGTGTTACCAGTGATGACCTATGGCAGCGAAACATAGTCTCTTAATATTGTCCTTATTGGCCAACTGGAAGTAGCTCAACAAGTTATGTAGAGGGCAATACTCGAGTTTCTTTGCGCGATCGAATCATAAATATAATACTTAAAAACATATTTGAACACAAATACAGAACAAACACAAATATTCATCACAATAAGTATTTGCCATGGGTGGGGATCGAACCTTGGCTCACAAAATAGGATAACTACCACCTGTACCATCAGGCTTGTCATTTGTAATTTCCTTATTTACAATCTTAGATGTAATATTTTATAATTATAAATAGTTAAATTTTTTTTTAGAAAATATACTTATAGAATGTAAGGGATATAATTGGATAGTTTAGATGCATATTAAAATAGAGTATGTATACAAATAAGAATTAAAAGTTAGTATTTTTAGTCTAAATTTTCATTCTTAATATAAATATCTGTAAAATAAAACAACATAAAATTATGACTAAGTTTTGTTATTAATACAAGTTTCAATGAGTTTCTCTACAATGACTGCTCTGTCTCTAGCTATTCGTAAAGCTTCATCTTGGTTCTTAGACTGCAGGTTACAGCCACCAAATTTTTGTGTTCCACATAGGACATCTTGGTTGCAGCAAACAATAAAATTAGCACCCACTCCTCCACACATTTCTTCTTCATATGCCGATGGGTCAGTCACAAGGAAAGAGCTTAAAATAAGAGGTATAATGTTGATGTAATCATAATTTTACATATCCAGTCATATGGGTACATAAAGTAGAAAATAGACAAGTCAGAAAATAGACTGAGGTAATGACTGATATGATATATACAATCGACAGTTGATCAAGTAGTTGGTAGATATAGAAATTAGAATAATATGCACTGGCCGATCTAAACACTTTTGGTTGAAAAGAAAGGTTCAAAAGAAAATGTTCCTACAGCTTCGACATTTGATTAAATAAACAAGGCAAGCACATCAAGATTAAAGTAAATAGTAAAAGTAACATCTGATTACAGGGTGGAAAACAAGTGTAGTTTAATATATATATCACACAATTAAAAGTGTTATACTCATACCTGTCACCCAGCTTATAACCAGCAAAGCTTGTAGCTACTGGTAATCCATTAACCTTTAATAGGGTTCTGGTAAGTGGGTTAACTTGGATATCTTCAGTTTCAGGATCATATGTTACAGATGGCAAACTTACTAAAAAGTAAAAATTACCACTTTATGTATTATCCTAACAGAATAATGACATGATTAATAATATCTTTATGAGCATCTTATGCTATATAAGGTATGTGTAACTGAATTGATGATAATAATTATAACCATTTATATTTTTCTTACTTACATGTTTTAAGGCTAGCCATCAATGCTATGATGGATGCATCAATTAAGCTTCCATCATTGTCCAAACAAACAAGATCGCAATATACCACCCATGCCAACTTATCAGGTACTATACAAAGGTCCTTCAAGTCAACACATTTCGAGTTTGTGAATATTTCTGACACTAAGTAGCTTATGACTTGGGCATGATCTGACGGTGGACCAGGCTTGTATTTTGAGGAGCACAGTGGTGGCAGTTCTAAGTTTGTCACTACATACCCAAGATCAGGTTCTTCTGCTTTTGGCGTAGCCAATTCCTAAAAAAACATACCATGTTTATATATCATGTGAATTAACATAACTATCCTATTGAGAGATGTGAATACATACCAATTGAATACCACATACAACTGTTGTATTCCCACATTTAGCAACTGCTGAGGCTTCTGCGGTTTTGAGAGAATTTACATTAACTTTAACGTTGCGATGTTCGTTTAACTTTCTTCCATCAGGACGGATTTTTAGAGATATATAGTCATTAAAATATTTTACCGGATGTATGATCCTATGAATAATAAAAAAATATTTATTTACGGAATTAGTATTTCACTAGCTCAAAAACTAAAACTTGTTTCTCATGTCAACTCACTTGTAAATTTCTGACATATTCCTTAATTTGAAATTATATTTTATAAATTTTTTTTATATAATTTCGACAACAATAAGACCAAAATAATTAAGTTTTCGCATTAAGGTCTGGCAAATATTGTATTTATAGAATTCGAAGGTAAACCAACTAACCTAAAAAAACAATACACATTATCTATACACTACAACAACAAGAAGGTATTAACAAATGAGGCAAATCTCGCTACACTAAACTAAAATCAAAGAGTACTGTTATTAACTTCTCATAGCAAAGGAAGCAACAGTACAAAGCAATGCAGCCTAATTTAGCAATAGGGACGTGTACAATCGTGTACACACAGCAACAGTTCAAGCTACTCAAATCTGTCAAACTGGCAATCGATATTAATCTATAAGTGCGACTTATTGAGTTCAAAATAGACAGATTTATGTATGTTGATCTGTTGCCCACCGTACATGTGTTTTGTCTAGCTACTTTTTTAATTAGCAAATTTATTACTGTATAAAATAAATATTCATCATATTTTAATTAATTAAATTAACTAATTCAATACCTGTAAATACCTAAAACGAAACGTTGTTGTTGTTGTCAGTTTTGACGTTTCGTCTGACGTTTCTTTTTGAGTCGATTTTGGAAGACGAAGTCGAAGGTGTGTAAAGTTGTAAATGAATCCTATTTAATCTAAAATAATTTGTAACTAAATAAGTGTTTAGTGTCATATTTGAATATCCGGCCATGTTACTAAGTTAAACATATGTATATTTTGAATATCTAATGGTTATTCCAGATCACAATGGCCAAACCAAAAGGCGAGAGGAAAGGTAAATCAGCAATCAACGAAGTGGTGACCCGTGAATATACGGTCAATTTGCACAAAAGACTTCATGGAGTTGGTTTTAAGAAACGAGCTCCACGAGCTATCAAAGAAATCCGCAAGTTCGCCGAGAAACAAATGGGTACCCCTGATGTCAGAGTCGATACCCGGCTGAACAAGTTCCTCTGGTCCAAGGGAGTCAGGTAATTTTTGTTTAAAACTCGATTGATTGTTTGTTCCCTTATAAATTTTTGTTGCATACATGATTTAGTTACTTGTTACTGTTGGTACGGTACGAAAACATAACCTCTTGCCAAACTTTGGGTTGATGATCAGTTGTCTTGTTTAGTATATGGAAAACCGACTTAATATAGTAATTTATGTGAGCATGTGTTAAAAGATTGATCTTTGACATTCTATTATTTTATAACATTTAAATTTTTCATTAATTTGTGAAAATACATGTTCTAAGCATGTTCTTTATTCATGAATAATATTGTCATACTATTTAATGTTCTGAATACCTAGGAAGATATTTGCTTAAATAAAGTAATATGTTATAGGTCTTTTTATTAAGCTCCTTGGCTATAAAACACAATCTCAATTATAGGGTATATATATTAAAATTAATGCTATATAATTATATAGTAGTATCATTAGTATAGGACAGGTTTTAGGTTTTCTATATTAATTGCTATAATTTATAATACACATATCCTAAAGTTTACAATCTTTATTAATTTGGATTATAATTAAATACTTATTTCTTTCCATATTTCAGGAATGTGCCCTTCCGTGTCAGAGTAAGGCTTTCACGCAGACGTAATGATGATGAGGACTCAGCCCACAAACTATTCACACTAGTGACCTACGTCCCTGTTGCCTCTATCAAGGGATTACAGACAGAGAATGTTGACTCTAGCCAAGAATAAACTAAGTTTATTGTAACAATGTGTTTTACTGTGTCAATTTTGTGTTAAATGCATGCATCATGTAAGCTGTTTTTACAGTGACTTCATTAAAATGTATGTTTGTTTTGCTTGTTGTGTTCCACCATAATATCTGCACTAGGTTTTATAACAACACTATTACAAATGCATAACTGCTTGATGATTTTGGGGATAAATATTAATATAATGTAGGTCAATTGTTCACTAGTGTTTTATAAAATACATACACCTTTTCATATCAAGTTATTTGAAAGTGCATTGGTACGTCTCACTATTCATGGCTGTGTTCTGGTATGGGTCAGAGAGGCAGTGGAATAATTGGGTTATGTGACAATATCTCCAAGTCACAAGGTAAGAATTTGTTTTCTGTGGAATATTTTCCCTCATGTTAGACAAGTACCTGTACTTGGACGTCAATCCCAGCGACCCTATAGCGATTGTACTCGAGTTTGCTGGGGTGGCACAGACACAATTGCGAAAGAAGTGATCCCGGTCGCACTAAGTGTAGGCGCGGGCCTACGCACTTTCACATTGCACTCTAAGGGTTAAGACTACCTACATGTAGTTAGGGTAAACTGAGTCGATTTAAAAATCTTTTTATTTCCATCGTCAGAAGTAATTATTTGCATGATATCGTAATATTGAAGTAGGTATTTTGACTTATTGAAGTAAAAATTTATGTTCCAATTAATTTATAAACTAAAACGTACCATAAAAAAAACAAGTTAACAAATCTTCGATGTAATTTTTTTTGATAAAATGTATAAATTATGGAAAGAAACGACGAATTAACTGTTTATAGTTCATTAATATCCGAGAAAATTAAATTGCTATAATTCTAGCATTTGTTAAATATTTAAAAAAGTTCTGCGAATCGATTTATGGGAATCGTTTAATGAAAATCAAAGGAATTGCGATAATAAATGTATTAAATGGGATATCCAAAGATCAACATAATTTTATAGTTTTTACCTATAGATATACGAACTTCATTGTTATTGTGGGCGTAATTAATAATTTATTATGAAATTTAATTCAGTTCGCTAAGCGTGCCTAGTTGCTTCATCTCCGACTAATTAAGTTTCTTATGAATTGAATAACTAAAAGCTTTGACACAAAACTTTCGTCGTTCAATTTTGTACAGAAACACACAGTTCAATCAAATCTGAAAAACAAATTGTGAATTTTCACAGTAAATTTTGAACTCAATGTTTCGTACTTAAAAGAATATTGTAGATTGCAAAATCTTGAGAGATTTGTGTAAGTTGATAGGTTGCTTTGTGTACCTACCTGTAAATTTTCAGTGTTATCTTTGTAAGATTTACCGAAATTGAAAAGAGAACAGTTATTAAGCCATATTATTAAACTAACCATATTTCCTAGGTAGATGCTCGCCTAAACCCGTCCATGTTGACATCATGTATAGGTTTTAATCAAATTCTATATTCTCATTGCTTAACTAGCTGGTAAAAGTGATGTTTTCTTTTACGATTTCGAAATCGAGCCTCGATTACGAGGCTCGATTTTTTAACGGATTGTTCGACAACTTCGTTCGTTTTAGCTAGTCTTGGACCGTGATTTTACGCCTGATAGTGGCTTGAGTTGTCCGTAAGTATTTTTTGTGCTTTAATAGTCTTCTGCGCTCGTGTATTTCGACATGTGTGCTATTGCTTGATGTTCCAAAGTTTGGCAATAAGAGTTTTATAAACGTTAATATGTATAACTGATTTCAATAGTAGATCAAATATTGTTTGCAGTCAAACAGTGTTTCATTGTATACTACCTTGTTTTAATGTATACCACTGTCATAATTAATGTGGTTATTCATAATGATTTCATTTTTTTATGTGTAGTTTGTATCTGCTTTTTAAATTAGTAGACATCTTATGATAATCTTTTTAAATTTGTAGAAATCTAATTAATGGTAAGTAGACATATGGTTTAAATTTTTGAACTTACTAAAATTTGACCTTATATTAACGCTAATTACATTCCAGTATTTACATTATTTTCTCTTTTGCCAAAGATGCCGCGCACCAAATCTACAAAAAGAAAAAAGGGGGACCACACGTCAAGAAACATGATTCAAGCCAAAGAATATGATATAGAAACTTAAAGACTAACTCCCAACTATGACGTCAACAAAATTTTTACCGACGCTCAAGAAGAAGCGCTCCAAATTTACGTGGAAGACTGTGCACTTTAATTTTATGGACTAATTAGTAGAAACGTGCGCCATGTCGCCTACCAAATGGTGAAAACAAATTATATCAAATGTCCTGACTCTTGGGAGAAAGAACAAATAGCAGGTAAAGAGTGGCTTCGCTCTTTCAAGTCACGGCATGTAGATTTATCACTGAAAAGACCTGAGGCACGTAGTCTGGCTCGTGCAACAGCTTTTAATAAGGAATCCGTCAAGAATTTCTTCAGCAATGTA
This sequence comes from Heortia vitessoides, assembly GCA_020976665.1. Classification (NCBI taxonomy): domain Eukaryota; kingdom Metazoa; phylum Arthropoda; class Insecta; order Lepidoptera; family Crambidae; genus Heortia; species Heortia vitessoides. Next base: position 10,379,998 of record JACJUM010003237.1, read on the forward strand.
AAAAATGTTATGGAACATCATCCCGATTTTGGCAATGGATGTAGAGTATGCAACCTTGATGAAACTGCTACCTCCACAGTGCAAAAACCACAGAAAGTCTTGACACCAAAAGGGAGACAGATTATTGGAAAAATAACCAGTGGTGAAAGAGGGATACTAGTCACAACATGTTGCATCGTATGCGCATCGGGGCAAGCATTACCACCGGTTCTTGTTTTCCCAAGACAAACCATAAATTTTAAACATTTCATGCTTGGCGCTCCGCCAGGATCTCTCGGATTAGCGGTTCCAACTGGGTGGATAAATGCGGAACTCGTTATTCAAGTAATGAAGCATTTTATTAAACACACGTCTGCATGACTAGAGAACTCTGCTCTATTGATCATGGACAATCATGAATCGCACCTCAGTATTGAGGCATTAGATCTAGCCAAACAATCTAGAGTAACGATTCTTACACTGCACCTTCATACCACTGCAAATATGCAGCCACTTGATGTCGGATTGTATGGTTCATTCAAAATCTATGACTTACAACAGCGCTGTGGCTTCATGGTTAATGACGAACCTTGGGAAACCGACGAGTATCTACAATATCGCAGAGTGCGTAGGTCAAGCATATGCACATACAACAAATATTTTATCTGCTTTCAGAAAATGCGGAATTTATCCGTATGACGAAGACATATTTACGGAATCAGACTTCATGCCATCATCAGTCACAGATAGATATCAACCAAGACCATCTGTATCTACTCTACTCCTGAGGAACTACAATATAGAGAGACTTGTGGAAGTCCTTCATCGGATGTTACATGTGCTAAGAGTTCGTCTTTACTGGTAGCCGATGAGAATTTTGCAAAGCCTTCAGAGGAGCTACACAAACCAGACTCTAATTCACGGAACCACAACATCACTAGTCCAGGAAATTCTGGCAGGTGTGACTCCTGAACCAAGATCTAGTTCTAAATTTCTGGGGGTGAACTGAACAGAGACTGACGCCGCCACCCGTTGAAGCAAAACCTGGGAGTTCTGGTATTCAATCTAAATTTCTAACTCCTGAGGAGTTTATTCCTGCTTTAAATTCTGGGTTACGGACTGGAAAGCGTAAACCAAGAAAGCTCGGTAAAAGCATGATTGCAACGGATTCCCCAGAAAAAGACCAGATAGCTGACGATCGTAAAAAGGCACAAAAAAAATCTGCGGCAAAAGCAATCAAGCGACCGGTTTTATCTGATAAAAGGGGAATAAGGAAATTTTTTAAAAGGCTAAGACTGAACCAGATCCTAAAACAAGTACCGAGAAAGATGAGCCAGAAAATAAGTGCTTAAGTGAAACTGATTTGAGCGGACTAGACGATGGAGAAGAGCTTGATGAGGATAAGTTGCCTTTGATTACAGAAAATTTTAAAACACTTAATCGTGGCGATAACTCAAGCGTCTATAGACAGTGACTTCTACCATCACGTCGGTCGTAAGTACTTGCTTGCCATCAGATTAGGTACCTAGTATAAATTAATATAAAGAGTTGGTAGTAGTGTTACTATTTGAACTCGTTACTATTGTATCTAGCAATATCACACAATACATGAGAAGTTTGTTGTACCTACATAATAACATAATATTGTGGGGCAAGAATTAGGTACCTATTCATAAGACCTACATAAGGTACTCATATGATTCACCATGATACGTTTGTAAAAATAGTTAATTAACTCCTGGCAAATTGTTCCCATTGATTTGCATCTTCATATAAGCATTGTTCGGTGGGTAAATTTCGTCATACAATTATCTACCTAATTAGAAATTACAAGAACGAATTACCTACTTTTAATAAGTAAAGTAACGCTTCTATCGTGCTGTAATTCTATTTATATGGACGGACGTATGGTAGGTAAATGGTTCATCTAAATCCAAGGGATCTGGCAATCAACATTTCCAATCTGATCAAGTTAGGATAACGGGAAGACGACGGCCGGCTACTTCGTAAAGGAAATGAGCTTCTTTATACTTAGGTACTATCGGTGCCCATTGCCTGCTGAGGATTGGGACAAAAGTTCTAATCTTGAATCAAGTGTTACTCTGGTGTTATTAGAAAGTCCTATATCAATAATACTGCTATATTTAGATCATAAAATAATATGCTATTTTTTTTATTCATGTTTTGCTTTCTAGCTGTACTATATATTAATATGCCTGTCCCATTAAGCCAAACTTATTTATACAGCCGTAGCTCTTAAATTTACGTACATACATCATGCCTTTGTCCCATCGGGGTAGGCAGAGAGTATAGATATCCACTTGTTACGATCTTGGCATACCTTTCTTGCTTCCCTAACTCGCATTAGTCCTTTCATAAACGCGTGTTTATTCTTAGTACTTCTGACCTGGCCGTTCTTTAATACCTCCTTTACCTGGTTAAAATATGTTTGCCTCTGTCATCCTATATCTCTTCCATTCATTTCCGCTCAATATATTCTACTTCCATCCTTTCTATGCCATCTTAACATTCCTTTCTCTATTGTTGCTACAACATCACCTTTTGCACCATATCGATCTCTTATCACTCTATTATTTTAATCTTTCTCTCAAACTCACACCATACATACTTGGAAGTGCTCTTATTTCAACAGCATTTATTCTACTCGCGTGCTTCTTTTGTCATACCCAACATTCACTACCATATGTCACTGTTGGAACCGACACACCTCTATGAACATCCAGTTGTGCCCTTTTTGTCATATTTTGGCTGCACATAAAAGCATGTGAGACTCCATCGACACTATTACCAGTTTTCACTTTTCGTTCAATATCTTCTTCATACTTCCCATCTCTTATCAATAAATTTATTTAAAATTTTTGTTTTAATTAATTTAATGGAATATATACTACTTATCACCTACTTAACATGATAAGTGGTTATTTAATCATGTCCTAAATTTTTTTTTCTAAAACATTATTTACTAGCTGGGTACAAATGTATATTCTTACACCAGATGGCTATTTGAACTTTTAGTAACAAAAATACGTTAAAATTGTATACCTATTTTTATTTGAATAAATGAAATGGTGTTAATATTAGAAAATTCGTAACTATCTTCTTCATTTCAATATCAACTTTTTAAGGACTTAAATAAATGTTGTATTTGTCAAACTTATCAGAAGCTAATATTGTCACAATAATTAGATTTTAGCCAAAGCGGATTGTCTCGGTAGCAACATGTCGCATACTTAACGGATGTCACCGTTTTGCAGGATGTGGCGCCAGGGAGGTGTGGCCCCGTCAGCCACAACGCTAAGCCTGCGGTTCAGTTCCATTAGTACGGCTAAACCCATTACTGAAGACATCTTGCGTTGCCATCTGCGTTATGTACTTACTTCCTTATAAGTCGTCTTGAAATAATGTCGGTGGCGGTGGGTACACGCTGGAAAATGACAGCATGTCTCATTCATAATGTCTTACTTTCGACGCAAGGAGGAAATTTTTACTATTATAAAATAAAAGAATATTTCAAACGTAACTGATGTTACATTATTTTAACACCTTCATTCTAATAGACTATGAGTTTTTCTAATAGATTATGATTTGGTAATTTTGAGTATGACATTCATATACATAAATATTTATAGTTTATGCCTGTCTTACGGGCTGCTTGTCTGTTAAATCAAATCAAAATATTCTCTATTCGAGTAGGCCCACTCTCTTCAAGTAGGCTCAATCTCTGTCGAATCGTTAAAAATAATAATTAGAACAATTTTAATTCAGGAATATGAAGTACAAAATGTTGTATTATATTCATAATGCTAATGACCTTGATGACTCTACGGGATCATAAGAGTCTTATCCGCCGTCTGAATTAGGCTTACCTTATCCGCCGTCTGCTGGTACTAGAGAGGTCTTAAAATTAGGTGTTTGCAATAAAGTAATACATTAAAAATAAATAATAAAATAATAATAAATAACAATAAAAAATAATTCAGGTAGTGTAATCAGGAAAACTCAATTAAAGCTGGTAGTCATAAAGGTTATAGGTATATATATATAGTTATTTACATACATAAACGCAAAATTTTCGTAGTTACCATACAAATTTAAAAAATTGAAGTAGGTTTTTAAATGTAATTTGATTGAGCAATCGTCATTTTCTAACAGATGAAATATCGAGGGGCGTATTCTGGGATGCCCAGCGTGTCTATTCGTTTCCTTAATGATCTTACATTGCTAGCGTTTTGCAAAAGAAGGAAGCGATCAAGGCCCTGATAAATCGACGTCCAGAGACGCGGTCACAAATGGAATTAGGTCCCCAAACCGCATTCAGCCTTTACTGACCAAATTAATTGCTATTGTAATCCGTTTAACCGGGTGTCACGCAAGTTTGCGGTCGATAGTATATTAGTTGCCAATACACGTTAATCCTTTTGTAGTGTTTTGATATTAGTGATGTTTAATGTGATTGCTGTGACTAACAAATGAAATTTACAATGTAATCTGTGAAGTTTGCTTGAAACAATTTATAATACTAAACAATCACAAATATCTTTTTTGCATGTACGGCGACTGGGAAATATTCTTTTTCCTTGGGAAAGTGGCCGACATGGTTCAGATAATATATAACGGTAATTTTATGCTATTCCCTTTTATGCTAACTAAAAACGCGATGTGGTCTTGCGTGGGTCGATGGGTAAACGTGATGGAGGCAGGTAAAGTCCAATGCAGACGAAGCATCCGCACTGTTGTTTTTACATAATCGATATTATCAGTTCTGTATAGAATAAAAAAATCGGTTGGTGGTGACTCTCGGCAGCTAGTTCTGCTTTTAAATAAACCTAACATCAACAACCTAACATTGAGTGCCGCAAACAGCATAGCTTAAATGAAACAGAGCGGGGATGTGCATCATGGAAGGCTTAAACAGCCCACTTCTGAACGTATGCCTCCCCATAAAAGGAGGAATTTGGGCATAATTGCCGCGCTGGGCAAACGTGGTTGCAATCGCAGAGCACAGCTTCTCGACGTGGATCCTACTAATAATCCCCGCCCTGTGGCATCTGGGTTATTGTGTTTCGTGTGGATTTATCGCCAGCTGTCGGTTCCGGTATCTCAGTCGCTTCTTACAACACCTAGTATATGGGGAGGTACTATTATACTCTACCGGTACCTCTCGAGATGGGCATAGGATTATAGTAAAGATTCAAAACGCTATCTTTGGGTTGCGTTGATTTATTCATTTTTCAGCTTGCCCGCGGAACCTTGCCATAAGACAGTTAATATTGTTTTCAACCAATACAATACTGACACGTGTTCCGAGTAAGAGGGTCTAGGTAGACAGATGGACAACAAAGTTATTTGAAAAATGTTTCAAGTGTATCTATTTTAATAATATAATAAAAATTATCTGTCATACTTTGCTTAAATTGTAAAAAATTAAAGTACAAATTGTTAACTAAAAACGCATGAGTGAAAACGAATATTGGTACATCGGTCATATCATGCAAAATCTTAAACCAGTCACAAACCTAACATATGGATGCTAGTTTTAAAACATAAAATACTACAAATTAAATTTTTAGTTTTTAAAAATAAGAAAATGAAGTACAAAGTCCCATACTCATAAAACAGCTGAACCTAATGATCCTATAAAAAGTGTCACCTAATTAAAGGTTCTATCAATACTTAAAATTTGGTGTAAAATTATACAAAAAATCTAAGTCATACCTAATTAGCTTTATTACAATCATACTCAAATATAAACAAATATCACAGAATTCATCAAACATATATAAAAGAAAATATTACTGATTAACTATATGATTGACAACCCTATCTTGAACTCAATCCAACTTTTCCCCATTCACAAGATTAAAATGACAATTACTCTCATATTTCATGCCTGGTTATAGGCCATTTTGTAAAGAATAACGAATAAATTGACACAACGAAAAAATAAAACCCTACTATCGTGTATGTATAAAATATCCTATAAAAACGTTTCCAGTTTTCTGACAGATAGATCTTGTAATATCGAATTTTTTTGTCTCGCTTAAGACCTCCAGTTTCACTAAGGCTGCGCATGATCTAAATAATACCTACATTATTGAATTTGACTAATGAAATACTAAAACTAACGAAGTTTCACACACAGTCCTATTATGAAATTTTGTAAATGATGTGTGTAGCAGATATTATGCAATGCACAGCGTCCTCGAAACCCGACAACTAGCAAACTTCATTTACATCTGTCTGTCAGCGGTTGATACGGATTAAATTACCTATTGCTTCGTACGAGCCATGCCGTGACGGGTCTTGTTAGAGGCTGTCTGCATAAAAATTATGATTACGTAAAAAAAGTGTATGTATTGTTATAATCCTATTTATATTAATTCACACAAAAATCAACTGACTCTATCTAGCTTAAAACACTTGTCTTTCAGATTTCTGAAGACCTACAAATATAATATTTAAAAAACATATGCCGTTAAAAAATGGTTTCATTATGAATATAATTGATGATCATGAATATGTTAGAAACTATTATATATTAGGCATATTAATACGTCTATACGTACTTTTATTGTACAGTTGGGTCGCCCACACGTTTATTAATAGACGTTAATAGACGTTATTACATACCAAGACACACAATAAACTACCGACAGGATTGTAATTTCAATGATAAGTACATAGCATATATATTATTGATTGTATATTTTTAGAGAAGAAAATAACTTTATATACTCTCGAAGTTAGATTAATATATAAAACATTACAATGATTAAACGCATAATTTAACGATGCTTATGCATGTCTGTAATTATATAATGTGTATAAATGATCTCGTGTTTCTTTGTTTTTAATGTTCCAATAAATAAAGCACCTACTATTTTGGACTGTTGGGCGGTATCAAACGATGTGTCAGTACGTAAATTTCAATTTCCTTCGAGAGTGATCTCCGATCGGGTCGTCGGATACAAGCCGCGCAGGCTGCGACTTAGCTTTGCACTTACCTCGACGACGTGGGCTGAAGGCAAGGATTGGATTCTCATAATGGACTCTTTTATCTTGTACGACTTTGTGTTCATCGACAGGTTTGTGCAGTAGCAGCACAGGTAAAATACATATTTTATTCTCTGGCTGAATGCTGTGTTTGTTATTGATGTCATGTCATCCTGTTCATGAAACTGTAAGTTGTAAGATAAGAAAAAGATATATATTATATTTTATTATTTATTTCAATTATATATAAACTCAGAAAAAGTGACTGAGCTACCGTGTTCATGTAACATATAGATGTTTCTATAATTCAACTGCAAACAAACACTACAAAACATTTAAGCTTATGTGTAGTTCATTTATGACTTAACGACGTTAGTCAAAAGTAATACTTTTCAAAGGTTATACTTTTCAGCAGTTAAGCCAAACTACGATTTACATAGAGGCGTATGGGATGAAAGATGTAAAGCCCTAACACATAACTCAGGAGCCGTCTTGCCGGCCTATAAATTACGGTTCAGAGCACGCTACGCCAGCGGCTGTCCGGTAACACACAATCCTCTAATTTTTTTCTGTCTTTCGGTGGATGGGCAGCAAGCGACAAATAGCTACACTGTACTGTCAACGCAACTTATCATAAGTTGCGTTGACAGTACAGTGCATTGCACCTTTTTGTTAGGTTACATAAGTTACGCAGGGTACGCGTTTACGAAAATATAAAAGCACAAAACAATATCCCTGAAAAATAGGTTTAGTTAACGTCAGTAAAATCCATAAAGTTAATCTTCGTCAGTCAGTGGTACAAAGCCACAGCTAATATGAATGTGTGAATGCTGTTAAAATTGTTTTTGAAACTGTTAATTGAAAAGTGGATTTGGATTTTACAAATTAGTTCTGTGGCGACAAATTATATAAAATAACAAATTTCTATAACATTTCATACATTGACCAGACTCCGTGATAAGTCGTTTAAAACAATTGTGTTACGGACATCAGGCAACAGAGAAATCACAAATATACTACTAAAATACATATATTTAACACCCAGACACAGAACAAACATAAATATCATTATATAAATATTTTGCTTGGGTGGGCTTGAAACCCATGACCCTGTGCACAAGATTAGGATCACTACCATCTACCATACCATCTCTTCGTTTACAAGATGAAGTACAGGTCATATATCAATTACTATCATTAGATTCAGTAGCAACAAGATTATTTATCCATTATTTGTAACAACAAATCTTATACAGAAGTATGTAGGGCTCTAAATACTGCTGATAGTAATTAATAATAAAACATTGTCGCATTTAAACTATAACAAAAAAGCAAGCGACTGAAATATAATTATTTTCCATAAATTATTCAAATTTCAACAACTCAAAATAGGAATAGTATAATCCGGTATTTGTTTTAAAGTAAACTTAAAAAGCAATTAAACTGTTTCACTATGATAAAGCTAATCTATCTAGAAGTAGTAAGCTGACATGATGTACGGTATTCCCACGGCAAATGTTTGTCTTCCACATCACGGCATTCTCGGCGATCTCACTGGCTTTGTTAATCCTCTAAAACAACGCATGATCCGGTCCAAACGGGACCACAGGCGACGTCTTGTCCAGTTGCAATGATTTTATAATGACTTTAATGGCAGATAGATGATTTTCTATGAAGTAAGAGTGAATTATCATCAGCATAGCAGCCGTAAAACGTCCACTTTTAGATATAGGCCAATTCTGCCGTAGCTGCTGCCCATCTCTGCGCTGGTACATTTTAACTACACTGTTACGGGTGGATATACCGCCACCTGGCGGTTCCGGTACCTCAGTCACTTTTAAAAACCCCTGTTACTGGGTACAATTCTACTCTGCCGCTATCCCACGGCCAAAGAGTTTTAAATGTGATTCAAATATCAATAAAACTGACTTTAACACAGACGAAGTTGCAGGTTTGCTCTTAATTCAACATCCTATTGCTGTTCTCTTTGTGGATGGTCATCCTGTACTTCGCCTGCTGTGCCATTGTTTCCATTCGGGTATGTTACGGCCTCAACGACTATGAGTTTGACATACTATGCCTATATACCATGGCTATATAGCCCAATAGATTAAGACAAGGCGATTACAATACTCATATGGGTAATTTTGGTTAATTCTTCTTATCTTACAAAAGCTCTATATTGAACGTAAAGTCTTGCGATTTATACAGATACGAGCTATCCATCTGTGACATCCTCTGCGTAGACTTCACATTAGATCGCATCCTGCAGGAAATTTCATGGAATTTAATTAGCATTATCCATCCAAATATCATTGTTGCTTATTGTGATAGAATAAAGCAATAATATCTTTCCTCTTTTATTATGTTACATTATGTTGAATTAATGGTAAGATATTCCAGTAAGCATTTAATTTTGGCCAGAATTAGACAGTATCAACTCATCTATTGACATTATGATCGCAATATGGAAGGTTCTAAGAGGGGTTTAATTAGGATCTCCTTACGGCTAACGTTGTCTCGGGTTGCTTTTTAACGTCCACACGTGCTTCATAGTCACATTAACGGTACGGAATTGCGAGCCTTTATAGTCAAAACATAGTTGCTCCAGTTTGGGTTCTAGAGACATAATTTAAAATCTTATGAAATCTCCAAACAGTAAATAAAATTTTATATATATATACATGAACTCTATATTTTACGTTATAATACAAAATACATAAATTGTAATTTTTTCATTATTGATTGCTAGACACTTAAAGTAAGGGACAATTGGGCATTGATTGACAAATAGGTATACCTCTACCTTTATTACAGTACTTATTCAAATATAAAAAAAAAAACTATATATCGGTCTGTTTGTGGTAATGTTTTATAAAACATGCTAGTCAATTACTGTAAGAGAAATTTTGTTAATTGGCTGCTGAATAATAAAATCCCTATACAGTTCCTTTTTGTTAGTGCACAATTACAGCGCAGTCCAGGAATTTCTATAAGTTGGTTTACATTCTTTGTCTACATTGTTTTTTTTATTATTTATATTGTTTGATTCTTGTACTGTCAGATTTAGTGCAAAAAATATGAAGTCCTTTATGATAATGTTATGATATATGTTAAAAAGTGCTTTACACGGCCATGTTTTATGAAATGGTGGATATCTATATACATATATATATATACATACACC
>JACJUM010003237.1:10390577-10438677 GCA_020976665.1 Heortia vitessoides
TATATATATAAACTTTGTGCCACGGTGTATGTCTGAGATAAACTTATAGACTACTAAACATATTTTTCAGAACTTGTCAGATAAGATAGTTTACATCTAAATTTATAGTCAATATTTTAAGTTAAAAAAGGATGGATTAGATAATGAATCTATAATAATTAGATTCATAATAAAAAAGAACCCTTAAAGGTGTTCAGTTGTCTAAAATAACTTGGTAGTAATCGTATCTACATTCACGTGGAATGCGAAACCCTTAATTAATTGTTATTTATAAAACAAACAGCGTATAAACAAAATATAATTCACAGTACTGTAGATACTCTAATATGGTTTGTAAATTTAATATTATTTTGAAATGTATTTTATTTGTAATTATTATACACTGTTAGCGAAATTTTATTAAATGGTAAACATATAGTATATTTGGTGTAAATATTTTGCTCTTGATTGAGTAAAAAATACATGGAAAATGTGCAAAGCTAATGGAGTAGGTGTAATGTTGTAGTCACGCGCCTACAACGGCATATAAAGTGCGCCGGCTGGTGGCGACCATAATAATTGGTGCAGATAATGGCACCGGTACAAGTTCCGTAATACCGCCCCAATTCGTATTAATACGCACTCAAATTTGTTCCATTTGTGCCCTGCCGTTGTGAAACAATTGTTGCGGAACATTTAATGCTTGTTAACAACAGAGTTGTGACCGGTAAAACTTTTTCAGCTGACAGTTTGGTTTTAGCGTTTGTGATGATGTTGCTATAATCCATTTATGTCTCATCATCATAACAGGAATGAACATTGGAAGTCCACTGCTAGACAAGGGCCTCCCCAAGAAAGGAGGAATTTTGCCCATAGTTGCCGCGCTGGGCAAACGTAGCTTTCGTAACCATACTTTTTGCATTTAAGCTACACTATTTTGGATGGATAATCGCCATCTGACGTTTTTGGTATCTTAGTCGCCTCTTACGACACCTGGAATAGAAGGAGGTAGTAATCAACTCTGCCGGTACCACTTGGCTGTCTTATGTGTGTAACTTTATAAATAATTTTATATGTTTAAGTGCATTGTTGGCTTTACACACTATTATTACACTATTTCTATTTACTTTGAAATTAGCTCGTTGTGGTTCATATATTTTTGAACAGAAACCTTTGACGAACGGCCTTCGACGAACCACTGCATATGCTTTGGTTGTATGTTTTGCATACGTTGAATATAATTTTAGCAGTGGTTACCAATCTTTTATTGACCGGGGATTTTATAGATTTTATTTTTGAAATCAAAAGCCCATGTTGTAGGAAATAAACTAAATCAAACTGAAAATAAACGGTAATTAAAAAAGTAACAGTCTTTGTAACAATTTAGGATAGGTAAATTTTATCAATCAATCATATTTATGTTTGCATATGTATAAATGATATTAAATATTATCTTATGCTTTAGATCAACAATCTTGTGATTGCACTATACACAATGTTATTCGTGTAATTTTTTGTGTTCCATATTTGTACTTCTGTAGACCTCTGGCTGGGAACGATTGCTTTAAGATATTATCAAGTCTTGGTGATAACGTCGACATTATATAATATTTATCAAATTTTATTAAAAAGTTAAAGGTATGTTCGACCGGCGCTTTTCTTTAATGAGGTCAAAATAAATTCAAAAAATATGTAAAAGAAAAGCTTATCTTAATGCGATAAAGATTATGTCAACGACAAAACTGCTTTGGATTGAACTGCTTTCACCACTATTTAAGACAATGGTTTGTTAGCGACGTCACTGGTAGGAGTTTATTAGTGCCAACTATAACATAGTTGGTGTTAGTAGAACCTTTATCACCACCAGTTTTTCTAACTAGCTCCTTTTAGTGGATCGCTAAATGAACCTGCAGTAAACTTAGTTTTAAGACTCATCTAGTGCCGGCAGACTAGTTTAAGGTAGACCTAATGAAATTATCTGTGTTAGATGACTTTTAGGATCCCTTGGGTCATTCCTCCATTCATGATATAAATGTGCATAAAATCACTTCCTTTATTTCCTTTTGGAAATATTGATGTTATTAATATTACATATTTAATTATTATGATCAGCAGCAGAAGCAATTTTAAATCATCAGTATTTAAAAGTGCTTCTAATGGGCCTACTTGAATAAAGGATATTTGACTTTGGCTTTTACTTTGTATTTCTGCATCGTCTCAATACTCAATACCACAATGGAAAATAGGCTACAGTTTGCATTTACTAAAAAATTCAATAATCGGATGATATGTCGAAGCTCAGGCGGGGATATAAATACTGCTTAAATATTTTATATTGCAGATACAGACAGGTCCATTTAAATATTTCTCTTTTCTGTTGAAAGTTTTAAGGATCAAGTGTATTTTATGCGACATTTGAGGTCAGATCTATGTCGCTGCGGCACTAAGTAGTGCGATTAGTGAATCGGACCACGTGCGAGGAGTTAGTTACGAGTGTCGAGTGGTGCGGCCCGATTTTGCCTCACCATTTGCAATCTCAGTCTGACGGTTTGGAATTGTGTTTAAGTCAGTTGAGACAGTGGAACTTGTTATACGTACATGTGTGCATGCCATATCTGTACTCATTATATGTACTTGCCTATGTGTGATTGCTAATCCTGTGTTGTACGGCTCACACATTTTGCTTTAATGTAAGAAAGTAAGCATTTATTTAGAAAAAAAAAATAGCGGAATTTGAAGAACAAACTCTCTATCTGTATTTATTGTGCTCCACTTTTATTTGTCTTACCGTGTTATCGACAAGTGGGATATCTAATATTAAGAATTTCTGATAAGAATGTTCAAATAAACAAACTATTCAGTTTTTTTTATATTGGTGCAATAGTGAAATTATAAGTCAGTAACATTGTGTGTTGCTTATAATTTCAGCATTGTTAAGTTGGCATTAAAAGTAAGATTATTATATTTTGATTAACAATGAAAACGATTGATTGTTAAACATGAACTACCTAGAAAAGAGCTTAAGGTAACATAAAATTCTAAATAACGTTTTCAAAACTAGATATGCAATTGTACCTTAAGTAATTGATATCTCGGGGTGTATATTTTGTCCTATAAGTATATATATATACTTATACTCAGAGGTCACTCAGAAATTTCGCTTCATAAACACCACCTGGTCCAGTCTATGAATTACTTAAAATAATTTCCAAGAAGCCATCTTATCAACGTATTTAATACGACAAAAGATTCTAAGAAAACTGTCTTCTTTTATAAGCTATTAATATTCGGCGAATTGACTTCTTTTTAGACACTTCGGTGTAACTGAAATTTAATTATGAAATTAATACTTGTTATACGAAATTATCTATAGCTAGCGGCACCCCATGGTTTCACTCTCGTAGTTCAAGTTCCCATGAGAATTTAATCTATATATATAAAATGAGAAGCTGACTGACTCACAAAATGACATATCAATGCAGATGCCTTTCGAACTATAAGGGTAAAAATTTGAAATGTCGCACAGGGATTTTATTATAATGTATAAGGGAAGTATTAAGAAAAGAATTATGAACATTCACTTTCAAAGCTAGCTAGCAATGTTTCATACATTGCTATTTTTGAAGTTGTTCGAATAAAATTCAGTAGTTTATTCATTGAAAGTCATAAAACACGTTAAACACAAAATTATCCCTTAAGGGGGTAAAAGAGAGTTGAAAAATTACTATGAAAGTTCTACAACTTAATACGGGTGAAACCGCGGGGCACTTCTAGTAAATTATAAAAGTGGCGTAGGTTACTCCTTCTAATATCAGCTGTATTAGCTGTTACAACTTTCAAGTGCAAATCCAGTTAAAACAGACAGATGAAAAAAAATTAAAGCTTATTTTTGTTATATAGTACCGTATGTATTCATATACCTATTTTAAAAAGCTCACATTTTAATATTACCTACTTGAAAAAACACACAAATACACAACCAAACAAACGCCTGTCAATTTTTCTCGAGACTAGCGGATACATCTTTATTCATTCAAATACTAACTACTCTTTAAAAACATGAGTGCCAAGTGAGTGTAGACCGGATTTAAGTTTTCAAACGTCATGAAAAACTCTAATAACAGAAAAAACAAGTGATCTGCACGTCTTTCTATTAGAACTATCTAACTATCTACTAAGATTTATTAACTTATAATTATAGTAGCTAGTTTATAAGCTGTTGCCCGTGAATTAGTAAAAATATATCTCCATTGTTAATTATCCTTCGGGAACCGTTCATCTTTCCAGGCAAAAATTGTCTACATTCTCTGATCCTGATCTTTGATTTGATCTCTAAATAATATATATAAGGGTCGTGGGTTCGATTCCCACCCAGGACAAACATTTAACCGTACCGCCCGTAACACAAGCGCCTTATCTTAGAGTCAGGTCAATGTATGAGATGTTGTGTGAATTTATTAAAAATATATGTATATTTATTAGTCCAGTGTTCCCTGAGTACACGCGTAGATAAATATCTAAAAAGCCTTTTTTACTTTAGTAATAATTATACTTGTAAATTTTTTTTTGGAAATATACCTTATAAACGCACCCAAGATAGACCTATTACAAACGTGGTCTACATTAATACCTCTCACCTATTATGACCATCAAATAGCAGTAATTTCAAATACTGCGCTAAGGTTTCATATGATTATAATATGGTATGATAATGGGGTAATACGTCAGTAATCGATGAGAAGCGGTTAGCGGATTAGCCGCATTATCTGACATGCTTGGCTGAGCTTTGATCACGGATTCATGACAGCGAAGCGCGGCGCGAGCCTTTGGGACCGCGAGTGAGATCTATCCCGCTGAACGATATATGTTTGGTTTTCGTTAGTAAACCAGAAAATAGTTTCATAAGATATGGGCTAATTTTATAGCACGATGACGAATATGATAACTGGTTTCAATGTCGAATGTGAATGATTATATTATTACTAAGATTGATGACGAATTGGTAAGGCCGTTTGAGCGTATTGAGAGCATGGATAAAATATAGAATAACGAATGTGATTTATAAAGGTAAGGTTGATTAGACTGTTAGAAAAGGTAGAATGTCTTTTAGTAAATTTGAAAATGGTACAAGAAAAATATTTTTTTAATGAAAACTGCATTCATATATTGGTAATGATGTTTTAGGATAATAGGTTACTTTATTTCGGTTCATATAATGTCGATAGTGTCATTTAATATAAACGTCGCAGTGACAGAGAACAAAATATTAAGAGCATTTGATAAGACCAAATAAAAATAAATGGTATTTACGCTTTTCTCCCATTAATCGGAATGAACGAGTTTATTTGAAGTCCGACGTGTCAGTGATCGAGGACAAATGGTACACGGTAGTTACAACGAGGAGGGGGCGCATTATCTCTTGCGCTTGACCGAGCTTCGATCGCTGCCTCGACGACTCCCAAAGCCTTGTTAAGGCCTAATGAAATGGGAACAAGCGAATCTCCTCTTATTTATATCTTTCAGCTGAACGATGTCTCCTCAAAGCCGGCCTGGTTATGCTCTCATCCACTGGATATAAGGAAAATTAGAAAAATGTTTACTTACAAGCGGTAAATATCTTTTATAAACCGCAATTCTTATTTTTATGGTTTTCTATGGGATCGTTAACAATAATGCTTTTTACTGATTATCCAATTCCATATATGGGTTGACAAATTATCAAATGTGCTCCGTTTTACTTACTTATCTTTTTCCTGATTTTTCTTTTTGTCCACTCATCGGCAAAATAAGGATACGTCATCAATGGAATTTCTGAGTTATGTTTGTTAAATGCCTCCTACGTTGTGAGCTTAGTTAATTAAGTAAAAATTATAGGTATACTTTTCTTATATTATTGTTGGTAAAGATTAAAATAGAAGTCTATTTCATTATTATATTAGTACAAGTTAAGAAAACTACTTTAAATTATATTTCATTTTAGATTATCTTTCAATAACCTTACGGCAATTCTTTTATAAAATAGAGGTGTTATGTCAGATATTTAAATAAAAATGAATTGCCAAAATGTGTTTTGGCATATAACTCTAAAATTGATATACCAAGTCAAAATGATATTTTTCCTTGTTGAGTTTATAATTGTCAGGACAAGGTTTGTGGACATCAACGGGATCGTTGATACAGGAAAGTTTGTATGGATGAAAAATATTCTATGTTAAATATATATTTTTTTACAATTTTTTACAATTATACCCTAATTTTTGTAAAATTATTCTGCACCAACGGAACATTAAAGGAAAAATCTAAATTTGATAGTTTAGCGCTAGTGGTTTCCAAGATTTCGTGATAAATGAATGTTGCTGAACCTTTCACGATTGTTTGTCAGGTTAATACTTTTCATATAGGTAATTCAGTACCTGTATGTGTTTGTGAGTGGTGTTTGATGTCCTCTCAATACCTGCGTTCTGCCTGTGGATATAACATCCTTTAGAAAACCTTGTCTCTTCATAAAAAACTTTATCTGGTCAAGATCTTCAGTCTTCATTGAGTGTAACAAATTGTGGTTTGACTAAGTAAATGCCAAGCGTATAAGAATTAAGGCTAATAAAATGGTAATAAAAAAAGAGAATTCAGAATAATAAGCTACGCAAAATAACTAGTGTGGATAGTACGTTTACAAGAGATTGTAAATGTGATGAAGATAAGAAAGGAGTTTAAAAGTACAAAACTATAAATAAAGCGATGCATACTACAGTATCTCATAATAAATTGTATTTAGATCTGTTTAGCCGTTCTAACGTAAAAGAACAACACATATCCATATATCCTTACAGATTTTAGAAGAAGGTAAAATATTATTAAAATATAGTTGTGGTGTGATAAATACAGAGAAAAAAAAACACAGTTCCTTACTAAAAAACTTGAAACCTCACTGATTCTAATAATTTAAACTAAACAAGAACACGTATGAAAATCTCTAATTGAACGAATTTTTATTAAATTTTCTGAAATGGCATCACATTAAGATATGTAAAGTAATTAATGTACGGTTGAAAATGTCGATACGATTGTAGTTGTTACTTCTTGTGCGATAGAATAGTACTACATACGTCGGGAAACATAAAGCTCCAATAATGTGCTCGGTAGGACACAAACAGTGGATGTGCAATTCGACAACGGCATTGGAGTACTGTGTGTATCGGAACAATATTCGGCCGTGTAACGCCAGTAATTGGCTGGGAGTGGGCGGATCGATCGCTCGATGTGACACAAATACCTCGTTCCACGACGCAATCACCCTCAGTAATCCACTATCGGCCTAATTGTTTCTTCCAATGACAATTGTGTGGCATCAATTATTACAATCCATTACCGCGTGTGCCTTTCATCCTCCGACCGATTAAATTCACCGCTCTAACAGGCCGAACATAATTAAGTACCTTAAAATATCTTAGCGAGGAATATTAATTAGGAAGTTCCCGAATCACGTACAGCTTAGAGAAGTTATTCGATACTTAGAATTCGAGAAGGGGCCATTTCGAAATACGGGTATAAGTCTACCGAACGCGCCGAAAGTTGTCCCTTTCAAACTGGAGCTCTGAAAACGAACGTGCACCGACGGAACGTGTCGCAGACATGCTCTCCAAATGGCTTACGTTATTCGCGCGCATAGCCCGGGGCAATCTCCGAGGATTGCACTTGACCTGCGATGCAAAACGCCCAACAAAAGCCAACACAAGCGGAGCACGCGGCACTCTCACAAAACAACACTGTGGGTCTCTGATCTAAAGAAACCAAAAGCTTCATTCCCGTGCTGCACGTGAGTGGGATAAATTGTGCACTACACCAAGGAAAAGCGGCTAAACTGCAACAAATATCTGGGTCATTGCACATTCATTCCTCTTTTTAACGTATTGTGTTGAGTATCACCAACGACGTGGATACGAATACAGTTCCTTTACATTTGAACGCTTTTACGAGAATTCAGTCCATGAATTATAAGAATATATAAGAATTTCAATAGTAGGTATAAGTACTTTAAGTATTTCATGGGACCACCTGTGTTCTTTTTGACAAGACATTACATTTCGGTCTAGGTTCTATATTTTAGTGCTTTGACGTAAGGTTTTAAGTATTTAAGGCAATCATATGTTACGAAAATGTGTTGGTAGGTAGGTTTACTATTTGATCAATATCATCAGATTGGATTGTTCTGTAGAGTGCCGGGGCGCGAGCGGCGGCACTGCGGCCGTAAACATGGCTGGCGTGCCATTGAAATGTTGTCTCAGAGGGCTATGTTTTATTGTAAAACTTTCCGGTTTCAGCGCCCCGGCACCTCGCACAGCCCTACACCTACCGCCGAGCTCCGCTATCTACACCAATAAAACATTAAGCGTCGTAATCTTTGGGTATATACTAAAATCTGTACACGAGAGACGAGAAATTAATTCGCCGTCGTTATCTGCACCACTCACCGTGTCACCGGCGTGCTTCGCCGTAAACAGTGGAGTAGGCGCAAGGTGGTCGGAGTAAATCGCTCCATTAGGCAGTTAAAAGCTCGTCGCTATCGTCGGGACATAACTCAGGCGCCCGTCTCCGCGCGGCCCTATAAATTACGCCTTTGTGCGAACAGGGCGTGCCCCGCTTAAAATATGTACGACATTGTCTTCCCGGCGTTGCCCCCGCCTCATATCTTCCAGTGGAATCCGCTGAAGGTCGTATAGTAAATTATCCATTTGTATGTTTTTCTAACTGACCGAGTTGCAGTCCAAAACTTGAATGTAGGTCGCGCTCGTGTAGATGGAAGTACCAGCATCCACTCGGGGCAGGATTTCGACGGCCAAATCATGTACTTCAGTACAGTAATATGTTAACTCTAACAGAAGTATGTTAACATTTATTTTGGACATATATTAATTACTGAAGGAGTATTATCTGTCACTTTGATTTTGCTTTTCGATTCTGCCACTTTCCTTGGTCTGTAACTGTATCTTTTATATGTATTTGAATATATATGTTTGTTTATGTATATGTATGTATGTGTGTATGTGTATACATATATATGTATGTGTATGTATATGTTTATATGTATGTATGTATGTTTGTTTGCTGTACTAAATTCACCTCTAACTTCCACCAGCTTTAACATTATTTGTATCCAATGGTTGCATGTAAGAAATTGTATTTAGCGATAAGGCCCCCTCTTGTACCTTCGTTTTTATGTTTTGTGATATTTTTATGTTGTTTTTCTTGGTGTATAATAAAGAGTATATTCTTATTAATATTACTTTTATCAAATATCCGCATTTTTTGAAAATATTATATTACAAACAAAAGTTATAAGGACATGAAATTGTAACGAATATTAAAAAGTAACTGTGAAATATATAAGAGAACACAAAAAAGTATTGGATATAGTCTATATATTTCTTTGATTACTTGGCTATCAAAGGTTAAAAATAACAATTCTTTTTTTAACGCAGAGTAGAATATTGTACTCCGACAGACCAATCATTCGCACTTGTGTACGGTTCATTTTAAGACGCTCTGAAAAAGGTGAGCGGTGAGCCCCTCATATGCCTAATATGCTCTCGCTTTGAACTTATGAAATATCCTTTTACGAACCTCACCGTCCTGCGTCAGCAAATTTCTTGACCTATTTCCTCAACCCTCGGTTTCCTTCAATTACGATATGCCGTAAAAAAAGTTTGAGCTAGATCTTTATGAATCAATGATTTGAATAAAAAATTAGGATCCACTCAAATTTTGGTAGCTACAGAGAACATCATAACAAGAATATATATAGATTTTTGCCCATAATTGCAGCGCTGGGAAAGCATGCTGGCAAATATAGATAGTAGCTTCGTGACAGGAATGCTGTTGCCAATCCCCACCCTGTTGTATTTGGTCTACGCTGATTTGGGTGGGTATCTACTGGCTCCGGGATCTCAGTCATCATAACAACACCTGGTATATGTG
The DNA here is from genome assembly GCA_020976665.1 of Heortia vitessoides. NCBI lineage: Eukaryota > Metazoa > Arthropoda > Insecta > Lepidoptera > Crambidae > Heortia > Heortia vitessoides. The sequence continues at coordinate 10,400,532 of JACJUM010003237.1, forward strand.
GAGGTACTATTCGACTTTACCATGGAACGCGAGAATATTTTATAACATCTATTGAGCCCGCTCATATCATGCTCGCTTCAGTTTAAACAATATTCAAATATTAAATAGAATCGTAGCAAGTGGAAATCTATAGTCTTTGCCTACCCCGATGGGACACAGGCGTGATGTATGTTATTTACATTTGAATTCACCTTTATAAAGGTGTTTGAAGTTTTGAAATAAAGCAGTCTAACTGATAAACTAATATTCTGAATCAAAGTAAGAATATTAGTTTATCAGTTACTGATTAAATATTCAAACGTCATGATGTGATTCGAAGGTTGCTCAATCGTTCTCTAAAACTCGTATAAAAATCTATACAGTAGTGTTTTAGTTCATTCTGTTCTCATCAACCCAAATGTATAATCCGGGATGTCAGTATGTCACGTACTATGTCAGTTTGGTATATTTCAAAGTCCAAATATCTGAATTTATTTTATCGTAGATTAGATTTTAATTTATTGTTATAAATTTATTGTTAATTTCAATATGTAACTTATATATTATTAGATAAGCCCTTGCACGGCGTCATATGTAACTCTAAATGAATTGAATTGAATTTATACAAGAATTTGCCACGAGCTACCGGCCGAGTAGAATAGTACCTTCCACTGTGCCAGGTATCGTAAGAGGCGACAAAGGTACTAGAACCGACAGGTGGCGGTATATCCGGAACAGTGCAGCTCAAATGTACAGGGCGGGGATGGGCAGCAGAATCCCCGCAATGGCTAGTATGATGATGATAAGGATTACACAAGAATATATATGTTATAGAAAGTTGTTAAAACATATTATTTTCCGATATTTACAATAAAATTTATAATACATATTTTCAAACTCAGATGAACAAAATAACGAAGATAATATACCTGTATAACAACAACAAGATCCCATGATATCGTAACTTTTTGGGCAGCTTAAGTCAAGTATTGTCATTTACTCGGTTATAAAGTCAGCCATGGGTGATCATGGATTATTAATATTAAAATTTTACATTTCTCAATTCTGAATTCATTGTCCAGTATGTAGAGTTCATAATTGAGACATTTTGAACTATTTCAATTATATTCCACAAATTTTAGAATAAAATAATTACTTTATACCTGTATAATTACCCTCGTTTTTCTCTGTTTACAGACATATCACCAATCGCTTATTCACTTCAATAAATAAATATAACATTTCTTTAAACTTGTCATGCATGATACATTCGAAAAACTACACAGCTCGGCTATTATTTTTTTCGTATTACTGTAAACTAACGTACCCCTTTCTGATATTAGTATGCAAGTATAGTTTAAGTGAACTATACTTTCAGAAAGTTAGCTCTGGAGTTACGAGCGGAATATAAAATGGATCCAATAAATACCGGGAGATCCGGGGACCAAACACCATCAAGCGCAGGAGGGCAACGCGTATTGGTGAAACAAAGAGTATGAAATAGACCATAATTTAGGGAGAAACGCCTCCGCTCCCGAACACGTGGGACATTCATTACAACTAGTAAGAGACGTGCGACTTTACCTGCATTTGATTGCTCCCATCTGTCATAACTGTTTACCTATATACTTAATGTTGTAAACATATGGTTGTACGAGTATCTAAATATCATTAAAGAAAATAAAAAAATTCCTTGTTAAATAATAATTTTAGGTCTCTGAAAGTTCGGCAAGTTAATTCGACGAGTATTTCTTCTATATGCTAGTATTTATAGATTCGAAGATTTAACTCAATGTCTCTATTTTTTTGTTAGTTACGCCTTCAATTAACCATTTAACCAATTAACCAACAGATTTTAAAGAGATTTGACATATGGTTCTCCCCTGAATATTTAAGGCAGCTGCATTTATATTAACATCGGTATTTGTAGCATAGTTTTAAGTTAATTTAATTACTGTAAGAAATATTTATTTGGCGGTTAGGCGGTTAAAAAATGATATTTTTCAGACTATTCTTTGTAATGACTAATATTCTTATGCTTTTTTTATTTAAGTGGTTAATGCAATTCATTATTCTAGAAATAGTTACTCATGCAATTCGTTATCTCTAACCGCTAAATAAATACGTTTAGCAAGAAAAATAATACAAAATGTAGTTATTTAAAACAATATGTTAGTTTCTGCAACACTTAAATACCAAACCAAGTACAAACCTGTTTGACATGAATGTTATTTAAGGTTAAACAAGGCCTTAATTAGCTACAGTAATTATTGGGTTTCAATTATATTTTAAACAAAATCAATGCATTCTTTAAATAAGTGTCAATTAAAATGTATGAATTTCCAATAACAAAGGTACTAAACTTTTTAAATACTATCTGAAGAAAATTTTAAGCTTTAATTACATTCTAAACCAAACAAAGGCATTCTGTAAGTAACTCTATGTTAAAATTTTAAAATTACTAAATAATATATTTTAGTTTAGTAAAAACTAAGGTAAAAATTAAGCTCAATTGATTTGAGTAAATGTTTGAGAAACAATTATAACTTCAAAATTTGCTTACTATAAATCTATAAAAGCTGATAACTAGTGCTCGGTCAAAACTAGTCAAGTTATATCTTAAGCTTCAATTACATCCTAATCAAAATAAATGAATTATGTAATTAATTATATAATAATAATAATAATAACTTTATTCAACAACAAAAGGTAACTTAAACTAAAATACATTTTGATACTTAGGTACCTAAACTAGGTCTAGCCTGTTCTTATAGGCACGCATTATAATCTATAATTTAAGTAGTATCCATTTAGTAACCGATCTTCTAGTAGTATGATGTAACAAAAATCATTGTGTGTAAATTCATTTGTCGTAATAATATATTTTTTTAACAACTACGGTTTATTATTTAATTTATAAAATTGTTTGTTTACCGTTTTCACCGTTCAATGTTCTAATGATTAAAAAAAGGTGTTGTGTTAGGATCTGATAGTTACAATTTTACAAAATTCCCATTAATTTTCGTTCCCATACATGCAGTATCTTGCAATCTGGCATAACTGCAATGTTAACCTTGCTTGTTGATTGAAAAATATGATAGAATGCCAAGCAGGTGGTATTCATTTCTCATTTTCTTGTATGTTCTTATAACTAACCAGTTTAAAATATTATATACAGAAGCATACATATGTATCTCAATCATTATCTTGATGACAAGTCTCAAACTTGTTAAAACTGTTCATAAAAATAATTTTTAATGAAAGCTGATTTCTAATTGATACATTAAATTAGCCCTCGTTATTCGAGTATAATTATACAAGCAGTATTATAAATACAGCTAGAGTTTCCCATTGGATCCTTATCACATGTTAATTAAGGTACTCGTAGTTTGCCTAGTTTTAGGCTATTCACATAAAATCGCCGAAACAAGGCAAGTTTTCTCCCGTAAATGTTAACGGTTCCTATAGTGTTAATGGTTAGTATAGTGTTTCGTACTTCAAAGTAGTTTTCTTGTTTTTATGCTGGAAAATTGTAAAATGTATATTCAGATTATTTGTTCAAAGCGCGAGATAAAGATATATTTTTTCTCGTTTGCATTTGCTAATAGGATAATATATAAATAGAATACACTAGTTTTACAGGATTAAAATAGTTTGGTAGTAATTATTTTTTCGTAAGAGATTTTTAATTTAACGTATTTGTAAACTTTACAAAATAAAAACTTTAGCAAATAGTAAAAAGATACAATGGTGCCTGTGATGGGTTTACAATTATATTATAGTGAAAAAAGGTAAGAATTAACGAAACAAATATCGATGCCGAATGGCCGATGCAGATAAATCAGTTTCAGGAATGGACACACATTATGGAAGCGCAGCGTACGACATCTACCCTCAAGGTGGGCAGACAATCTGAATGCAACGCAAGATCGCATTGGATGCAGGCCGCTTACATTTGGGGGACCCTCCTCCTGGTGTGATATCTACGGTGTAGCTGATAAACTCAAACAAAGAAATTCTTTTAGGACCATTACAAGCAGTTTCAGAACATCAAATATGAAGTACTTAATTTTATTGCACTGAAGACTATCCGAACAAAATAATAGTTACATTCGATTATTATTTATACTAGTATCCATAAAATGACCAGTGCTGGACAAAGGTATCCCAAGAAACAGAGGAAATTTACCCAATGCCGCGCTGAGCAGGCGTCGTCGTGGCAAACGTAGAGCGCAGCTTGGCAACGGGAATACTGCAGCCCCTGAAATATTATAATTATATTATTAGCGACTTATACTTGTAAGTATAAATATAAAGTTATTTATGAATCCCGATTAGTAAACAAATATTTAAAAACCCTTTGAAAGGTTGTATTTTAAACTTTATCTCAAGATATTGGTTCATAATGTTAAATATATTAAATAAATTTTTGGTCCGACATTTTATAAACAAACATACAGCATAAAATACATAAATAGGAAAATATAAATATATATATATATATATATATATATATGTTTGTGTAAGTAATATTTTCCTTTTATGTAAATAGAATCTTGCTCGCAGTTGCATAAGTTAAATTAGATTTAGTGCATGTTCAGTAATTGAAATGTGAATGTCTCATAAGTTAAATAAATTTCTCTAACCATGTGCAGTCAGGATAAAAATTAGAATAGTGACTGCTGTGATAAAAGTACATACGTGACCAAACAAGTTCTCCATGTATTTATCTGTTCTATAGAAAATCTGCTCAGTCTAGTATGAAATTAGGGTTTACAAATAACAGGAAATAGTGAAGTAGAATTCATTAGTAAGAATAAAACACAATAAAATATAATTTAAATTTGGTATAAATTTGTCTGTTCATATCGTGTTGCGTTTATTTTACAATGAGAATACTAAATAACAGATAAATGAAACGGCGCACAGCTCGCTGTTGCCGGCTATTAACTTAATTTGTTTTCATATAAACTCTGTACCAAGCGTCACAAATATAATGACGCTTTTAAGCCTAAACCGCGCTAATAGGCCGCCACTTTTGTTTTGTTTTCAGATGGAAATGTTCCGGAACAGAATTCCGACAACAAAAAACGAACACACAGAAAGCTTATCAACTTTCTACTGTTGTCGTTCCTATTGTTCACGTGTAGCCTTCATGATATTTTATTGTTCACTACTCTAAAGCTGGCTATCAAATATTCTTACTAATAATATCATCATCATCATTCCAGTTATTGGAAGTCCACTGCTGGACATAGGCTTCTCTAAGAAAGGAGGTATTTTGCCCTGGGCATTTGGACAAGCGTGTTGGCAATCGCAGCGCGCAGTTTTCACAACGGAGATGCTGCAGCCCATCCCTGCCCATTTAAGCTGCACTGTTTCGGGTAAATATACCATCATCTGTCGGCTTTGGTACTTTAGTCGCTTCTTACGACACCGGGTGCAGTGGAAGGTACCTTTTTATCATAGCAATTATAACAGCCGCAAAAAGTGAACTGCTGTCGGTTCTAGTACCTTAGTATCCTGTTACGACACCTGGTACCTCTAACTAACATAAGGTGCTGTTCCCTGTACAATGTGTTATTTAAATACGTGGTACAACGGTTTGTCATGGCCACTTTATAATGAGGTCTCATAGAGTGATTGACTGAGAAGCATAAATGCAGCAAGGCCCCATCTTATAATTTATAGGAGCCTGAAGTCATTGGTTGCATTTGTATTTTATTATTTAATTTATTTAAAATTGGTTTCAGTAACCAGTAACAAAAAATATGAACACCAATCGTATTTTTTTACATTTATGTGTTTACTAATTTAACTAAAAGCTTTCAAACCCGATTTATTTAAGTTTTAAATTTTTGCAAAAGATGCATTTTTAAAAGGTGTTAAAATATAGAAACCACTTTTTAAAACGGTTACAAAAGTCCTTTTATTAGACTTGGTTCTGTACTCATAGACAAGAATCTTTTTTGAATTTTATAAAAACATGGAGCCTCGACGCTTTAATTTCAATTCTAAACTAAAGTTATTAATATTCATGAAAATATACGAACGATAATTGTTTGGCGTTTATTTTTATGTTGTGAAAATTATAACTAACATTTCGTCAGATTTCAATATGATTTTTTTTCTGTTTAATTATTTGGATTAATCATTATTAGAACTATTTTAGATAAATTTCATTTGTGTACACAAAAAAAATATAAAATATGTAGAGCACGATTGCACTTTGCATCCTACCTTTTTCCAATATCTGAATGGAACTGTCATAAAATAAAATGAAATTTGTCATATCAATAACTTGAACTCTAGGGCATGGACATAGTTTCCATCTCACACAGAAATAATAAGCTTTTCGCAGGATGAAAAAATATCCAGGTAGACAAAATCGCAAGTAAAAGCTAGTTAAGTAATACAAAAAGCAATAAAAATAAACATTATTTATGACTGTTAAATAATTACTATGTAATTTGCAATCTAAAACCAGTTACCAGGAAGCAACTTCTTACAAGATACAATAAACAAGACAAATTTCAAAAGTGAGTGGTAGTTTCATTAAGTTTCACTGAAAATATACTAAACTAAATCGTCGACACTGCGGCCCCTAACGGCACTACACCTCGAGAACCCTCCACGTCTATGTTGCCTTATGCACTTTTCTACCACGCACTGTTTATGCTCCAATTCGGTCCAGATACTTGCATTTAGCTGCAGATACTGCATTTGAATATTGCCAAGTCTCATGCAAAAGTTTCTTTTTATTGTAAAGAGGTAACTTGCTTTGAGATTTCTTACAGCTCGTACATATCCCGACACATATCGATATTATAAAGATTCGTATAACGTATTCGGTGCTCTTTGCAACTGTGGTTAGGGAAAGTTGTTTAAACAATAACGTACTTGAGTAGTAACTGATGGTTAGTATGTGAACAGGCGCACTGCATGTAGCGAGCTTAGTGGGAGGATGCTCAAGACATGAAGAGCCCTCGTAGTCCGTAGCTCGTAGTCTCGTAGCAAGCTCGTAACCTTCCGCAGTGCCGAGCGTGGCGTGAGATGTTTATGAATTATGTATCGTCAGAAGGCTGATACTGTTCTTAAATTTTGCATAAATCTTTTGTAAAACTTATGATCATAATGCTTGTTTCTTGTTCATATAATAAAAATAAAGGAATTCATTTGTTACTGTACATTTATACTGCGCGTTAGGTTTTAATCGATGCATTAAGTACGTTAACAAAAAATAAATTCAATTAGGGAAATAATTATATTTTTATATCTTAAGAAACTAAAAGTAAAAACACGTTAATTATCAAGAGCTTTGAATGATTGAATAATGACAAGGAATTCGTACCGCTATCTCATCAGACAAGATTAACGAGCGGCCTGTTGTTGAATAGAGGAACTCCGTCAATGCTAATTCCAGTAGCCACCGCTTTGCTCTGTATTAATAAATGTTGCTCGAGATTGAAACAGTCCTAAATGCAAGGAAGTAGCAGAAAATCAATCTGTATCCTTTGTAGATAAGATTCATTTATAAACGCATTTGACATATGGCTTTTATTTCAAATCCTATATTTTCCGGATTCGTATGTACAATCAAGTAGCGACTCATTATATTTTCTTTAATTTTTTTTCAATTTGATTCGATTTAACTTTTTAGGGCTAGCTGTAAAGTGTGTTACAATTATAAAAAAGAATCTGCCTTCATATCGCGCCACTTGTTAAAGTTTGACTTTACGGTATATATATGGCTGAAGCTATCTTGCCTAATGTCATCAAATTGATTAACTGGTTAATCCGAAAAAGCATTACAAGAATAGACAGACAGACATACTTTCAAATTTAAAATATTAGAAATATATAATGAGTTTCATAAACTAACGGACCGATAGACCTTGCTCTGTCTAATTGCAGCGCGCTCACTCTCACTTGCGTTACCTGCTCACTAACAGTTATGTCAAACATTAAAAAAGCTTCTAAGGTCATTTAATTTTATTATATTCTTCCCGCAACTTTTTTTTTATTAAATATAAATTTATCGCCTAACAAGAATAATTTTTTTTTATACTCATACATTATATATGTAAGTATCGGTAAATAGGTATCATCATAATCATATCAGCCGTTGCACGTCTACTGTTGAACATAGGTCTCCCATAAAAGGGAGATATTGCCCATAATTGTAGCACTCGACGAAGATGCTGCTGTCCATTCCCATCCTGTGCAATTGAACTACATGGATAGATATACCGCCACCTTACTGTTCCGGTACGACACCCAGTACAAAGAGTGGTACTATCGTGCTCTAGCGGTACCCTTCGTTACAAGTATATACTCTTAAAACAGACCATAAACAAAATAAAATACACTTAATTTTTTTAAGCTTTTCAAATGTAATGCATCTTATGTACGGTCTAATAGATCTGAAAAGTACAGTTTAGACGATTTTCACAAAGCAAAGTTCCCCGTCCCTTCATATTCAGGCTAGCGGATAATTTGTGAGCATCGAGCACCAGTCAAAGTTATAATTAATAATTTTCCCAACTATTGTAGCAGCTACGAGTATGTGTCATTCAAGTCGGTTAAAACGGGCAAAGTGGCTTGTTCTTATTGAATATTCTGTATACAATATCTTTATATCATATAAAACATGTAAAAGGCGCCAAGAAAGTGCGCTGTAATATATTTTTATTTTACCTAATAAAGTGCGATACAAAAATTGCAGCTTAACACTTAATGTTACACTGGATAGCTGTAAATTAGTATCGATATAAATATTAGTCATACTGGTAAAATATTACAATAAAATCTTTAGAAAATTATAATTTTAATTTCAATTAAATAAAAAGAGGTGGGATTTTTTTTCTCGTCAAATTAATAGTGTGGGTATGTCACTCAAAAATATTTTGGGTTGGTCAAAACAAATTTTTGATTAAGGGATCTGTTTTGTGCGTGTTAAAGCTTGAAATGATAATTTGTGTAAAATTTACCTTCCCTTCCTCTATGAGGTAAATCGATATGTTAAAAAATCACTGTCATAGTATGTAATTAGGTATAAAGGAAAATTGACGCAGCGTTACAATTTTAAAAGTTGTGATGTAGTGTAACAACTTCTACAGTGCTCCTTAAAAACGTATATAAGTCATGCAAATCCTATCGATAAATATATAATGTAAATACATAAAGTAATCATTGATAACAATAATTCACATAATATCTCATACACTACCCTGACTTCGAGATAAATGGATTTATTTTGCGGATATTAGTGACGATAAAAGAGTCACAAATACAATACTAAAATACATATTTAGCATCCAGATAAAGAGCAAACATATATATTTATCAAGTAAATGCTGAATGGGTATTGAACCCACAATTCTTTGCGAATAAGGTAGGTACACAACCAAATGCGTTATTGATCAGACAGATTCTAATACATCTATACATATATAAAAGAAGAAGCAGACTGACTGACCGACTAACTGACTGTCATGCAATATTACCACTTATCGAGAAAGGTAGAGGCTATAATATCATGCTAGGACTAATGCCAGTGGAGCATAAAGGATACCAAGTTTATTCTACAACTTAACGCGGGTGAAACCGCAGGGCGCAGCTAGTACATAAAAATAAACTATTATTCGTTAATTTTTAGTGTGGCCTGGTTTGAGGTGGTCTTTGTAAACTTGGTTGAGTGGTGGTAATGTTTTTCCATTCGCTTTCAACAATATACATAATAATAATGAACAATATAATTAGTACTAAGACGAAATTACGTAATTAATTGTATTTATTAAACCGAATTAAATACAATAATTATATTATCTTTATACCTTCCTATTATCATTGGTATATCTACAATATATTTTTGTTGTAGTTTCGATAAGGAAAAATGACCGTAAACACTCGCATGGTTGCCGACAACGTCTTAAAACGCTGATACTTTCACCTTTCCTAAATGATGTGGGATTATATATCGATTTAAACAACAATGAAGCTGTACGTATTGCCATTGTAATTTATTGCTGATTCATGTCCGCCCCATTGTTGTTATTTCAGTCGAGTGACTCGGGTGAAGTGAAATAAATGAAACTATGTTACACACGCGATTGAGCAAATATTTCATCAACTTGTTGCCTTAACAGAACATATAAAAATCATTGTAGTCCCGATAACGTCTTTTACGTAGAAAGTCCAATAGAAATTGGATTTGGGACGTTGCTAAGTTGCCAAGTGGTACCTCAGCTATTTGATTGTCTAGGAAAAATAATGATCAAATGTATACACTCACATTTACCAGCTAGTCAGTTGCCTATGCCTTGGGCAATTGCGAACCAGTCGCCATCTTTGATAGTTTCTAGTTTTTTCTGATCCAATTATAAATAGATCATAAAGTAAGAGTGCCCTTGGTTTTATTTGTCGAACAAAACAGTATTCCTTTAACAATATGTACTGGTGTTAAGTCAAAAATATATTGTTTTGTTTTGAATATTGCGGTGCAGGTGATACGCAGAGGCAGCGACTAAAGGTTCGGCTAATCGCGCTATGTGAATATTTACTGTCCCCCGGGAGTCTGATAATATTCCGGCGCGTCGGTAAAATCGCAGCCCTGTCCAACGTCCAACGCCGGTGATGAACTGTAGTCATTTGTTTTTGATATTGTCACTGAATCTGCAACGGTTTTGAAAAAATAACAATGCGGTCGGGATTTGGCATTGAAGCCTCACATTTGGATATAAAAAATCTTTATTGTATATAAACTAACATAGTTTGTTAATGTGATTGAATAGTTTTCTTCGACATGAGGTAGACCTTATACAAGAGTGGAAGAGTGGGAGAGGCAAAGAGTGAAATAATATGATAAATATGGGTATTGTGACATAATATCTTAAAGTCACAAGGTTGGCTATGCGCTAGTGATGTCCTTTTGATATTACAAGCGTCTATAAGCTGTAGTGGCGCTATCTATCACTATATATACAATCATGCGAAGTATGCTTGTTTGTCGACCTGGTATAATATAAAAAAGATCTTGCAACCTTTTTATTGATTATATGAATATGTGTAACTACTATTTATCGATCGAAAATATTGTTTATTAAAAATAATTTCTATGTTTAATATTAAAAAGATTTAACGTTCAAGAGAACAGCCATATTTAATTGGAAAAGGCTAATACCAGCTCTATGTTTCAAACATGACGGGGACTCACTTATTCCGTCAGTGCTGAAACATACTGAATATTTTCCCCTAGTACACGCGACGATTGGCGATTAACTCACTTCATTGCTCTGTCAAATAATGCCATAGCCCACGATCGGCTATCATGTATCGCAGCTGTAATTATAAGTGCGGTATAACGCAATAACTGTGAATGTTCTGATACGTGACATGTGACTACTGTGGCTGCGGGCGGCGGCCGTGGGAATGGCTAATCGTGCCTGAATATTTGCGGTCTCCCTTAACCCTCGTTGAATAATATAATGTCTAATTCTGCTTATCGTCTGCCTCGTTGTATTTATTTGAAAAAATATGCTCAATTATTTTACAACCTGAAAGACAAAAAATGCCTTAGCTTTTTACCGTGGACATACATCATCGCAATAAATACAAATAGACCATTATTCTACTTGTCTAGGTGAATGCCAATGTTATAATTTTTTTTAACCATATTTTATGTACGATTGGATGATATCACTAACGTATTGCCAGCCTTCAAGGTATGTCACATTACCTAGAAATTTCACTGTCTCACAATCTTTATAAAATGTCTACCTCTAGTAATAATATTTCTGCATACAATTGGTGGAAAAAAAACAATAAAAATCAAAGTAAAAAAATATTTTACCTTATGAAAATATTATTGCTTTTATATATAAATTTAGAACTGACAAATATTAATAACAATAAAAAATATTTCTGACTAAAATGGATATAAGATATATAATTTTTCTTTTACTTAGGTATTTAGAAGAAAAAATAAATTAATAATCTGACATAGAACGATTGTCTTTCTGCTTATTTACGCATGAGGCGTACCTTTAGGTTTGGTACCAAATGTATTATGCAAAAGTAGCTCTTGACGTCTGCATTGAAATTTTCTGTTGTCTGTTGATATGTGTGTGTGAGTGGTGTGGTGTGATGTTTAAAGTTTTTTTATTTATTGTGCTACAATTCTGGACTACAGAAGTTCGAAACATAATGAAATGAGTTTAGATTTAAATAGGCCATTTACATACATGTGTAGATTTAATTAGCCTTATAGCTTTTCATTTAATTGGCTTATATTTTGTTTACTCTTATCTTAAAACTATTAATGCAAAATTATGCTAAAGAGAGTATTAAGTGTTGGCAATAGCCATTTGTAATCTACCTCAGTGCTACATTTCATCCTGTGCATTTGTTCTTGCATCACTAACACATTCTGTAACTTATACATTTTATTTTTTACTGCATTATATCACCGTAGCCTTGATGTGCCGGTAGATTAGAATAGTATCTCCCCCTGTACCAGGTATCGTAAGAGGTGACTGATGTTTTAGAACAGATAGATGGTGGTATATCCATCCAAAACAGTACAGCTCAAATGTACAGGGCAGGGATGGGCAGCAGAATTCCCGTCACGAAAGCTACGCTCTGCGATTGCCACCACGCTTGCCCAGCGCCGCAATTATGGGCAATATTCCCTCTTAATTGGGGAGGCCTGCAATGGATTTCCAATGGCTGATATGATGTTGATAATGATTGCCAAATAAAGAACAAGTAAAAATTAATTGGGGTAATTATTTACATTTACTAAACCAACGGAAAGCAAATAATAATATTTAATAAAATTCCTATAGGAAGAAGGTTCATAATAACTATTTACAAAACTGCTCCAGCAAATCAATAATAGTTGTATCATCTCTTCTCACTTTAATTATTTCATTTTAATGGTATGAGAGATGCCTGAAGCGATCAAAGAGTTTAGTGCCCAAAGTACTTGTACACTCCACAACTTTCTATATTAAATGTTTTACGGCTAAAGCTATTCTTTTCTGGAATATATTACTTCTTGCAATTAAACGTGCGCAGACTTTACAAATACGGCAGAGAGAATTACGTGTCTTTTTAATTATTATTTTAATTTGTTCTATAACATTCACGAATACGTTTAAAAGCACACCACAAACAATTTAATGAAAGCAAATTGCAAGAAAATATACTATACAAACATAATATATTAACGTATTATTAGTTTATAGTACTAAGATTAACATATAATATAATTTTATTAAAATATTGCTCAAACCCTATATGTATTTCCAAACTTCCATATAAATATTGAGTTGACCTGATTTTATCGTGTGAACCTTAGTGGTGTTATTGTTACTCGTATTTCCGCTACGGGCAAGATGAATATCTCAACTTTCTTTAGTTCGCTTGCGTATGTTGAACAACATAAATAATTAAAATATCTTGTTTACGCTGACTTCACGATTAGATTGTTTGTGTACCCGTATTCATAAGAAAATCCCAAACTCATTGCTGTTCTGTAAAGTCACGCATCGCTTTATATGTCACCAAGGGTAGATTAGCGAGCAGTCTCGCATTGTGACCCGGATTGACAATAAAAGTCGATATTAGGAATGATAATAAGAAGTAATGGATTGTTTGCTAATTGGAATTGGAAAATTGCACGTGCTATGTATATTTCAAAACAAACGAACGAACACGAAAACGGGATAGCAATTGGCGCATGTAAGATTACAAAAAAAGAAGCACAGGTGAAAAAATTGCTTGTAGCAGAGAAAGGCAGTGTTCGAGAATGCAGGTTCTAATTGTTATTTTACGACGTTGGCATACACTCCTAACTCGTGGGTGTAGCGTAGTGCGAGGCGGTAGGTGCGGCGAGCAAACAACGCAGTAATGTATCTGTGTTGATTACGTTGTTAGTTAGTTGTTGTTGTTAGTGCTACACCACTCTCTGAGTGATTGGGCAGTCGATCCAATCGATACTCAGCAATAAAAGGCTGGCGTGTTCCGACACCATTTGATGGAACTTTTAAAATTGAATAGCCTGGAATTTTGTTTGTGCGAATGAATTTGACACCGGATAATAACGCCCATTAACCAGTAAATGTATTTGACCGGCTTTGACTGTAATTGGTTTGTATAGTGAACGAGTTTTGTTTATCAAACTTCGTTATTTTGTGTTCGGTGTTTACAATTCATTTATTATATATTGCGCGCCAGTTGCACTTTATCATCCACCACCTTGTGTTATGTTTACTTTATTTTTTTAAAATCCACAGCTCATATATTCTAATAAAAAAAGTGTTTTCGATATTAACAGCCAATAAAGAATTTTACATATATGAACTAAAAATGTACAAAACATAACAATAAGAGGAGGTTGTAAAGAGAGTACAATCACATATAATAATTACCAAAAATTTACGTAAAAAATTGAAAACAAACACAAAAGAAAAAGAAAGTCCAAACATCAGTACCTAATATCATTTTTGTGATAATTCAGACAATTAAGGTATCGTCCAATAAGCAAGAAAAGTAAATAAACACAAACTATTTCACTTTTTTATTATAGAATTTGTAGAATAAGTAATGGTCAAACCAATATACTCTCTGAAGGAATCTAGTGACGAGGTCTGTTGAAACAATTTTTTTTATTTTATACTTTAAATATTAAAGTATATTTTTAAACTCATTGCTTTAACTGGCTTTAATGCTATGCGGTAGAAGTATAAATTGTATTCTTTATTTATTGATGTACTCGTGAAATATGTATGCAGTTTTACATTTATTTCATACATTTCAAGTGTGAAAGTCCGTGTACTTTCAGCAGGTAGTAAAAGGCAGCACGACCTGACATAACGGAGGCGGCGGCACGTCTGCAAACAGTGTTAAATCGAACATTTTAAACTATAATGTGTCTGAAAATCCACGGGCCACACATTAGGCCTTAAATGATGATCACGTAAAAGGCACAACATTAGGACAATAAAGTGGACCTTTTGCCTATAACAATCATAATGTACGGACCCTTTCGGCTTAACAACTTGGGACCGTTTCATCGTTACCCAAGCGCTGTGCTTGGAAAATGTCAACATGATAATGTATTATTTAAAAGGAAATGTAAGGTGTTTAGGGCTATAATTATTTACTCATTAGACTGCTGTAATGTGTTCTTTGTTTTCGTATTCTTCAGTAGTAAAGACATAAATACTTCTGTTACCTATGGTAGGTAATTTATTCATATCCAAGTGTCATAAAGAAAAACATATTTATAGTAAAATATTTGTGATATATAATAATATCGTGTAATCCTAATCAAAAACGAGAGTTCTAAATACTATTTACCATTTTATGATTTGTTGGAAGGGTGACCAAACAGCGCTATATTTTCTCAATTAATTCAATATGGATACATCCATGATTTATTGACGCAATGTAATCTGTTATCGGGCGTAGCTGTTCAGAATTTATAATCGTGATGAGTGGTGGCAAATATTTTGGTGGAATTTTCAGTGCTCTATGGAACTTTTGAGTCGCAAATGACGTAAGTTGCGCGCTCGTTTGATGTTGGAAATTAGCGGCACATCTGAAAATGGGAATTTCACATACTTTAATAACCCTCGTTGGTGATGGCCTTTACAACGGTGTTTTAGTTTATGCTTCCGGCGCAGATCGCGGGCTTGAACACAATACAACTTTACAATAGTTGCTGGAAAGTACTCTCACAATGGATGTTAAATGTCGAGCGAAATTAGCACTAAACGTTGAAGTGCTAGCATTAAAATTGTAAGCACGACCAGATTTTATACGCCTGTGTAATATTGCTACAATGAGTGTTTTAAAGCATAACATGCATATTTTTTTAAATTTAATTATATATTAGTTTAAGTATTTCGTTTTAAAGTCTATCATTTGTCATCATGTAGCTGGGCTTTTTGATTACTCAGATTTCTATCTATCGTTGTAAATAAGTAAATAAAAATAATGATTAACGGACTAATAAAATAAGTGCAATTGGCGACCTATATACACGCGTTACATACAATCAATTGCTGTTATTTTTATTGCTAATGTCCGCTATTTTGCTTTAATGATTTAACTTTTTGGAAGCTTATCTAACCATTTTTTTTAGTTTTAGCTTACACTACAAATACTATTACAATGTATCCTAGTATAGGTTATATCACAGTTCTCGTGAACACCATTCACTTTACGTACAGTGCACGAGCGTTCCAGAAAACGTCATTGTACCGAACCAGCAAAATAGGTTCTATTCACAGTTATATCGTCGGGCTATATCTCATGATAATAATGGAGGGGCTATAAAAATATCAAATACAGGCTGGCCGGGCGGGCAGCCGTACGGCGCCGTCACCGAATATTAAAATATCGTCAAAAGCGACCCAGGTGCGACCCGATGGGATGGCTATCGTTAAAATTTGACAAGCATTATGTTTACGGGCCGTTATTGAGCGCTTCGCGATTGTGAATTTATTCATAAGTTTTATAGCAATTGTAATCTACATTTTTGATGGACGAATGTACGGGAAATATAGTGTAGCTGGTGTATACTTAAAGCTGGCCACTTCTCCAGAACTCAACTTAAAATAAATGCTTTCTTAGCATAGCTCGTGGTTCTACCCTTGAAGGTTATGTGTTTTTAATACAGGCTACCATATTAATGTTATGTTACATATTATTGACTGTCTTTTGCTACTTTAAATTTATTTATATTAGATTTTCTCTCTCTCTGTGACTTCTCTATATAACTATTTGATTAATGAGGGATTATTAACTAGTTGTGCCCGCGACTTTGTCCGCGTGGAATAGTTTTTTTGGGTACCATATCTTTTTACCTTAACTTATATAAACTTTGAATGTCATGTTTATTTAAATCGGATGAATGGCCTAAAAAATAAATTTAAAGTTTCTAGATCTTAAAATAGCGATACTTCCATACAACTTTCTATCCCCCTTTTCGACCCCTTACAACCCTTATTTCGAATAAAAAATAGGTTATAACCTTTCTCAGGATTTAAAGATTGTCTGTGCCAAATTTCAACAAAATCGGTTGAGAGGTTTAAGCGGGAAAGCGTAACAGACAGACAGACAGAGTTACTATCACTTTTATAATATTAGTAGGGATGCTAAGAGTAAATACTTGTACTAAAGTTGATTTCCTTAATAAATTATTAAATAATAGCCTTCGAATAAGCGTAGAGACAGGTAGTGCACACTCGCATCTCAGTGTTTCTTCAATGATTGCAGACATAATGGGCTACCGGGTTATATAGAAGGTATACTGGGTTATACTTTGGATATTTTAATTTTGGTAGGTCTAGTATTTTTTATTTTTAGGTGTGCCATTTATGTTTAAACTGAGGGTACAAGAGGTAGAAGATGTACTACTGGCATAGAAAGAGGACATGATAGTGAAGGAAAGTTCTGTAGAAGATGATACATGAAGAAGATTGACTAACTGTCGATAATGATAACACTTCCAAACTCCCTGTAGAAATGTCGAAGAAGATAGGTCGATTTTAAATTTACTTTTTGTAGGTATTACTCCTTCCTTATCTATTATAAAAAATGTATGAGACTGTCTAGAAGATTAAATCAATTATTTTTTAAAGATTTTCCCCTTAAAAATAATCATAACGTTCGTGCATTCGATTTATCATAAAATTTTAATTGTGTTTTACAGAAATTATACCTTTATATGTAAGACATCCATTATGTTCATCTTTATCATGATTTAAATAGACATAATTTAAAAAATTGTATAGAAATATTTTATTGATGATTTTACGACCATTGTAGTTGCTGAGAAAGCAGTAATTTATTAAATACTTTGGGAGGTAATGTCAGTGTATGTACAAGTAGTAATATTCCATCCCAAATGTCCAAATATCCCGTCTCAAAAAAAATAGTAAATTAAATCACACCTCATACATTGACCTGACTCTGAGATAAGTCGCTTATACCACTTGTATTACTGACATCAGACAGCAGAGATATAATACTTATATACACATATTAAACACCCAGACACAGAACATACACAAATAGTCACCATATAAACGAATCCTTGTTTGGGGATCGAACCCACGACCCTTAACGCACAAGAGAAGGCCACTACCATCTGCGCCATCGGGCCTGTCATCGTTATAAGAAGAACAAGTCGATGAATAGGTGTTATTCAACATAACCACACCGGTGTTAGTCAGAGAAAAGAGTATTTTCTAAACTTGACCTAGTTGGAACCCATTCCTCTTTTAAGACGAGCTCTGAGTCACCATGCAAACAAGGCTGTACTTGTAAAATCTTCTGTCTTCACAAACTGACTTATCATCATATTGAAAAAACTACTAAGTCTGAGAGTACGAAAGCTGAAAATTTTAACATATGTTTAATGTCTGTCCAAGAGGGAATTTATAATCGTTGACTAGTCAGCTTACATTTTTTGTAAACTTATTTTACTGTTAGTATTCAAAGATATTATTGAGTAGTTTATTGCTTTTTTGTTTACTATAGTGAATATGGCATATTAAGTACATAAATGCAAAATGAGGTACTTTCGGCCGTATGGGACTCAGTGACCAGGAAAGGCTAGTATATATCAAATTCCTCGGGAAGAGTGATGCTAAGGAATAAAAACATTGTCATCTTCCGACTCTATTACTGTGGGATGAAGTTCAAATCAATAATATTATAAATATATACTTATTTATATAAACACTTGAAAGTATTGTATTTTATATACATATATTTCTATATGTATATATAGTAGTATTTCTATATGTATATAAAAATACAATACTTTCGAGTGCTTATATAAATAAAAAATTTTGCTTATTGTATACTGTGACCCAATTTGAGAGATAGTCAGAACGTATTTATTAAAAGCATGTAAGTAATATTAATGTAATATAAAAAAGAGCTCTGCTGAGTTACTGGTGTTTCGACTAATTTTTGTAATCATCCCTCAAAATCTAATTATGAATGAACCATACTCGAATAATAAAATCACGCTCAATTTAATTTCAGAGGTGTTGTTTCACTCAATAACTAAGGTATCGTAAATTGTGCTTCTTTTATGTAAATAATGTTGTAGCCAGGGAGCTGGGTCGTTGCTCGGATGACCGTTATAATTATTCGTCCTCGGATGTTGCCTCATCATTGTCTATTAAAATTCATCTATACACGACCTTTGGTCGTGTATAGATGAATCGTCGTCGCTCTATATAAATTAAACAGATACGAGCAGAATACTTTTACCTTTTCTAAGATCATTCAAAGCGACTAGGTTCATAATACACTTCTCTAATATGCAATGCAACTGCTGTTTTTAGTTACATCATAGAACTAAGATCTAACTAAAATTAGCAATTTCTTTATAATCGACTTGAAAAAGGTGGAGGTATTCATACCGACTTTTTTTATTTATTATTATTTTAGATAGAAGTAATTTTATAAAACAAAAATGATATTTTTGATTATTAACCATATCCAATTGGACTATATAATTGGAATTATCCTAAAATAAAATAAAAAATGTCCTCATTAAGATTTTTGACTTGTTTATTATTATTATTTAATTATACATGGCTACTTTTATTAGATATGCAATTAAAAACCATATGCAAGATTTAATTTTATGCAAACTACACGTCGATACCAAAAATAACGGACTAAAAGTAAATATTTAATGTCGAATAATATTCATGCACGTACAAAAATACTTGTTAGCTTAGATGATATAGATGACATATGTTGATGATAGATGACAGTTGATTCAGCCTCTCTGTATTTCTTTAATAAGAAATTATAAGAACCCAAATGCAATAGAAGGCAGTAATCAACTGGCCGCATAAAATTCGGTTGCTGATAAAGTCTATATGACAAATCTCTCGGGACAAGTAATGCTAAGGAATAAAAAGTGGCCTTTGTCATCCTCCAACTCGAGTTGATTTAATGAACATTTATGCCCGAAGCCTAATAATTTACTTTTTATACAATAAAATTGGCAAATAAAAATACGCGTTGAAGAAAAAAGTATAACGCGAGTTATTTTCATGCAAACCACACGACAGATAAAAAAGGATATACAAATGGTATATTTGATACTGAACAATATTCAAGCACGTACAAAAGTATATGTAGTAAGATTTAGCGGCCTTTTCGGCATCCAAAAACAAAATGTGACAGGAATCTCAAACTTTATTTTATAATATCATATAACATAATATCAGCCAACAAAGTTTTTTAAAATGAACAAAAATCCAGTAAGCCATCTAAAAAGCCAGATTTGTATCTTCAGTCGTAGAACATCTCATGCTAAATTTGACGTTCCGAACATTCATTGAAAGAGCTTAATGAAAGAAGACTACCTTAAAGGCTTCAATGTTTAAAAGTAATATAGAAGGCAAAGACATTCGATGAAAATCTCTTCTTTGAAATTTGAATTGGAGCGGCACATTACACTGTAAATGGTGCTATAAAGACTTCAAACGCAGGCTAATCGTGGCTTCCGACCTTTTGGGGGCCAAAGAAAAGCCGTAAGTACCTGTAAAGCGGTTTTGTGTTACAATATTACTTTTAGGATTACTCAAGTAAACTTATTGTATTAGATAAAATCATTACTAGTATTAGAAAGGTAAAAAATCTCTGTTCGTTAATAAGCTGATGTCAGGGTTCCGGAAAGCTAGCGGTATATCCACTCAAAACATCCTAGTGTAAGAGTGACCGGGCGGGAACGGGCAGCATCTTCGGCGTCATAAAGCTACGCTCGCCTATGTCTAGCAGTAGACGTTTTACTGCTAATGATGATTGTCAATCTGCTAACTTTTCGTGCCATAACGGTCCGACGTCAATGAATGTCTAAAGAGGGATAAATTGAAGTTCGAAAATAAAACACACATTTTATCAACGATCAAGAGCTATTTCAAAATCGCCATAGGAAATCTATTGGATCTTTTTTTAAAGTAAAGCTAATTAAGTTGACATAAATAATAATTTAGAGAGTCACAACTGCCATAGTATTTTTTAAATTTAAAGATAAAAGTTTTCGTCGAAATACTTCACGTTTCGGTACAACTTGACCTCTGTAGCCGTTTCATTTAAAATACGAGCACAATCTAAATTATATTGTGTGTAAATACATATATGTGCAATATCATAGTCCAATGAGTAGTTTTAAACAGTAATACCACTCATTTTCATTTTTACAAGTTTACTCTTAAAGTCAGTACTCACTCATTGTATATTTCTAAAACCATACAAACATAACTACAAAAAAGGTAGATTTATGCCCACATTTCCCACGTTGGGCAGGTGTGGTGTGTTCTCGAAGCTTGTCTTCGCAACAAAGGTGCTGCCGCTCATCCCCGTCCTGTTACATTTAAGATATGCTGTTTTATATGGATACGCCGCTATCCGACGGTTCCGGTGCTTCAGCCACAACTTACGGTACAAATAAAGAGAAATACTATTTTACTCTGTCGGTATACTAAGGCTAAAGTGAATTCAATAAAATAATATAGCATTCGTAAATTTGTTTGTATCACTTGAGTGAAACTTAAAAAACAAATAGAAGAAACATAAAACTTGTTTCGCGGGTCGACATCGCTGCTCCTCGAGCTATGTTTCATTGTGCGAAACGCTATAAAAATCGTCGTAAAAATTTATAAAGCTAGTCAATAAAATGTACACTTAGAATTTTGTGAGCTTTAATATTTCTTCAGGTTACCGACATGATATAAATGTGGACATTTTATAGGCGAGTTTTAGGGTGTATTTTCCGAATGTTAAATATTTGTTTGTTCAGTGCAAAATTCAAATGTATTTTAGATTCAATATGATTTTTTTTTGTTCAATCAGTTATATTTTCATTTCCAACTAACGTAATGCTAGGCTAGGCATTGCGGTTTGGGTTGCTCCTTAATAAGCAACATATTTGTGAGACGAAATTTATAAGCCTTTCAAACTCACGAGATCGTATCAGGGCTGATCACGACCATTCAAGGGCGCTTCTAACGTACAAGATTCGATTTTAGCGGTCGTCATTAAGGTGGCAAATAAGAGCTTCATTGGTGCGGTTGGTACACGCATTCGCCAGCAAGTGAGGTATACTACTCTACGACTGGTATGTGCGTGTTTGTAGTCTTAGTGATAGAGGTTTATCATATTTATAGATAGTAGAAGGCGTTTATATTTGTTAAATGCTATCTGTTGTATAAGTCTATATATTTTTATCAATATTTAAAATGATTACGTACATATTGTACGTAGGTACGTAAGAACATACTTACTTGAACAGAACATGTGCTTAGCATTCCTAAACTAGATGCGTATTCGACACGGATCTTTGCTCCCGATTCCCAATTAAAAAGTTTCCGCCGTTCGGAGCGGTGAATTCTTGTTCAGGCTTGGGGAAATGGGAACTTATAACTGTCGTTTTATACATTTTATATATATTGTACGTATATACTCTTGTATTTGAGTTTACGTTTATTAAGTATATTTCCAAGTCTCGTTTGTCCAGATTTTTAAAACATATGTGATGCGTATATTTGTATATTAGGGATCAGTTTGAATTACTTTGCCTATTACGTATCTATTTTATTAAATATTCAGTTTTCTAAAGACATGTTCTGTACTAAAATAATAAAGTAAGAATAATACAGCGAGAAAATTAAAGCAAACCACTGCAATTCCCCTACAATATAGCCTTAATTTGAAGAGGAACGATATAAATGATTGCCTTCGGTTTGACTAGTCAGTTCGTTGAGCTAATCTTCATAACAAATGACCTTCATTACAGCTTTGTCTGTTCCTCCGGAGATTTAGGTCACACATTTATTACCGGTGATTACTTGTTAAACTCATTAAATTGTCATCAACTAATCCTATGTGTTATAGACAGACGGACACGCCTTTTGACCGAATGGGGTGGCATTTAACTGCCGGTTGAGAAAACATTGGATTTGTAGAATATAATACATGTTACAAAAATAGACGGTCACATTATAAGTACGTGAGATAGTGGATGGCAGTAACAGGCGGGTAGTAAACAATAAATACTTGCTGTACAATGTAATTATAAGTTTCAAAGTTCATTAAAACGCGTTAAATGTACGTTTCATAACACACATATTATTAGGCACGTCGATAAAATAGCTACTTATAAACTTGTTCTTTATTTGCTTGACTGATGTGAGTCCCCCAAAAGTCGCCCAGGTGAATTTTTCTTGGAAGTCACCTGGTATGTAACATTTGAAGTGCAGGGTTGATCCTGCACTATGAAAACATACTATGACTCATAATTAAATTACTATTAAGCGAATGTTACAATACAGTTGGTATTATATTATATTTATATCATATATTTATATTATACTCCATCATACATTTTAAGGATAAAAAATAATAAAAAACAAGAAACACTTATTTTATACCTATAGCTCTTGTCTTTATGATGACTTTAATGGGCCAAATGACATGAGATTATCTAGACGCATAAGTCACGAGTATAAATCTAACCGTGCCGCTGCCATTTTTCATCTTCGTACTTCCCCTTTCAGCAATTTGCCGGTTGAAGCCGCAGGCAGAAGCCAGTATATTACATATAATATGTGCACGTCTATTATATAGCGCTTGTCTGTATGCAGTTAGTGGAGTGATAGTTATATATATTTTTATACTTTATAAGTTTAATTAGCTACATACTCGTAAATACATTGGATACGTTGCATAAATATTCATCACCATCTTAGCCGTACGTCCACAGGTGGATATAGGCCTCCCCAAGTGATCTTCAATAGGACCGGTTGTATGGGCGTTGCGTACAGCGCGCCTCTGTGGATTAAGTCAGATTGTCTGATCACCTTGTGGGTGAACGCTGCATTTACCAGTACGTGGTCTCCATTCCAGAACCTTACGACTTCATCGGCCATCAGTTAAGCGTACTAAGTATCCTGCCCACTGCCACTCCAACCGTCTAATCCGTTTAAAAACGAAAGTTGCGTTTATAGCCCTGTGGATTAGTAGGTTGAAGTGTCATAAATCTTGCTATGATATATAGTTTCTTGAAAATTTTAATATTTGATTTTTTTTGTCACCTTTACATTTAACGGACCAAATATTATGAAAATATTACATAATCGAATATATTGCGAATACTTCTTCTTTATTTTTTGGTTGTGCTAAGAAGCCAGTACAAAGATCGAGTCAAATATAGCCTGAACCGGCACTTAAAGTAATATACGTTTATGTTATATTTTACATTGTATGAGACATGACTTACACAAGTATTCAATATTTATATGCTGGGCAACTCGGAAATTAATGAAATATGATCCTAGAAACATCACCCAGTCCTTTATTACTCTCGTGTATCATACACAATTCATGTTCAGAGCCTAAGAATTGTATGTGTAGTTGAGATAAAAAAGATGTTTGGTGAAGATGAAATTACTTTACCAACTTGTTTGTGTCTCTATACAAGTAGTGATATTGCTATAATGATACCAACATTATCAAAAACAAAAAGAACATAACAATAATGTCTTTGGCACCACAAGGATGACAACGAGTAGAAGGGTTGCCATATGATATTTATATGTTTTTTAATAAAATAATGGAGTATTTCTAACTGTCTTGTGATCAGGCAAATGGATTCGCCTGATAACAAGACTTGGTTAGAATCTACATAGTTGGGTCATGTAGTAATTGTACAATCCGGTAATTTATCCTTTTTCATTAAAATTTAGAACCAAATGTTTTTTCTTTATATTAATCAAATTACGAGGATTTTAAATACTATATTCTTAGTAATTACATAGTACACATAATTTTGGGTTGCTTATATGCGGCGCAAATAAATTATCTTTATTTAAAAGAGGATAATTTGAAATTTTTTAGTAAATAAAAAAATAGCCTTTATGTTTATTTAATGAGTTGATGAATGAGTGTTGTACCTAATGAGTTGTAATTACATAAACAAGTTGCCACTTTTGCTTGTTCTGACTTATATTGGATGAAAGCCGAGGATACATGATGACATTGTGTTTAGGCACTTAAGCAATAAGCACTGATATACATTAAATATTAATTTTGATTGCCCAGAGGTTAACCTCTTCTTCTTCTTAAGATAATTATATGAAAATTATATATGCGCGTAGAATTAATCCAATAGTTATAAATTTGAACATCTCAGTTTATGAAACAAGGAAATGTGTAAACGTACCAGGGTGCGTATACAGGTGACACCCCTGACGCATCGGCCTAGTTAGCGTTCTTCCGATGTCATACCGTCTACGCGCCATTGCGGTCGCGCACTTGAGTTGCTCGCGCCGGTTTTAGTGCGTCTGACCCTATCTAGGTCAATGGTTGTCGTCAAACCGTGTTTGTGTTATTTTCTTTGTCGATTCATTAGAGCTTGCTGTACTTTCGCAAACTTAATCAACTATGTATAATGGAATTTTGTGCAAATCACATTATCAATGATTAAACACGTTTATAAAATATAGACCGACACGTACCGAACAAATAAATCAGTTCGCGTGGACATTCTTTGTGTCGCTTAAAATGTAATAATGCAAATAAAGAGAATAGTGAAATATTGTAAAGAAATTAATCTTTTTAAACTAACTTCAGTCTGTCGCCATCCTTAGCATAATTGTACTTTCAGAAAAAGTTGAAAATTTTTAATTAAATTGTTTACTCGTCAAGGCAGATTATCTCCGAAAGTTTAGAAATAATCCAAGCGAAAAAGGGATTAAATTTCAAAGCCCGTCGTCCATTAGTTGGGCGCGGTAGGTCCGGAACGTACAATTATATAAACACTGAAAAAAAGTATTCTTACCTGAGAAAAACATTTGCGTAACGAACTTGTAGATTAGTGGAACGCGGACGTCTTAACTTTTTCCGACTAGATTATGCTGGGGGCTTAGAGATGGCAACACGGTGCATTTACTTTATGCAAATAAGGCTGCTTAGCTTGAGCAGTCAGCAGTTTGCAGGAGCTGCACCTTATCGCAGCAGGAGTTGTCCCTGGGCGTAGAGGGATGCAGGGGGCGGCGGCAGTGGTGGCCGAGCCGTCGTCGCGAACGAACGCCGCCCGCCTACGCCGCTCCTGCCGGCGCCGCGTGCCTGTTAATTCAATTAAGTGTCACAAACTGACAGCTCACGTGGTTGCCGCAAAGTGTAACTGGAATGTTAGTGGTCGCCGTCGCGGCATTGAGCTGGTATGAGATCATGCGCTAAAAGTTTAGACTTTCGTAGCCGCTACTATACTTTGTAGGGGGATTGTTTTGTTTGTTTGATAATATTAGAAATAATATTATTTTTCTTGTATCACTTTTAATGATATCATTTACATTTATCATTATTATATCAGCCATTTTAAAATAATCAGATTCTTTTATATATTTTCTTTTCATGATTAGTTCTATATATTTTTTCTTTTTAGCCTAATTTATGAAGTACTGCTATGGGGTTAAGCTTGAAAAAATTTCGGCATAAAGTAATTCTAATAGAAAATATTTTAATTCACTGTCCTGAATCCGAATGTTCTTGAGAGATGCTCTCAATTTATTTGTTATACGAGGATAATTTCTACGGTATAATATATTATTTATGTAAAAATAGTCCTCATATTTGACAATAAAACTTGAATGACAATGAAACTTATAACTATATATCATAACAGAGCATATTATATTATAGTATGATTTAGTATCCACGTACATAATACTTATAAAAAGATTTATGCGTTATAAAGGTTTTATCTATATTCATCAATTAAAGAAAAAAAATTACTACTTAATCCAAATTATGTCACCAAGTAAGTCTCCATTTTCTTTTCTATATAATCTAAAATACATACCAAATATAATCGCTGTAACGATGTATATGTAGAAAATGCCTAAATGCGTAATTTAAATTGATACTTAATTTGATTTTACTCATTATTACAGAAAATCAATGGCTACTTTAATAATTAACATGTGTAACTAATTACCGTATCATGTGTTATTCATTATAAAAATAACCGTTCAATTTACATTTGAAATGAAAATGCGGCAAACTTGTTCCACGCTTTTTATAAGACATGACAACAAAACTTAATTCTCTTTTAGATATATTATGGTATATAATAACAAATGTTAAAACAGCCTTAAAACTGCTTAAAAGACTAGTATAATAGTTTCCAAGACTTAATTATGGAGTACGGCAGTTAATTAGCCGGACCGTTATAAAGTTCAACTTGCTTAAGAACGTATGCTAAATAAATTATCTACCTTGTTACCTAACACAGACTACTAGCGACCTCGTGTTTCACACAAAGTATATCGTTCACAGCCTTTAATATTCAACTATTTTTAATCACGTGTGAAATTTTTGCACTAGAACCTCGATCGTGCATGCGGCAAAGACATTAAGATTGGTTACGCTTTCCCATTTGACTTTCTACGTGGAAATAGCGTCTTGTCATGAAATGTGCCCACTTTGAGCCTTTCGAGGTTATTAGGTTATCATAACCACACTTACTTGGGTATAGGTTAATTGCGCCATTAGACTTTAAGAGTAAATAACTGTTAACTAGTGTCTCATATGAATTAATTCATATTCGGGAAAAGCATACAAAAAAAAGGTTGAATTAAGATTATAGATATAAGAAGTTGGAATTAGATTGTAAAAGTTTTTACTAATTGAAAGATACTGCGGGGTCTTATCAGTGGAAAAAAGATTTAATTTTTTCTACATAAAATGGTTGGTTACTACGTACAGAACATTTTATTTATACTTTTATTTCACAAATTACATATTAAATAATTCAATATTATTTGCGTCGGTAAACACTGATTTCCCGAATAATAATTTCAAAATGTTGTTGCAACTCTAACTAGAAACATGGTCGTAATGTATTTTATTAACTTCAAAGTAAATACGCAACGAAAGGTTCGAAGGGTTAATAGCTTTTTGTTGGTAATGTTCTCGAGGAAAGTATTAATGTTTTATTACCTGTCCTTTGGATCTCACCTGACTTTTGACGTCATTTACATATTAAATTAGTATATTTTGCTAATGGACGTTTTTGTAAACAGATTTGTGGTTCAATTTTGTTTTTACATTCCCAAAAAAAAATCATTTTGTTTAATTTTGAATAAACTTTGGGAAAACTAGTACAAAAAGAATTTTATTGGTTTATCAAAGAGCTTGTATGACATAATTTTTTTGAGATTTACGGTTTTGATAAGTCTTATTCTGGGTATTAATTTGTGAATTCTAATCATATGAAAAAGAAACTATCAGATAACTAACGTTATAGAGGTAATTCATAAAATCGCTTAGTAAAACGGACAAATTGTATGTAAAAGCATGGTCGTTAGCTATGAAAGGTTCTCGAGTGCTGTCATACCAGACCTTACTCTGTAACATCTGCTTAAGGTGGCCCTTAGAGACCTCAACTGTGACCATACCATGCATGTAATAATGATCATCTCTTCAAACTTTCTTAACGCATATAAATCATTGTACCAGTATATGAATCCATACCACATTTAGTTTATAAAGAAATTAGCATTATAAATTGAATATCTTCAACAGCCTACTTACCTCTGTGGCACGGTGATCAATCGAAGTGTTAAGATCTGTGTGACAAAAGTAAGCGTATCATGCCTATTTTTACGTAGAAACCATCGCGGTTTCACTCACGTAGTTCCTGTTTCCATAAAAAAACGGAAATAAAATTGTCTTTTTGTTATATGCCGGTAATGTAATATTTCATTGATTAAAGAATTTTCGAAATCGTTGTAGTAGTTTTTGGGTTTATTTACATACGTACAAAAACACAAACCTTCCTCAAATTATTCCATTATAGGGAAAGATCTCTACATTTTCAAAATATATCATATAGCGTATGTTACTCGGTAAAGATGTAGTTTTCTAAATGTGTGAGTTGTCTCATGCTTAAAACCAGTCTAATAGTAATTGCGTTAAATTAAGTAATTGCGCTAAATAAGAGCAGAATAGTACCTTCACCTGTACTAGGTGTCCTAAAAGGCGACTCAGGTATCAGAGCCGACAGATGACGGTGTATCCATCTGAAACATTGCAACTTAAATGCACAGAACAGGGATGGCAGCAGCATCTCCGTCGCAAAAGCTGCGCTTTGCAATTGCCGACCCGCTTGCCCAGCGCGGTAATTAAGGTTAAATTCCCCCTTTCTTAGGGATGGGAAGTCCATTGCTGGACTAATCCAGCAGTGGACTTCCAATAACTGAATGAATGATAAAAACAACAAGAATGAAATCTTATCATATCAGTTTACATAATGAAATCGGTTGTAAAAAGATAATGAATCTGTTGCAGTTTCAGCATTCGTGAGCTAAATTCGATGTAATTAAGTGTAAAGGGGGTCAAAAGTCATATTTGCAATTTTAAATTTTAAACTGTAATACATTAAATACAGTTTATCGCCTGATAGGCATTAATTGCAGAAACGTAAAATGCCAACACGACTTGCACCATCAAATGCCTTATGTAACATTCAAATCAATCACAAAACAATAGCGAATCTATAGCATTCACACACGTAATCTATCAGTTTTTATAGACTAAGTGTTTATGAAGTGGTTAGTTTAGGTACATCTTGAAGGATATCATAATCATCATCATATTAGCCGTTGGACGTCTGTTGCACATAGGCCTCCCCAAGGAAGGGGGAACTTCGCCCTTAATTGTCGTGCTATGTGAGCGTGGTGGCAATCGCAGAGCGTAGAATGCTGGTCATCCCGTCATATTTGAGGTATGTTGTTTAGGGTGGATATACTACCATCTGCCGGCTTCTGCACCTCACCGGCCTATTACCACACCTGGTATAGTGGGAGGTACTATTCTACTCTGCAGTTACCCTCCGGAAGACTAGTATGTATACGCTGATTGAATGGAATACATTTTTAGAAAAGGTTTGATGCGGTTCGCACTCAACCTTGCATGTTGTAAGGAAAGTGTATTTGAATCGAGACAAATTGAAATAAAGTCTCACTGGCAGAAAATAAACTTGAGTTTCTTAATACAATTAGGGGATATACATATATAATAATGATAATGATTAAATATAATGATAGTGTGTAGATAGTGTAATGATTAAATATAATGATAGTGTAGTGACCAATTTTGTGTCCGTGATCTGAGTCTAGTTTTACTTTTTTGTGACCTGATTGAAGAAGGGCAATTATATAAAATTGTCTGGCTATTAAAAAAAAAACGATGCCCTCGTTTTCAGCTGTCCTTCAATAGATTCGGTACAAATTGTTTCCTTTTTTGACATTCGATAGTTAATGTCAAGGGTATTTTGATTAAAGACGATAAGCAAAACTACAGTTTGTTGATACAACTTTGATTAACATGAATGAATATTATTATGATAGTAGCACATTCTGTAGTGCCTATTTTGTGTGTAAGGGGACGTAGGTTTGATCCCGCACGGGAGAAACATTTTGTACGATGAACATATGTTAGTTCTATGTCTAGGTACGATATTGTCTGATATTTGTTACACAACTGCACTGTGCTATTTATCTCGGAGTGAGGTTAACGTGTGAGATGTTAAGCGAATTTATTTATTCAATTTCGTGTTCTACTTACCATCTACTAGCAGTACCCCACGGTTTCATCTGCGTTAAGTTCTCCCTTACGTAAATAAAAGAAACCCCCGAAAATTCTAAGTTTCTAAGGGCTAAGTTTCTAATCAACGCAGGGCTTAAATTATAAATGTAGGCCCTGCGTTGATAAGTCAGTCAGTCATATGTAATAAAATC
The DNA here is from genome assembly GCA_020976665.1 of Heortia vitessoides. Classification (NCBI taxonomy): domain Eukaryota; kingdom Metazoa; phylum Arthropoda; class Insecta; order Lepidoptera; family Crambidae; genus Heortia; species Heortia vitessoides. Next base: position 10,431,356 of record JACJUM010003237.1, read on the forward strand.
ATGTACCGCTTTTTGTTTGAAATGAACTTCTAAATTACTAAACCGATTTTAAAAGACTTTTGCTTACTGTGTTTAAGTTGATTGGACTTTAAAAAATACTATATATAGATATACTTTATATCTAAATTTATAGTCACAATACTTTTTGAATGATAAATGTATAAGTATAGTTAAGTTAAGATAGGACGAAGCAGACGGAGGAACGTCTGCCAATTTAGTTAGTTGAACAGAGGTAAATCTGAGCCCTTACAGTAAGATATGTAATGATTTCGCCAAATTTGCATTATTTATAAAATGAGTTAGTTTTGAGCAGTTGTACAATTAGCAGAAGATGGCATCATATTAGTATTTCTAGTTAACATATTAAACGCATTAAAAAATGTTGAATTCGATCAACTCAAAAATTTTACTGGCCGTTGATTTATTATCTTAAAATAATGTATTAAAAAGACAGGCTAATAATATTTTATTATTAAGATAAGTGCACCATGATTCTAATTATTCATGCTGGTAATACTAAACGCACTCTGATCTTCCTATACGCTAGTAGGTAATCTCTCCGTTTAAACTGAGAGAGGCTTTAGGATTCTTATTGATCACATTTATTTGAGCCCTCTCTCCTCCCGCAATAATTGAATCGTTCGGAACAGCTCCAAACAAAGTACACACAGCTATTAATTGTATTGCTTTATCCTGACCTAGATTGGCAGGGAGTGACATTAATGTACATTTCATTATATGCATCTGTGGTTTTATACTATTCCATTGTATATTTCACACCGGCAGACTTAAGCTGCTTTAAAAGGTAAGATATAAATTTGTATGGTATTTATTCAACCATGGCGGTACTCAGGTGGATGAGGTAAAAGAATAGCCAGATGGAAGAATGCATTTTGCTAAGTTAATTATTAAGGGTACACATTATTAAACAGCTTAGTACAATCAATTGAAACAGAACTCTTACAACAGTCGTCTGCATTTGTACCTCACTCACATCTATTTCTACCTCCAAATAGCAGTGTTCTTTTTGCTGTGCAATTTGAAGAGTGAGAAAGTCAGTTAAATTTTTAAGTAATATTCACAGGGCCGCAGTTACATTCTGTGTTTGTCATCATGTCTGTCAAAGCAATTGTGACCAAAAAGTCGACCAGCACTATAGATAATCTAATTGGTAGAAATATGTCCACAAGTGAGCATATTACGGCTTAAGATAAACTGCATAAAATGAAGTTAACAATCAACTTTTAAAGTATTGTGAACTTACATCAGAAACTGATGGTCCTGGATAAATGTGTTTTGACATTGATATACTTACATGTTATGCACGTCAACAAAAAAGGAAAATAAATATTTTGTCTTGTTTATCCTATTGTAAGACACGGGAATACATATTAATCTCGCCTACAAAGTAGTGAAATAAACATTTTTTCTCGCATGTTACAAGGTATGAAAACCGGTTGGGAACGAGGAAAACCTTCCTAGTCACGTAAGTTGTACAAGTTGACGAGTTATAGTTTAACTGCGAAGGAAGCGGTACAAAATTTTATTGTATAACATAAATTGTAAAACATGATGGTACATTATAATGATATGCACAGCAAATGAAAGAAAAGTAGGAGTAAATGGCAAGTAGAAAATATGTTTTTCTTCTTACTGTATATTATCACAAATATTACTAAATAAATACTGTATCGCACAATATGCAAAAAAATAAGCAAAAATATAATCTATTAATACTAAAAACCGAGCGGACGCGACAAACTCAATCACCATAAGCATTCAATTGAATACACCTTTCATCACTGGTAACTCAGCCATCTTTTTTTGAGAAAAACTCTTGACCTGAAAAGGTCTCTCCTTTTGCATTGGTTCTGTAATAGAAGACTTATATCGCAGATATTACAGATAGCGGTATATACAACCGAAACAGTGTAGCTAAAATGTAATGTAAGCTGGGATGCTAATGGACAATTGCCACCACACCTCTTCAGCGTGCCAATTAAGGGAAATAATATCTCTAAATGATAAAAAGCAATTACATTTACCAGAACAGTTTACATTAGAATTTTCTGAGGGGGGATTATGTTATGCAGTGGACGTCTCAGCTAGCTGATTTATATATAGGTATTATTACTTTTCTATAATACCAGAAGTTTATTCAGCATCATGATATTTATACGATTTGTTGAAGGACATTCCAGACATGGAATGATTTATATTCTGTATTTATCGTTGTACCACTTTTCCTGGATAACTGCCTACATATATCAAAGCATACTTACCTGTCATCGAATCACTCGATATGTATATTTATGTGATAAATCTAATAACATTCGAGAACACATTAGAATGTCAATCATGGAGCACGCAGTTCATATCATATATCAAAAATAGTTTGGTATTAATAATATCTTTATACTGCATAGAGAGAACGCATTATTACAATCTCAAATAAACTATCGACTTGAATATTTAAACACCTTATTTTTTTAATATTTGATTATATTTTGTATAAGGGAGGTATTAATTTACTCTGTCGTGAGGTACTGGTAGAGTAGAATTGTGTCGTAAAAGGCGATTAACGTACCGGAACCGACAGATGGTGATTTATCCATCCAAAACAGTGTAGCTCAAATGCACAGATTGGGTACGGGCAGCAGCATCCCCGACGCGAAAGCTGCTCTCTGCGATTGCCAACACGCTTCCACAGCGCGGCAATTATGGGCAATATCCTACTTTTTGGGGAGGCTTATGTCCAGCAGTGGACTTCCAATGGCTGCCACGATGATGATGATGAATTTAAATATAGGATTTGAAATTTTTATACTAACCTATCATAAATTTGGTGTACCAAACGTATTTTTATTGATAATTGTGGTTGCCTGTCGTTGGATGAGCAATAATAAGAAAGTTTCGGTTTTATTAACAACTTATTAATTTTATTTATAAGCATTCGTGCATATATCGAAGTAAAATTAAATAATTTAGTCTAGAAATCTACTGTATCTATAACTTTTTATCGTAAAAGAATACGTGAACATTTTCCGATTGATTTCTTGTCAGATAGAGAGAACTGATCAAATCAATAGAGATTTATGACCTGTGTTTATTGAAACATTAACAAAATTGGCAATAGTTAATTACTCCGAGAACAGCTTAACAATAAATAAATGTAACTGTTCAATCGTTTTGGTTTGCCCGCGGGTGCTACCTGTAAGGGCGTCATCAATCGTGTGAAATAATATCAAAATATTGAGGCATCCATCCACGTCTCGGCGGCAGTTTGTCAAGATCCGCAGATAGCGCTTCGCCGCTACCTACTCCGCATTTTTTCTGTGACTTCTGCAGACAATAAAGATATAAAGTGTGAGCTTGTTTAATGCTTGTCTTTATTGTTAATAAGGCTATATAAAGCTCGTGTTGATAAATCTGTATCTTATGTATTTACACACACACATTTTATTATTTTATTTACTTGAGTAAAAACTCGTTTTAATTGGATACCATTTTAAAAAATGTAATTAAAAAAAAACTAAAGCACACACTTTTTCGGTAATACCTTGCGACAAATGTACTAAAGATGTAAAGGTGTAAAGTAAAGTGTAGTGAACCCGTAGATTTAAAAAAAATATAACGTAACGAGTTACTTATAAACATAATTTACTTTTTTAATCTGTCACTATTTATGCTGTTTTTTTAACTAACTTAAATATTATAGGTGACACCATACCGACTATTCAATCATCATCATACCAACTATTGGAAGTCCACTGTTGGACATACAGTAATGAGTTGGCACATTAAAATGTAGTTTTATGCTGTGAGTAGTTTTAGCCAACTTAGAAGTAACACAATGGGATAAGTGGCAAGCTAGGAGTATCTTTGCCAGAATCGAAGGGTACCGACATATTCCAGCGGATTATCAAATTGAGGTGGGAGTGGAAAGGGATTAACTACGTAAAACTAATAGCCATTGAGACCGTATAGCTCTAGAAATAAAATCAAGTATCGACAAGCATCACAAATAGCGTCACAAGTGTGGTACGCACTAAGTAGAACAGTACCTGCCTCTGTATGTCGTAAGAGGCGATTAAGGTACCGAAACCGACAGATGGGTGTATTTTCATCCGAAACAGCGCAGCTTAAATCCGCATAAAATTAAAGCAGCATCCTCCTCGCGAAATTGTATTCTGCGATTGCCACCACGCCAGCCCAGAGCGGCAATTATGGGCAATAATCTCGCTATTTTGGGGAGTCCTATGTCCAACAGTTGACTTTCTAGTGCTAATATGATGGTGATGATAAGTATCGGCAACATTTGCATAGGAAGACCAACAACAAGGTGTACTGACGATTCAATTATAGGTGCAAGATCACTGCAGGCACGCCGCTAATGTCAAGGCATTTTTTACGTTCTGAGATGATGAAAAATGAAACGTTAACAGCAAGACATTATTATGATATTTTTTAGTTAGTCGTGATAAATGACCGCACTGCTAACTGTAACAAGTATAACCGAAGCCTTCAGTTAAAATCCAGGATATATTCAGATAAAATACTAGACTTGGTCGTTTTCTAATTACATTTAAAAATTCTGTTAGGCATATTTTTACCTAAGAAGCACAGAAAAATTGCCCCGAAAGTCTATGAAGTGTTTAGGTACATATGAGTATAGTACTCGTATAACCTAGACTCAATATGAAATAGCATTAGGAGAATTAATGTGGTAAAAAACTGCTGAAAAGAAGATTATCGTTTTTTTGTATTATTTATTTTATGCTTCCAGCCGTGAAATACTTTAAAGAGAATCAAAATTAAATATAAATATACAGAAAACATCATTTACATATTAAAATCCACAGTTGAATATAGGCCTTCCCAAGACTGGTTTGGGAAGGGTATTTTTGCCCATAACTGCTGCGTTAAGTAGAAATGGTGGCAATCGAGAACAAAGCATTGTGACGGGGATTGTATGTGTTGCATCTATTCTGCGCTGCCGGATTCGGCTCCTACCGGTTCCGATACCTCTTAAGACACATTACCGGTATGGAGAAAACATACTTCAATAATAATTGACCCAGTGTTTCACCCATTAATTCATTCTAAATTTGTAAAAAGTATGTTGGTTTCTAAACCACCTATTGAAAGTTTACTTTTTGCAATATTATTAGAAGGTTCATTTTTGGATACAAACTGTCAATGGATAATAAATTAAGGTATAGCCGCAAGAATAAAATAACAACAACATGCCACTGACATTCATTCATATCTTCCTGATGTACGCGTATATGCGCTGCACTTGTAAACACAGGCGACACTCTAAAATAAAGTTTGTAAATAAACTTGACGCATTCTAAAAATAGTTTCACAAAAGTTTTCGACGAGTGAAAATATATTCCATTTATATCGGCAAAGATATCCGATCCGACCTGTTTGTGAAATTCACGGCGTCATACGGGGCTCCGGGCTGGTTCGTCACGTTCCTGTGATGGTAACTTGTGCATCGCTTCATAGTTTCAATCGAGCACAGTTTGATTGATAAGGGTGAGGCGGGTAGTACGGTCACGTACGTCTACGACGATCCCGAATCTGAGATACATCTACTAGAAACCCGTTCAAACATTTTAACATCAGCCTCCAGCTTGCGAGCGGAGACGAATGGCCCGGAATAAAGTTGTAAACATGTTTGCTGGCTGTCACTATAGCTTAACTCGGTGCTGAGATGACATCCCGCTGTTTGCCAGAGAACGGGGATTGCAGATCGTGTTTCCCCTTTGCTCTATTTGCGTATCCTTTGATGTGCTCACTGTGGAAATGCTTTGATTAAAGGGAAAACTTATTTTATATAATTTGTTAAGTGTCCGTTACAGTTGTTGTGGGTACGAGATCGGTTCGTGTGTTAATTTCCAAACAAGTTGTTCTAAACAATGTATTTCCTTGAACAAGCAAGTGAGCAATATGTTTAGTACCGGGCTTGTATCCAGGTGTGTAAAATGAACAGGTTCAGTTCAAGAATGTGTCCGCGCGGACATATTTGCAACACTGCTACTTGCTCGGCGCATAAAGCTTGCAACTGCGCAATGAGACATAAAATTGAGAATTTAGTGTAAGATGGTCAAATTTAAGTATTACGCCAAGCAATTTTTTTCTATTTTTGAAATCACGATAATACTATTGTTAAAAACCTTCCTTATCTTTGAAGGAAACGCCAATAGAATATTTTTCTAATTTAGAGCTCAAAGTACATATTTGGAAATACTTTTCCACTTCTTAGATTCTTTGAAGAGGTTAACTTTCCTGCATTGCCTGCGTACAGATAATAATCAGGGGTATCAACGACTGTTTAAGAAATTGGAATCAAGACTGGAAACTGAACTTCAAGAAAACTTTTCGTTTATGTATAAAATGAAGTGATATAAATTCCGTTGTGTGTCTGTAGTATCAGTATCAGGCTGAGTGGTACACATATTACACATACCTTTTACTGTTTATTTTACTGAATAAAACTAAGAGGTCGTATGAGGTGTAAATAAGTTAAATTAAATTTATATAATATAAATAGAGTTTATATAAGGAAATGTAATGACATATAATTATAATGAAAGATCCTTTTTTAAACCCCTAAACACAAGCAGGGACTGCGTGCATCTAATTTAGTGTAAACTTTAGATTAATTAACTTATTGTACAATTCATTACCTGAATATAAAACAGCGGGGCTGGACCCTACGTTGATATTTATCAAAATGTAGATATACAGCAAAAAGTATGTAGGTATCTACGAGTAAAACTAGAATTAGATTCTATTCACAATCATTTAACGCCAGTTTATACAAAATTGTATCCAAATAAACTGGTTTAAAAATTTGTAGAGCATAAGAATTTCAAATTTGAAAGCAAGCAAAACCAAAACTGGATTGCCTGGTTAAACTGCAGTATGCAAAAACTGTTAGTAAATTAGCTGACAACAAAGCGCGGCGAGAATCTGTTGCAGGGAGCCTCCATTGTAGTGGAGTTAAAAAATTCCGACAGGTCTAACTGATCAAAGAAAGACAATGCGGGAAACCTTTACAGTGGCGCAATCTCGCTTTATTATCAAAAAGTTTCATTAGGGTAAAGTTGACGGATGCTTGCCGTTTTATCGTCCAATTCATTTGTGCGGAAGCGGCACAAGCCTGGGTAAATAATGGAATGCTGAGAGTTGAGCAACGAGGTCCCACCACCTGATTATTGTGCACTAAGTTTGTCTTACTCCCGGTTGCGCCCCAGCGAAGTACAGAAACCAACTTTGTTATTGTTGCGCAGATACTGTTGCTAGATTAG
>JACJUM010003237.1:10442006-10511863 GCA_020976665.1 Heortia vitessoides
ATCATGAATAATAAAGCCAATAAACCTTAAGTGTTTATGTGTGTGCCCGGTCATGTGAAATGCTCACTGTTTTGACGGTAAAGTTTTAAAGTGGTTTTTATCTTTGATGTACGAAGGTTGGGCCAGACAGTGGTAGCTATTGTTTGTGCGTCGTTATATTCGAGGATCAGCTGAAGTGTCTATCAAAGTGGTAAGTTTAATTGTCGAGGGATGAGGAACAATTTATCTCTGTTATCCTATTTACACAAACCTACCCATCTCAATCGTGGATTTTGATTACAAATACAACTTGTAATATGATTAAATGTTATGGGGCTATTACGTTACCCGTTCTGTCCGCTAGTAATTTTGAGTGGATTGTTGTAAGTTATATGAGTTATAAGAAACAAAATAGTAAAAATGTCGGAACATGCTTATTTGCTATGGTTTCTATGGATACACTTTTTCGTATAAAAGATGGGCCAATTGTGCATTCGGTGCTATCTTGTGCGCCAAAAGTCGTGGGTTCGATCCCTTCTCAGGACAAACATGTGTACGATGAATATTAGCGTTTGTTTTGTATCTAGGTGTCAAATGCGTATTAAGTAATTCCTCCGTTGCCTGATATTTGTAGCGCAAGTGATTAAGCGACTGATGTCGAAATGAATTTATTTAAAGAAATATATTTATAAGATCTGAAGCTAGATTCTGATTAGCAAGAAATGTTGTCGGTATAAGTAAATATGTTCTAGGACTGAATTAAATTTTTAATTAAAAAAATATAGGAATTCAAATATATATCTCAGATTTTATTAAAAAAATACAGCTACTGATCATTATTATTCATTTTAAATAATTCGGTCAGCGTGGTGCTCTTCAAAGGTATACGAGGAAATTTTGGAAGAGTTCTTCTGAGCGATGAAACCGCGTATTGTCATAGATTGTGTACATTCATGATTATTCAAAAATTCTATTCTCGGCTGGCTTCCTATTCGTGAACGTCGCAATACTCTCTCGCTCTTGACTCCTTTTCATCACTCTAGTTTTTTGACAAACTCTTTTACAGTAACAGCTATACGACTCTGGAATATGCTTTCGTTGAATATTAAGCAATCCCCAAACAAATTTATCCTGAAACGCTGTCTCCGTACTTTATTTACTGATGCTGCTTCTCTAACTTTATAACCCTATTTCTGATGTACGTTATTTTATATATATACATATATATTTTTATATCATATGCATTTATTGCGTTTATTTATACAAATATCTATGTCACGTTTATCTATTTTGTATATATATATATATTTTCTGCACCGCTATATTTTTTTTTTCTGTTTCGTGTAATGGTTGACTGGGAGATAATGCCACCTGGCATTAAGTCTGCCATTTGTACATTTTGTGCAATAAAGTTAAATAAATAAAAAATGCACTGTTGAAATGTGAACGCGAATAACTCTAGACTGCACCAAACTAATAATACATTTTTGTTGTTTCTGTTTGTCAGAACCAGATTTGTACGGGATTAACTGAAATTAAAAGTTTTTGTGAAAAATATTTTACCTAATAATTTTATGTTATTAGCTAGTTAGTAGTAGTACAGGTTAGCGACCCAAGAACAGAATTACAACTCGGGATAAAATAGTCCGATCCTTTTTCTATAATTTAAGATGGTCCTCGGTTATAAACAATCTTAATATTGCTAAAATACTGTGGTTTTATTAAAAAATTTAAGAAGATATTACAAGAATGCAAAAAAGTAATCCAAATTTTGTCATAACTTTTTAGGGTTAGCATCGTTCTTATTTAAAATGGTTTAGACGAGAAGAACATTTTGGTTAGTTAAAGCTGGTTAATGTTACGTAAGCCAAAAACGGACTATTATCAACTAGTGGCCCACCTTAACTTGGTCCAGGTACATAAAGAAATATCATTGCTCCGATTATGATGAGTTTTATTCTTGCAAATAAACATTAGCTAATATAAGATTCCAACCTTGGGCTCGCACAAATCTACTTGTACTTCTAATGATTACGAGTACAACAAAAAATAACTATTCATTTTGGTGCAGTCGTTCTGGAGTTATGCGTGTATGTATATTTATATACATATCTTCAATAAATTTTTGTTTATAAATAGATTTTGAAGAATAAACTTTATTAACGCATTAATTTTTCCACTGCTTTGTTGTAAATACATTTGTTTTCTCAGTGCAATTTGCTGGATAACTCTGCGAAACGCTGTGGTTTAAAGGAACATAAAGATGTATGGGTATTGGACGATTTTAGGCTATATAGATGACATGGTTGAAAATTTTTGATAAATTTACCTAAAAAAACCTAAGAAAAAATATTTGCGTTGAAGAAAGAGTCTGCGCGCCATGAGAATGATAAATCTAACATGAATTGAGCTTTGGGATTACCAAAATTATGTGGTGTTAAATGCTTACTTGACAAAGATTTACAATTGGACCAAGCGTTGTATATAGGTTTTGCCCAAATTTACCACAGTTTGCTGTATACCGGTCCGGTATATACTTACTAGTTTGTGTGGGCCATTCAGATGTCGTCAACACCTAGTACGGAAGGTACTATTTTACAATAATGGCACCTCATGGTAAAATAAATTATAGTATAGATTCACTGATTTAGGTACTGGATCACACATTGCATTTTGGTTAGTATCTGAAAATTTAAAATATTCTATTGCACTTTTAAATGGAATTTTGGGCGACGCCAACGACGCCTTTCATCGGGGAGCCCAAAGCTCTTAAAATTAACTTCTCATTCAGCAAAAATGGAATATAAAATGATTACCAGAAGTTGCCTTCGACCGCCTTTTTTCTTGAAACTAAAAGGAATACGAAAGAGTAACAGGTTATTTTGACATGAACTGTATAGAGTGCTCTCTGCACTCTATACAGTTGCATGCATGTTCATGTCATGCATGCAAAATAAGTGTATATTACACTTGACAGCCAGTGCTAAGTTACCTGAATCAAGATTGTTTGAAGTTTATTGATAGTGGTTCTCTCAAGTATGATATCCAATTAAAGACGCATCTTGCTTATATGTATATACATTTATATATTGATTACATAAACGGACAATAGCTTTGCTATCTTTATGATTGTAATATAATTATAAAACAATTTTTGTTCTGTTTAAAATGAAACAATGTATCTCATCGTCATATAATCCATGCTAATAATATAAATGCAAAAGCGTGTCTGTCTATTTTGGTGAAATTTGGCATATGGACAGCTTCAAACTTAGAGGCGGATAGAAGCTATTTTGACTCTGGGGTTTAAAATTCACGTGAACAAAGTCACGGATAAAAAGCTAATAAGATGTAAATAACTAATATTTTTTACTTTATTTCACATAATGTTACAAAATGTACAAATGGCGGACTTAATGCCAGATGGCATTATCTCCCAGTCAACCATTACACAAAAGTGAAAAATATATATATAGAGGTGCAGGCAATATATATACAAAATAAATAAACGTGGCATACATATTTGTATAAATAAACGCAATAAATGCATATGATATAAAAATATATATGTATATATAAAATAACGTACATCAGAAATAGGGTTATAAAGTTAGAGAAGCAGCATCAGTAAATAAAGTACGGAGACAGCGTTTCAGGTTAAATTTGTTTGGGGATTGCTTAATATTCAACGGAAGCTCGTTTCAGAGTCGTATAGCTGTCACTGTAAAAGAGTTTGCCAAAAAACTAGAGTGATGAGAAGGAATTAAGAGCGAAAGAGTATTAGAAGAACGAAGATTACGTTCGTGAGAGGAAGATAGGAATTGGAATCTGTCCTTTAAGTAAATTGGTGCGTACGGATCAAAAAGTATTGAAAATAGTGTGGTTAGAACTCGAATTTTGCGACGTTCTCGAATGGGAAGCCAGCCGAGAAGAGAACGGTAATGGGAAATATGATCGTATTTACGCAAGCCGAAAATAAAACGAAGACAGTTGTTTAATAGACGATCCAATTTATTAAGGAGTTCTTGAGAGATATTAGTGCAGCACACGTCACCATAGTCAATTATGAGTAAAACCAAGGATTGAATAAGAAGGGTTTTGGTTTTAGTAGGAAGAAAATATTTTAATCGATAGAGAGCACGAAGCGTTCCAGTAACCTAACTGCTGATTTCATTAACATGTGTATCCCAGGTTAAGGAAGGTTAATATTATATACGTAATGTATGTATGAAACACAAAAGTATATATACATATCATTATTTGATATTGGGACCGTTTTGTGTATTAGTAAAATTCTATTTTAATTCTAAGAAATCCCTTCCAAAGATTAACAAGCAATTAGTGATCATCTTTTAAATGTGTTTTTGCGATATCAAAATAAAAACATGTTTTTATAAATACAAAGAATTAATTCCATTTTTTACAACAGAATTATTACTACGAGTTATCGTTAACTTGTAGTAATAATTCTGTTGCACCTGTATTAAACAAAAGCTCGTCCAATATCTTGTTATAATAAAAAATCTCATATCTCTCGAGCGCGTCTGTATAGCTTGAGAAATATCTGTGCTTTAATTTATGAATCAGCCGTATTATGGTTGAATCTGAAGACAGATTGTTATTACGAGGCAAATTAAGAGGGTAAAATATTACTTACGTATGTCTATAGAGATTTAAGGAATACAACCAATATTTTATATATATTTAGTAAAAAGGGTCTGATATCTGTTAAAATATGTACATTTTTTATTCTATCAATATAAAAAAATATATACCGTGGAATGTGTTTTGATAATATATAAATGTTCATTTTACTATTTGTAGCTGTGGTCGGTGGATCCTACGTTTTCAAAATACTGAATGTTACAAAATCAGGGTATATCAATCAGGTTTCATGGAGTAACTTGTTAATTTACATCCAAAATTAAACCTACCAATTGATTGGTAAACGATTAGCCTACAAAGAAAAATAAACTAGTTGTATGAAACAACCGACCGTGTCCACAACTCCATATTTAGAATGTTATAGATAAAAGTTGAATTTATCAAGTACACTATACACAACGAAACTTATACAGAAAACTAGAGTCCGCATACGGGCTTGGTAAAAATATTTCAGTTAAGCAGTGCCATGGTCTTTTCGAAGGGTCCGCATTCAGCTGCCGCTCAAAGTAAATTGGCGCACGTTTGTATGGAGCGGCGGTGCAAGTGGCGGCATCTATTCAATGTCCATGCGAAAATTGTACCGCCTGTGTATCCTGACTAATATTATAAATCCAAGAGTAACTAAAGCCCAAATATTGGTTGGGATTTAACCGCATCTTTAGTGCTCACCCAGAAAGCGGGATAGGGACACATTATAAGCGGGAGTCTACCTAGACTCCGGCGCTTATAATGTGTAATATCTTGGAGAGTTGCTTGATAAAGAGATCTCTTGCAAAATCCAGTTGTAAATCCATTAAATATATGTTTTATTGTATTTTTTTGTATAGTGGGTAAGTACCCACTAAAAAAGTTATTATGAGAGCGAACCAAAGGATTTTACCTATTTAGTTTTACACTAAAAACTATACAGTAAATAAAAATATATGTTCTTGCAAACATTTGTACTTACGACAAATAATCGTATTCATCAGCTTTATAATTCGTATAAAATCGTACTAGAGAAAGACAAATCTGGTTGTTCACTTTAAAAGTTTTTGGGATTCTTTAATGGTATTATTATGAGGATATGTAAAATATTTAAAGATTAAATGAAAACAATAACGATTTATTTTTACCTTCTTTTTACAGGTCATGATTTCTTCAAAAGAGTAACAAAATTCATTGTTTATTTTATATAATTTTTGTCTAAGATTTGCACCACTATTGTATAATAACTGTTTTTAATCTGCTCGCGAAATTCGAGTATCTAAATGATCTCTTGTTAAAATTTAAAATCTATAGTTGGGTTAAAAATACTTAGCTAACAACAGCAAAGGAATTAAAAAAAGAAACATAATATAATACGAAAATTGCATTGGTTTAATTAGGAGGTCTCTTATTCGCCCATAAAACTATTGCCGGAAGTAACTTTTGCATAATTTAAGCGTGTGTAGGTTTTAATTCAGTGTCCACGAGCGGAATTGTTCCTGTGAAATATAAACAGCGCTTGCTGAAATTACCTCTGCGCTTTATAACGTGAACGGCCAGGAGTTATTCGCTATCAAGAGATTTTTTTTTGTATTTGTTTGAGTCAAATGATATAGCTTTTGACTTTATTAATAAATATAAAAATAATAAATAAAGTCAAAAGCTATACTTTTGACTTTATTTATTATATTGATCAAAATATAACAAAACTTAAATGTTTATACTAAAAATAATTACCTAATCTTTAAAAAAAGAAAAGTATAACAATTATTCGTGTATGGTTTTGACTGTGCTAGGCAAATGAACTGAAAACCAAACATAAATCATATATGCTTGGAAATGTTTGTCAAAAGGTTACCAAAACCACGATCGAAACATATAAAAATTAAATAATCCACGTTTAAAGCCGACAAAAGAGTATTTTTTATTAAGAATAGTGATTGCGTAAATATTAAAAAAAATTATAAATCAACTTATTTATTTTGGACGGTGTAAAAATAGTATTTTTTTGTTGTCGTTACAGGTTTGTTATTCGTGCGCATGTATATTAACGCACATATAAGTATAATGAAAATTTATTAGATATGTGTTGAGAATATTCCTTTAAATCAAATAAAAGAATCTGGTATACCTTAACAAAGTAGGCCATGTGCCTTCGGAGTTGATATTAAAGCAAGCATGACGTGAGCTTTCTCATTTACAAATGATGTTCATTTACTCTGTAAACATGTTACAATTTCTTACTTTGAGAACGTCTTATTAAAAGCTACGAACGATCATTTTGTAAGCATTCGTGTACAATTTAAATCTGACTTAAAAATACCATTACGGAGTGCTTTCAAACGAATGCCATCGTTTTTTTTTAATCGAAACGTCTCTTTGGATTTATTACTTAATATAAATAATTGTTGTTTGTATTCTAACAGTAACCCTAAATCTGCTGGAAAGATAAATCAATGTAATTTAAATAACTTTTTAGGGTACCAGTTTTGCAATTCAAAAATAATGAATGTAAACGACGGCTTATGTTTATGGACTAGATTAGGCTGACCAAAAAAGTAAGGCTTGCGTGCTTTGTTTAGCGAAGAGGCAGGGCTCACTATCTGCCTTTTACACGGGGGGACTCCATCACAAAACTCATTTGGCATGCAGCCACCTACAATGCTTCGTGTGAATGCGAGGCAGTTTAAAATACCAGCTTTTTCAACGAACAATTCAGAAGTTGCCACGTTCGAGCTCAAATAAGACAGTCAGTAAATAATAACCGCCAGAAAACTGTGGTGAAGGTGTGTGTAGTCTTGCAATTAACATTTCGGTTTGTTTTGAACTTGTCGAACTTCGCAGTTAGCAAATTGCGAAACGTGAAACTAGGGCGTAAAATGTTTATACATTTTGAACTCGTATTGTATATACTTAATTGTTGCGAAATGCTTCCACTATACGAGTATATTATATTAACTTAATGCTATTTTCTCCTTTTCAGTCAGTTTCAGATGCATAAATACTAATAATGTTGCATTCCAGTTTTGTCGATGTCACGAAATAAGTTGTAACCTGAGCGTACATTTCCAGCTTTAGATTTAATCTTGAAAAGGAGAATACATCTGATTAATTTCTGAGCGAAAATCAAGAAACTTAATTCTGAAAATATTAGGTTGAACTTGAGTCGAATGAAGATTTGTTGTTATGATTAGGCGCTGTTTGAAGTAAATATAAACTTTAAAATTTGTCTTGATGTCTTATATTCTAGATCATTTACCTCGTCGCATCAATTTACTCGTCCCTAGTGCTCTTCAAGCCCTATATATATATATAATTTAAGAGTTTGAACATATCAATAGGTACTCATAAGAAAACCATATCGAAGATATACACCCGACTACCGATTTTCTCTAGAAGAATCGTAACATTTATTTCTGTTTATTCAAATTAAACACCGGATGAGATAAAACAAATGATTGAGATAAATATTTCGGTCGGTTGGTCCGACGGAATGGTTCGTTAGTTCTGCTCGGCGTCGAGCGGATGCATCCGGTCGTCGGAAAAACTGGCTACTGCAAATACAAATCACGCTTCCCGTAGAGCCGAGTGAAGTGGCTGCGCCGTCAAATCGCGCGTCTAGCGGCTATAGGTGTGTCGAGCCTGCTTGCATTTGAGGCTTTGCATTTTAAAGTTACTATAAAAGTATTGACTTGGCACACAGCAATACCGTCTTTAATCTGCGACTGTCTACTATACATACAAATAGATAATAACATAAACCAGTTAAATATATTAGAGACTCATCAGATTATCGACATCATATCAGCCTTAGGACGCCAACTTCTCGGAAATATGCCTCCCCAAGTGAAAACCTATAGCACCAGCTATATGCAATCAGCTTTCAGCACGATCCTGCTGTCAGATCGTCTGTCCACTGTAGTGGTGGACGTCCTACCTTATACTTGCCAGTGAATGGTCACAATGCTAAAACCTTAAGGCCCCATCGGCCGTTGGTTCTGCGTGTTTTGTGTCCATTGTCACTTCAATTTGCTAGTCCACTGGGCTAACTCGGTAACTTTAGTTAGTTTACGGATCTCATTCAAACAAAAAGTGGAAGCAAAGACACTTCGAGCGTTGCCTTCTGTAGCTAATTGGACTAGTTTGAGTAGGCTAATGAGGTGAGAGTAAACATGGTGTTTAAGTAAATCGCTAGTAATATTCACATCACCTTTGGATTCGGCGATTGACCTCTTTCTCGTAGTGAGACTTACCCAGCTTGACCTAAGTATACGTACGATGTTAAAAAACTGTATTATTGTATTATCCCATGGGGATGGATCTTATATATTTGAAATCGTCATATCGAATACGAGAGTGTACACGCCCGAGTGTGACGATCAATCGACTGTGCATCGGAAAGACATCACGAGGAGCTTTTATAACTCTTTATATCATAAAGTTGTCGCAATTGAGCGTTATTGCGACTACTTCAATAATATTCGATTTACGACTACATATTAAATTTTATACAATTTGCTTTTATACAAAATGTAAGTACACACGATTTTTGTTATCGTATTTATCGTGCTTTGCCAAATTCGTGAAATAATTTTTCATAGTATATTTGTAATTTATAATGAAATCGTTTCCATTACAGCTTAGTTAATTTTTTATTTGGCTTGTTTTCTCCCGCTTCCAAATCTCATTTGCTGCTCCACTACACAAGAGCATTATTTATTTATAAGTACAAATCGTGTTCTTTTCAGGGATAAAGTTCTGAATGGAGAATGAGCTTATTCCCAGTGTGAAATACAAAGTTCTAAACTTAAATTTTTCTGATTAGGAAGATTAATTTGTGTTTAATTTTCTTTATGGTTATGAATACATATTTTAATTTGTTTCGCTATTTTTTTACACAAGACATTATTGAGGTCCGTTCATTTTTTCAAGATCCCTAACTTATGGCCGCTGCAATAAATTGTTTTTTTTGGGGTCACCTAAGAAGATAACTTTATCATGACTCTTGGAAATTTTGATACAGCGGGCTATCTACCTTCTGTAGGTAGTATTTGAATTCATAGATGGCTATTGAGTATTCACCGAACACAAATCGCTGCGGTAATATCCGGAGGTTATTACCATTCATAGGAGCAAGTCTATACGCCTGACGGGACTCGAATAGATCGTTGACCACTGAGCTTGTTTGCTCAAGCACTCCACTCTCTTGACCTTTTCGGAGCATTCACTCGACTCAATCCCATACGAAATCACGACAAGACCACATTAGGAAAACTAGCCGTCACATAATAAATCTGCAGAAACGGAACGGCCTCATAGCAAACACTTGACACAGAGCATCGCTATTTCCCTCGGCCACGATATATATTTTTATTCAAACACAATAGCCGGCTATAACTTGCGGATGTATCTGTCTATTTACTTACTATTCGGTTGCTATATTTGGGTGGATATTTTTTATTCAATATACGCCGTTTCATGATACAAAGTGCAATGCTTTTGTTTATCCAATTTGAATATCTATTCGCTTGATTGAAAAACAAATAAGGCACGTGCGTGAGTTTTCATTATGGTTTCTAAATGGAAAAACTGTGTACGGTTTGTGTCATCGCATATTCATGGGGCATTTTCGTGAGGCGACCTCTCAAGATTTGCGCACTGACTAAGTAAACAACCTCTAATGGAGGGATTTCAGGAGGTTACGTGACGTTTATAAACATTTCGTCCTCGGGAATTTATTAATTTATTACTAGAGGCGGAGTTCGCTGATATATAAAAAAAACCTTACATAGCGTTTCTTTAACGGACGGCACTTGAAAATAAGATCCTTATTTCTATGCGCTAACAAAGTACGTATCTCTGGGAATTTTATTTTAGACTGGTTGTCATTTGTGATTAAAATGTAAGCCCTATAGATTATGAATGAGAACAGGAACTTATATCAATGTTGCTAAAAGCATTAGGTAGATTGACGACTGAACCGACTTCGTAGTCGATATTTTTGGGGCATAAATTCATTTGAGGAATAATAACAGTTGTACATTAACAGACACTCTCGTAACAATTCGAGCCATAACGTAGTGTTACGAAATCTTTTAGTTTTAATTATAAAAACTTGTTTTGTTTCAGGAAAAAATGATATAAAAAGTTTTTAGGATTTTTCTCATCTTATTTAAAAAATCAATCATCATATCAGCTATTGGAAATCCAGTGCTGGACATATATCTCCCCAAAAAGGGGAAATTTTGTCCATAGTTGCCACCCTAGGCATGTTTGTTGGCAATCGTAGAGCGCAACTTTCGCGATGGCAATGCTGCTGCTCATCTCCGCCCTATGCATTTGAGATATACCGCTATCTTTTGGCTTTAGTATCTTAGTCGCCTCCTATGTCACCTGGTACAGGGGGAGGTACTATTCTACTCTGCCGGTACTTCATGGCTTTGCCAGTACCTCACGGCTTAAAAGTGCGTTTATATAATATGTTTTTTTATCTTTCAATTCACAAAAACAAATTTATTTATAATTCCAAATTTACGCAAATATTTTTTGTTTAGCATGAACATAGATTAAGTAACTCAACTTTTTATTTTAGTGTATCTACGTTTAGATAATATAAGCTACTATATACATACGAGCACAATTATACAATTTAACAACCACAACTATTAGTAAATATTAGATTCCAACCTCTTTTATACTATTAGTGGCGCAATATCTTATAGACGCATAAGTTATCCTTAAATATGTCACCATCGTGTCACAAATATTAGGTGACATTATTTGGTCATTCCATGAATTTTCCTACTTTAAACCGACGGTGGTAAAAAGCTGATGCGGATGCTGAGCTGATGACTGCTGAATTATATTTAAGATAATATTTTCTAAAAAACTTGTCTTTTTTTTATTAGACCAGTTCGACAAACAAGCATACAATCCGCGTGGTAGTTGGCGTCAATGCAGCCTATAGACGCTCTTTATATTACAAGGATATCACTAACTTGTTGCCAACCTTGTGAATTTAGGATATCATGCCACATTACACAGTGAATACACTGCCTCTCTCACCCTTTGGACTGCTAAATAGCAGTGTTCGCATTGCTGTTTCTATTGAGAAATAGGTGATAGTGAGTTACCAGTGCAGGCGACCTTTTGTATGAGGTCTACCTTAAGTGTTAGATAAAATAATTCTTTTGTTCAGTTTTATACAGAAATTCATAGATTTGATTTAACATTTTATAGTAGGTACTTAGAAAATATTTTGACTAGTTTGTAATTTGCTTTAACAATAAAATATAAACACAATTAAATATTAATGTCCTTCTTGGGTAAGTCAAATTGTTTGTCTAATAGCGCTACCTGGTCCTAGTACTTATATTTGGCACGCTGTTTTTAGAAAACCCCCTTCTACTTAAATTTAATTTATATTCCATTGCCGTATTTAATAGCACACATGTAATAGCGTGATAATATTTACAAACAATGTAATTTCAATAAATATTTCGTTTTGACACTCGTTAAATTTAGGCAGTTAGTTCAATGACCAACGAGCGGACATGATCGATAAATGGTTTCCGTTAGTAATGCTGTAAGTAACCTAACCTTACTTAACCTAACCTAGTACAGGTTAGATACTAGTTAAAATAGTTAAATAGATATTAAACATTTATTTCTAATTTCTCCTACCTTTAATGCAAATATAGCAAAAGTATTAAGAATAAAAATAAATCAAAAAAAGCCTAAGTATTACCGCCTTGTTAACTTTATACTGCAAACAGTTACAATACAGATATCAACACTGTTACTGTTAATTAATATCTGATTATACGAGTATATTAGTGACATTAAAGACGATTGGCATCCGTAACACAAGTGCTTTAAGCGACTTACCACGGAGTCAGGTCAATGTATGAGATGTTGTGGGAATTTATTATTTATTCGGGTGGGTATCGTACTTATTTGTACTACCTACTATTGTAGGTGGGAAACGAACCCATGACCTTTGGCACACAAGATAGGATCACTTCCATCGCGCCATCGGACTTGTCAAGAATAATATCCGTGAAATTGATTTAGCGACTTTCCGTTAGTGTTATAAACAATACTAGGATAAGTTTGTATTTAGTATCGAGTTCGTGGAATACCGAGCTGTTGTAATGTGATATCATTAGCACTGTTGGAGCAATGAATAAAGTAGTTAAGTTTCCAGCCAGGAACGATTCAATAATTATTCGAACTAACCTAACTCAGCCATAGGTGTTCGAAGTTTCCATCTACAGGACTGGCTGCTCGAGTTTGCAAGGTATTAGTTTGTAAAACGTCGGAGCATATTTGAAAAGTTAACGGGTAATGTTTTCTTATTGTGACGTAAACGCTAAGCGTTTTACGTAAATTATTACCTTCACGACCTGTTTTTATTTGATATAAATTTAATTAGGTATCTTTATGTTACTTTATTGTTAAATCCTTAATCATATTCTAGGCCACCTATGCTCTTTTAACATATACACATCGGATGTTGATGGGGATTTATTAGGATGGTTTCATAGCTACGTGTTTGGTCGCCGAAATCTATGACTTTTTTGTAATCATATTTGTATCCAGAACTTTGCGCGGCAATTATGATAACACCGTCAAGAAAGGGGAGTTCTCTTTCTTGACAGTGCCTAGGTCAAACAGTGAACTTTGTGTGTCTGATATGATGATGTGTATAAATACATATATGTGTGTAGGTATGACTGTTCTTAATTATAATATTATTTGCAGTTTAACGTGTTTATTAAGTAGGTTCATTTTAAATTACCATCTGCTTGTAACACTATTTCTTGTAATTCAATATAGGTACGTCAGTCAGCCATGATTTATAATTGAATAATGACCGTCTCAAATTAAGATACATGAAACCATGTATTAATTCTATGGGATAATTTAAAAGGTGAATGTTATTGATTGGCTAATGGAGTCTCTGAAAAGGAATAATAGGACATGACATCCATGTCAAAATGTGTCAATATTATTTGTACTAGCGCTACCTACGGATGGTATTCATATTAATAACAGCTTCGGAAGTCTATTTTATGGTCCGGAAAATGGGAAGGAAACAATCAGTACCAATGACATGTGATCCTACTGCAAGTGAATTGGTTTTGGGTCTGATAAAATTGTCAGCGGACCTCATTTTAGTTCTTCTTAAGATATGTAAATCCTTAATGTTATCAGCTCTAAAACATGAGCCTTAAGAAAACTTATCCAAGTACTCACTGTTAGTTTGTCTGTGCGATTATTTTTCACGGGGGCACTTGTTAAAGTTTTATCACAAGCGAGTTGTACGGAGCGAGCCGTGTTAGCATTCAAAAGTCACAGCTTATTGCTAAGTTTCCCGGCTTAGGTACTGAATACTTAGATGTGTTACGTAACCATTTCTTACCACGAACACCTACAGAATTCTATCACTAGAGAGAGGCTGTCGAGCGCTATTTGATGGAAGATTGAAACCTACGAAGATTAATGAACTCGAGGCAACGAAGGCTGTATTCAATGCTACAGATGTTTTTCTTTATAGCACGCTTGTACAAAATGAGGCTGTTTTAATTTGATAATGTTCCCGGGGATTTGATAAAGTTCACTATAGAAAACAATTCTTTTGGAAAACAATTACACTTGAAAAAAAAGTATGATTGTTAATTACTATAGACTTTGTAAGTTGAGTGATACAATACAAACACTATTGTAAAACCTAGTTTAAAATGAATTTTGCATATTCAATGTAGTACCTAATGATTGACAGACATATTCACGGCTAGTTTTATGTGTGATATTTAAAACAATATGTTTTAAATATCACGCATAAAACTGGGTAATTTATTTATTGAGTATAAGTATACATATTTAGATATAATATTAACTAGACGTTAACCTAGGATATGAGTACATGACATTTTTATTCAACAAGACGTAAATAATGATAAAGAATGCAAAAAAACTTTGTTATAATGAATTATTTTTCTTCTTTAGCCGATTTTGATATTTTATGTGGAGGCTGAGGATGACGTAACTTAAAAACGTCGAGCTGAAAAGTAAGGAATCTTTTATTAAAAACATCTATATTTTTGCCATGGCTCAGTTCATTGTAGGAATATTGTATATAATATATATTAATACTATTACGATCAATGATCAAGTGCCGTGAGGTACCGACAGAGTAGAATAGTACCAGGTGTCGTTAAAGGCGACTAAGGTACCAGAACCGACAGATAGCGGTATATCCATCCGAAACAATGCAGCTCAAATGCACAGGGCGAGGATGAGCAGCAGCATTCCCGTCACGAAAGCTGCGTTCTGCGATTGCCAACACGCTTACCCAGTCCGGCAAATATGGGCAAATTTCCCCCGTTTTTGGGGAAATGTCCTATGTCCAGCAGTGGACTTTTAATGGCTTATATGATGATATGATAATTATGATCAAACAAGCAAACATTTCAAATAGTAAATAATATTAGGTTACTAATGAGGCAACAGTTTGCACAGAGAACTAAAAAACCTGCCAAACCCAGCACTCAACAGTATTGCCATGTCAGCTTTCGATTTTTCAAAAACAAATAATCCAATTGCTGTATCGAATTCCCGCTTCTGTGTTTATTTAGCTCCGTAAAGTTTTTAGATATTCGAGGGGGGTATTACGAGTTGGTGCCTCCCGGTCAACGACATTCAACACATTGCCAGTTGACATGAAAAGAAACCGAACGATAACGTAGCTGTTTCTATTTGGCCCGTATTTTTCCCGGACTATTTCGACCTTTCACAGTTTGTTAGGGTGGTCGTTTCTTTGTGGGGCCTATATTTTTAGGTTTATTATACTTGTATCTGCCTTTCACTTGCAGTTTCTTTTCTTGTTAATCGAATTTGCAACGTTGCAGTGTTGTAAGGCATTTGCTTTGATTCAATACCATTATATCCATAATAAAGACTTTAATATTATGTCCCTTATGTAACTTTACTGAGAAAACACCTTTAGGCGTGTAAAGTACTTAAGAAGGTAAGGTAAACAAAGACTATTTTCTGAGAAATAGGTTTAGTTTGGTGAGTTCATACCTAACTGTTAACTCCTTGATATTTAGGCACGTGTACACTAAGTGATATTTATGCCTAAAGTCACTACATTTATGCGGAGTAAACTCCAAAAACGGGAAAACTTTAATACCGGCAAAGCAACGGTGTAACCAGGGAAATATCAAAATGCTGAGAATCCATTTGTCACGTGTAATTTTAATGACAAATTTGCTCTAAATTAGCTTATTCGGCCCAGAGGCGGTAATAGCAATGTAGCGCTGAGCTTCACGTTTTACTCGTTTTGCTCATTTTGTGATTTACCTTTGCAGTTTTACTATCATGCATATCTTATTTTATACTTCTTCGCAATCATATATAAATAAATTTACATCAAGGAAATCATTCAGCGATGAAAATTATATTGGTTTTGTATATTTTAACCTTGTTACGTACGTAAGTACGTGGCATTGTACTCGTATGTACGCGCATATCAAATGTTTATTCCCACTTTCTTTTACTGTATTCGAGCAAATTAACAGAGCGAGTGCTGCGTCTGTAACAAAGGTAGAAAGGAAAAGAAATTGATGGTCTTAATTTTCTTGCCATCTTTCGATCTTCCTTCGCAAATATATCATTTTCAACAAAGACGGCAAAATGATAACTTATTTCTGTTTTATCCACCTCTATAATTAATTAATATCAACAGAAAAATTATGATAAGTTTAGAAGAAAAATGGCTATTTTTTTCTTCAAAATTTGCAGCTATAAATCATAATTATAAAGCTCTAATTTCATCCACTGTCAATTTTATAAAACAGAACTTGTATTAAGAGTCATGGAACACTTGCATAAACAATATTAAGCAATTAATGGTATTTCCGAGCGATTTCTATTCTTTTAAGCTGTCCTTTGTCATTTTAGCATGAAAGATTTTTGCACTGGCTCTGGCAGTAATGATGAATAATTTTATTGTTTTTAGGAATTCAAAGAAGTTGCCACGAAGTTTTGTTGGTTTAGGAACAATAGAATGGTTACGAGATAAATTATTACATTTAAAGTTGTTTGGTGGGTGAAACATCCATTTGATTTTCCGTTGCTTTCTTATGGCTTTTTCTTTTACAACTTTCTTTAAAAGTTAGAGAACTTGACAGTTTTTTTAATTTTTAAATGTTTTCGTTTTTTCTCATTTTGCTAGCCTCAGTACTATACGTATGATCTATGCTTAGATGAAGTGGAATATAGATGGAGCCCATAGATACATCTTAAGACTTATGGTGCTTTTATGTATTTTGTTATTTCTTCAAAATTCAAGTCATTTTTGTTTGAAAGAATAACAAATCACATGGAAAAGTATTCATTGTACTAAAATACCATTTTTTACAACCCACACTATGGCTTAATACTGTTCGCTAGTTTCATGTATATATTAGGGTTAACGTAAACAACGTTATACATTTTTTGTTTTACATATTTTAATATAAATACATGAAAAATATAAATAATTCAGTCTTTTTTTAATTAATATCATAAATTGTGTTTTAATTTCATATTAAATAAATAAAATAGCTCTGTTTAAAGCTGTATAAATTATTCATATATCAAAACAACAATAAGAAATAAATTTATGTATCCTATTTTTAAAATCAAGTATATCCAACTGTATCAATATGTATACATTATTATTACGAGTTTGATATATTGTATTCTATAAAAAAAATAAAAATGTTTAATTTCATATCTTCATTCAAATTTCCATCGACTTCGAATATTATTCCGTCAAGAAAGCTGTACATATTTCTAGTCTGTCTCTCCATTAGACGTATAAGTTGACACACCCAGAATAAACTCTAAGCGAATGTCAATTCTTACTTGATTATTTTCATATGAGGATCTTCGTTGCAGACTTTTACGAGTGTATATGTCTTCAGAGTGCGATAACTTAGTCATTTTATGTTCACCCCTTCTTGCTCCAGCATACTTACCGTGAGAACTCCACCGCGCGGGTCCCTACGGAGGGTCATAAACACGCATATCCTTTTCCATCTTCCATTTGAATACGTTGTTACCTATACGTTTTTCTTATATTACGTTTTTTCATTAAGGTGGAGGATGTTTGTGACTCGAGTTTAATAAAAGAAGAAACGTGAGTTCATAATAAAAGTAGCATTCCCTTGCATATTCAGCCCAAACTGGGGTAGGTACAAAGTCGTCCGTCATAGTGTATGTTTGATATACTGAGCGGAGCGCGCCTGCGATGTCGTTGTATCGGGAGATTTATTGTCCCGGAGCGATTCGCGACAAGCCTATCGCCGTGATATACAGAGAGGAATGGAAGTTATTTTCTAGTGCTTAATTCTTTTGGACATCGATGATATTGATCTTACTTTATTTATAGAGATTTTCAACACTAATATTAGAAAAGAGAGAGTGTCTGGCTGTTTATTACACCTTTCATTATGAATTACCAACTAATTTAGAACGTATGGAAAACCAGACTTAGTTAAGGATATAGCTTCTTTTGACAATGATAATAATCTGGCAAAACATGATAGAAAATTGAAAATGCACTGTATGTAAAGGTTTACAAAACATACGACTGAAAATATAGCAAACATTATTATATATGCATAAATTAGTTGAGGTTATATTTTTAGAGGTACCGATTAATGCATAAACCATACACGGCGTCGAATCTAACAAATATCAGTCAGCCCCAGGACTGTTTAAAAGGTGAATTTTCCTGATCGGGAATCAAAGGAAGTGCCATTGTCAAGAGCGGTCTCTTCGCGCGACTTCAGTATTGAGGCCATTAAAATGAAGATTGATTATTATAACCCAACTTAAACTGCTGTTATACCTTATCATCTTATTGATTCTGTACGAATGAAGCAGATAAAAATGATTTCATACTACACTAATAGTGAATTTTTTAATAATGTAAAAATAAGGTTAACTTAAATTGTAATTCATGCAGATAACCTTTCTAACTTGATAGTATTAAACATAAATCTATACACTATATTTTATGTAAAAATGCCTATACAGGGAGATATTTGCTTCAATTCTAGTTTCCAAAGAATATCTTAACCGTATATATCACAGCAAATGTTTTGGAAACCGTATTCTTTTACCTGCAGGCACTACATAAATTTGAAGATTACGTGGAGTACAATCAAGGTCCCACGTAAAACGCGCACTAAACCGAGTTTGAACAAAAGTTCACCGCACTTTGAGTCGTATAAGGGACAGAACCGGTCGCGCGCGGCACTTTATAGTTTTAATATCGTGCGGTCTCTGCCCACCAAGTTATGTTTCGAACACCCTTCTCCTACAAACGTGCGTCCTCACTACGGTTACTCAGGAAAATATGTACAATACAAACGAAACTTGTACCAGTTAATAATCGCTTACTTTCTACCCTCCTATTCAGAACCACTCGGCTCTACGGTTCCATTCGATTAGCCTTTTTGTTATCTCCCTCTGGAATACTCTATATGAACAGGACGGCTAGATCTCAAACCGTCAACACGGCTCATATCCGCTCAGTAATAACTGTTGCGGTTTCAATATCAGCGCTCTTGGAACGCCATATTGTTCGCTGTCCGAAATAATTAAAAGTGTTTACAAAAAGAGCAACGTAAACTTTGCAAAGTAAATTACCTCGAAGTCGCATCTGCAGCGACAAACAAGGTCGCCGGGAATACCTGAGCATCGCTTATTTAAAGCAGCGTTGTATTTGCTGTGTTAATGTAAAAGAGTCTTAGTAGAGGGTTTAGATTGGCGTACGTTATTTTCGTTTTATAGGCCATCATTACAGTTTTGTATAATACACCGGAATTGATTAATAGTTTTTATAATTAAAAAAATACATTTGTACAACGACTGTGAGTTTTTAATTAAAGATTTTAAATTCTTTAATCTTAACAAAAAATTCACAAGGTCACATTAAAGCTATCCATCCAGTTTCTATTAAATTTTCAGCGATTAAAAGCCGGAACGTTGTTTAGAAGGAAAGTTCTCTGCAAATCTGTTGTTAATAAGGTTCGAAAACTTTTACGCATTTTTGTTTAGACCTCCCCGCTTTGTTGGTCGTTATTCATACGGATTTTTTCGTAAGCTCAAGTGATTATGTTTACTTGGCATGACGAGAATATGGAACGCTGGAAATTAATTTTGGACTAATAATAAACTTCTGTGTTTTTAACCAAGTTTACCCTAGTTTCACGTACGCATAATAAAACTACTCTTTTAATGGCTTTAAAGCGTGGTTTATTTAAATTTTTACAAATTTTCTGTTTGACTTTTAATTTACCATTCTCTAGATTCACAAAAAATGTTTTGACCTAATAAGTATCGAACGTCGTACAAAAAGATAAAAAGTTAAATTAACCGCGATCAAAGACGTTAAAAATCCTTTATTATGAGTAGCAAACGCGTGAATGTTAGAAAAGATTATAAGTTTACTGCAACAATTTATAACAATAGTTTTAAGTAAAAAAGCACGTACCCTAAACGCATTTTGAATGAGTATATAGTATTTTCTTCACCTTGATATTTAAACAATAAGTTCACAATTTAATGTAGCAATTCTCTTAGAATCAGAGGGAAGGTTAAATAAAATTAAGTTTACCTTTGCAGAACGTAACCTTTGATTGTGCTAGGGTGAAACGAAAGCGAATTACGAGTGTAATAAAATTAGCATTAAGTAATTAATTAAAGAGCGAGCGAGAAAGACATAAATTGCAGTTTGGGGGACATACGTCCATAAAGTAGGGCGGAAGGTGATGGGACGTGCCCTACTCGGGCCGTGTCCTACATCCCCTTTTTTATGGCAGGACAGTATCGGTCCTCTCATCTAACTAGAGACCTTAGATAGTGGATCACGCACGTATGAAGGGCCTCTATACAAAAAATCGACCTACTTGCGCGTAGAAATAGCACGTACATACGTACCGTGGTTCATACTCTGAATTCTGGCTGAGTGCGATAGGTAAGGACGCTTTGAAGGACTCGCATATATTTTACCGTGTCGGTTTTCTGTGTCTGACAGTAGTTTACAAATATGGGTAGAGCATATTTTTGAGTTAGCTTGATGCTTACCAAACGGAAAGGGAGAACGTATTATATTATATTATCTCGAACTTACACTCCCCAAGTTTGGACTGTCAATAGATTTAAGTATAAATCATAAAATCCAATTATCTATTGCGATGAAATAATTATGGCCTATGTCCAGAACTAGACTTCCAATAGCGTGTCATAATGATAATGATTGTGGATAATTAGATATATGTTATTTACTATTTATAAAAACCTGAGTTAACTTAATTATGGAGTAACTATTTACTTATAAAATGTATGTCTCTTAGTTCTTTTGTGTACTTCTGATATCATATGTTGTATATATGTCTGTATATATGAAAGAGTAAATTAGGAAAGTAAGTGTTGTGAAAGAAGTTATATATGCATTTATATAATTATTTAGGAAATTAGATATCCACACTTCTAATCGAATATGAAGAGGAAAAACCGAGTAATAAACTCATACGGAGATCGACATGTAGCACATGCGACAGAATCACCATCATTACAGTCATTGAAAGTCTACTGCTGGACATAGGCTTCCCCAAGAAAAGGGGAATCTTACCCATAATTGCCGAGGCAATCGCAGAGTGCAGGTTTCACGACGGGGATGCTTCTGCCCATCCCCACCCTATGTATTAGAGCTTCACTATCTCGGATGGTTATACCGCCATCTGTCATTTCTGGTATCTTAGTAGCCTCTTACGATACCTGCTATAGTGGGAGATACTATTCTACTCTGCCGGTACCCAACGGCAGACATATCTGAACAGAGATATCTGGACCATTCGGTCATTATAATATTAACTCATAGTAGTTTGTATTTAACAAATGCTCCATATGGGGCTCCCACGCTATCCAATCTGTGGACGACGGATCTGCAAATGGTACATATTGCGCTCTAATCAAATTAGCATTTCCGGATAGCAGGATAAACACATACATAACTATTTGTCCAGCCAAGTGCCAAGTGCCTTTGGCTAGTATTCAGGTAGTACGGGCTTAACACTTGCGGATGTGAATGGAAATGTATGCCCTGTTATTCCTATTCGACACGAATTATGGTATAAAATGGCTTGGAACAAATTGTGTATTAACTTTAGATACAGAAATATATATTTTATTTTAGTGAAAGACACATAGTTTCCAAAGAAATATTCAGACAGTAGATATCTATTTCTATATTGTACAAACAAAACTTGAAACAATAAGTCTCCAAATATCTACGAACTATATAATTGAATAACGATAAAGATGGATGTATCTTTTGTGAGACACAAAAAGTTCTTCAAAATATTTTTCAAGAGAAAATTCGTCATAAGACGGCTAAGCAAACGTATTATTAGGGGCACTTACGTTTTTTGTAGACAGTCTTAAGATGGCTGAAAGCTTTTATTCCGAAACGTGCCGAGTAGCCGATAATTAAGTGAACAGTCCAACCAAAATTACGAGACAGTGCACTATCTTTAATCAATTGTATAAATGAACTCCAATATTAACACAATTGTAGTTGTTAACTAATTGATAAATGTGATTGCTGTCTGAAATGAAAATGCAATTAACGATTGGTTTGTATCGTTTATTTTTTGTCTACAATACATATAGGCGAGTCGTTCAAGACAGAAATTAATAATGATTTGATTGTTGTAGCTTTGATACACATATCTACTTTCGACCAATTCTATCAACTAATCTGATAATATATTAATGCTGACTGAAAGGTTTGTAACTGAACTGACTTATTATAGTATAATGTTTAAAGTATGTTGCTTAGAATGGAATTTCATTATGGCCGCAGAACATACACTGCTGGTTCCGCAGGCGCTGGGCTACGTAGGCGTGATACAACTACAGAGTGTAGCGACGGAAAAGCTACCATTCCCACCCTATTGCATTTTAGCAACAGTGTTTCGGATGGATATACCGCCATCTATCGCTTTTGTACTTCAGCAGTCTCTTATGACACCTTGTACAGGGTTGTCATTCTACTCTGCCGGTACCTCTCGGCCTGATATTAGGATTAATAAATGGTCTAACAGATTGGTAAGAAAAAGGGACTACTTAAAATTGACAGACCTGAGTTTCCGTTACGTTTAAAATTGCCATACTTATTTTGCGTTCAAATATAAGGTAAAACTAGTAAGAAGAGAAATCCTTAACTGTGTTTCAAGTTCCAGGGATATTTAATTTGTTAAGCAACATGTGAAATTAAATATGCCAGAAATTATAATAATTTAGATTCAAAGGTATAAAAAGATTTTTGTAATAATTATAACTCATTTTCTATGTTAAATAACTCTATGCCAGCGCTTAATTTGTTGTATTTGCCAACTCTTATTTCAAATAAATATTGTTTATAATAAACATGGCAGTTAACAACTTTACAAATTGCTCATCAGTCATGTTAAATATATTTTAGCATGTAGAAAGGCAGCGAAAAGTGTTATTGTTAAAATTACAATAATGAGACTTTCACACGAAACAAATCATTGTGTAATTATTTCGCGCCATTTATTTGTATAGCGTATTGTCATTATACGCTGTGGCTTTGTCGGTTCAACGTAATTGGATTTAGTCAATAGACATAAAAAAGGTCATTCAATAGTTTGTTTATTTATTATTGCTTTCTGAAAAATGCTTTTCAATGAAGTAAGTTAATTTATTTTCTTTCCATGTATTACCATCACAGTAAATTAATACCTCACCCTTCACCAGGTGTCGTAAGAGGAATGAACCCACGATAGCCGTATTTCCATCCGAAACAATGTAGTTTGTACCAAATGCTACAACCAAAATGAGAATGGGTAGTATGCTAGTACCCATTCTTATCTCAAAGCTTCACTCTGCGATTGCCACCACGCCTGCTCAGTTTACGTCGAATATGGGTGATCACCATATCTTGGGGAGACCTATGTACAACAGACTATATCCTTTGGCTGCTATGAAAATTACTTATGCCGCAATATAGCGGTCTTGTACAGACGCGAGATGATGCTCTTTTAGTCATTAAAAGAATATGAGAGTTGTTAACTATTTAATATCCTTAAAACTCTGAAGATTTAATTTCTTTAGAATATTATTCGAAAATTCGAGTTTTCTTAAGTTATATTATTGACGTTGATGGTTATAACTATTAAAAAATAAAGACGATAATTTATAATGCAAGTCCTTATAAACTGTTATAATTACATGCAGCGAAAATGAGCCCAAGTACTTCATATTAAGTGCCAGAAGAGTATATGGTTTAACGCGAAAGTATTTTATAAAAATGGCGGTAAATAGGTAGAGTTAGTAACAAACTATTAACTTAAAATGTCGCTTGGTCTAATCAGGTTATATAACTTTTTTGTGGTCATTTCATACTTGATTTATTATGGCATAAATTATACAATTTACCTTAATCATGTACTTAACTATTACGTTATGTTTTTTCTATTAACAAAATAATTCAAATTAAATTATTTTATGCTATTAAACCAATTCAATTAAGGTACGTCAAATACAGCTATATATGCAAGTAAACTACCTAGACTTTAGCAACTAGATAGGAACGCAAGCCGAGGTTTTCAATCCAATTCCCCTCTTTTGAACTCAAAACAAAACCGATCAATGACGACGAAGATACACATAGATATATATATATTCCAAAGATCGGCAAGGATCTTGTTTACGGTCAAAGTGAACAAAACAAATAAGTATTTGGAAGGCTGTTGGGAATCTATAACTCAATGCCAAGTTTCCGAAGTTGGGAAACTCGCAGAAAGTGCTTTGCCCACGGCGAAACGGCAAGTAGGAACCTCCATTTCGTAGCTCTAAAGTTACCTGTAAACAAAAACATTCATATAAATAGTGCACGGAATAACAATGAAGTCGAGATCGTTGCGTAATTGCGGCCTGGACTTAGGGGAAATTGCTCAGTACATTCCATTTCAATCAATACATAAAACTTGTATCGCTAACTATAGCACTGTATTTCTAGTTCAAATATTGATAAACGATATACAGAGTTGCCATATTTTTTATATTATTACCATAGAATTTAAAAAATAATGTTCAGAAGAATATATGTATTTATAAACCATTAAATGTAATGTGAATCCATAGTATTCAAGCTACTATAAAAGATTTAAGGACGTGTGCTTTAATTATTTTGATACGTAGAGTGATTGGTTCTCTCACATTACAATGAAAAACATTCAAATCAAATCAAAATTTTCTTTATTCAAGTAGGCCTATTACAAGCACTCTAATCATCAAAAATAATAAAAAGATCAATTTTAATTTAGAAATATACAGTACTACATTTAATAAAATTTAGAATACCTGATAACTCTGATGACCCCACGGGATTATAAGAGTCATAAAACATATAGGCCTACCTCATACTAGTCTGCCGGCACCAGACCGGATCTTAAAACAAAGTTTAATGCATGCATGTTATTTTTATGATTCAAATAGCATCTTCATACAATAATAACATGGTAACTATTAATTTTGTCAAATAAGTTTATCATTTCATTAATGTTTTACCCTTTTGGAAATCCCCTTTTGGGATCTCAGAATATGTAAACAATAAATTAACAGTAATTCGGATTCTTCACTTAAAAATTATTGTACCATTAAATATACGACATGAATTGTAGTTTCACAGATGTTACCAATATAGTCGTCGAAGTTTTATGTCAGCCGCCTTACGTGAGTTGAAATGCTAGTAATGAGATTAAAAATAAATGATGTTCCGGCAAGGGTGGTCGTAAAATGGAAAAAAGGAGACGATATAACTGGAGAAACTTGGCGAAAGAAAAACTCGTTCGGAAACTTTGGCACAATTAACTACTATTTTTAGATGTGTTACAGTATGAAAACGCTTATACAACATTATTTTGTGTATGAAAATGATTTTAATAATAATTTATATATTTCTTTCGTTACCGTCTCAGTTCGTATAGTTTGAGATTACTCTCTAGGGGCTACGTATTCTTCCTGGTAATCAATTCCGTATGGATTTTCTAGCTTTCCTCGCATGAAACTTAAAGACATTCGGTTTGGCGAATAGTTTTCAATCCACAATTCTTTATTTATATCGAATTATTATCATTTATAATAATAGTTTTTCATGACACCTAAAACTGGTGCAGTTGAAAAAGTGACTGAGGTACGGAACCGCTAGATGGCGGGCAATCCACTCGTAACATGTAACTCATATGCTATAGGGGGACAATCAAATACATTTCATCACCGTCGCGAAACTGCCGCCACGCCTGCCCAGTGCGGCAATTTCAGGCAAACTAATTTGGCAGTAGAAGATCTACGATTGCGATGATGATGACTATAATAGCCTTTTGTACCTGGTGACTTTTACATAATTTTGATAATGCAGCATTCCCAAAGTTTTCTTATACACAAAAAAAGACAAAGAAAAGTTGCTTAATCGGTCCAGCTGTTGCTGTCCATTCGATAATCGATAAGAATCACTTGTGGTATTTTTAGAAAAAATCAAAGTGATTTGTGAATTTGCCGTTGGATAATCTTCGAATACATTCTATATTTAAACTTTGCTTGTACAAGAAAAGTATATATAAAGGTAGATCTATATCTATACTTGTCATATTTTATAATACGTAATGTCACTTTTAAAATGACATTTTAAATGCCAATTAAAAGTCCAATACCCTACTTCTTCCATGAGAATTTAGATTACTTACAGGCACGCCATATTAGATAAATAGTTTGTTGTTTATTGAACATTATTAATAACATTATTCAGATATTTATCATACTGGCCTTACTGCAATAACAAGAAATTCATTTAAAATATATTTTTTTGGTATTTATTAGGCAAAATAGAGTTATTTGGTTACTTACAGTTGCGTCATATTGGATGAATAGTTTGTTGTTTATTGAAAGTTATTAACATTATCTGACAGGGCGTAAGTGGATCCAACTACGCAACTATGGACGAGTAGGTAATATTAAAGCGCAAGCGACTAAGATAATGAAAGTTTCCACGCGGAGTTGTCACTTACAACCTAGAGCCGTGAACAACTGAATTACCGCGGCGCTCACGACCTGAATAGTTAAGCTGGGTTTTCAGAATGACGCCTTTTGCAATGAGTTCTGATAACTGTACATGCCATTTTAGGCGTTGTTTACGTACGCGCAATAATTATAAAGGTTCCAATATCGATTACCAGATAAGTTTACGAAGATACTTACTAAATATTGCCCTGGGTATAATCATTATCCCCACCCAGAACATTTATATATATATAAAGATATTTTTATTTGTCTGCATCTGGATGTGAAATATATAGAAATATGCTAGAAAAAAATCAATTATGTACATATATACATATATATATATATATATATAGTACACATACATAATTGATTTTTTTCTAGCAAATATTATGTCTAATACAATGATATAGAAAATAAAGATTTCACAATTTTTAAAAAACATAAAAGTATCCGTGTTTTTTCTACTATTTTAATTATTTTATTCAATTATAATTAATGCCAATGACCATTTAGGTGTAAATATAAATATATAAAATGAAATATCACATAGATTTTTTTGTGAAAGCAGTCAAAAGTTTAAATGAAAAAACTAAGTCACCTGTAAACCTAGTTTTGAAGACTAAACTACTTTTAAAACTTGGTTTAGTACTGTCCATTCAATGTTTTACACTTCCATTTTTCCATCACAGGCACATTTTTTATGTTTTATGGTTATCAAAACAAAACGTGCAAACATGATGTTGTGGACAGATGTTCTATAGCATATAGACGATTCCAACATCGCTGTCATTAGCGCACCGGCATCCTTGTCCGGCCTGAGGATATTAAACGCCACTATCCGGGTACTTCACCGCTTCTCTCAATCTTAAAACCGAGACACACAAAATTAAGCATTGCTGCTAGCGGTAGAAATGGAAGTCCCTTGTAAATGACATTTATGAGAGGTAGTAACTATTTTGAGTTACGTAAGAATTATAGCGCGATGATTAAGCCCATTATATACATAGATGTATTAAAATATCATTTATAAGAATTGCGTCAATTGCGCGAATTGTGGAAAATGAACTTGTGATATTTTAATTAAAGTTATTTACCGTCGTGAACTTGAGACCAAAGACGTTTGACTACGTAAATTACGTCTCTAAAGTCGTGTAATGTGTTTTATCACAACTAATACGCCTTATAATTCAAAAACTCTATGTTTATGAGTCATATCTAATGGCGTTCGTGGAAGTGCTCTACAAAGTGACTTTATTGTGTGAAGTTTTCTCAGCTCAAAGGCAATTTGTCGGTGCCGCCGCACACTGCGAGCTTTGCGCTTTCTCCACGCCTTACATTTTCAGCAAGGTCAATGGAGAATTTTAATATTTGGTTGTTATATTTTTTTTGACTCTTTTATTTTGTTATTGTCTTTTTTATATTTGGTAGTACTATTTTGTTTTTGTGCACTAGTCAGCAAATAATTTGTCGTTGATGTCGACTACAATTTCTCCAATTGTAAATCTTGTGGGGACCTCGACCTATGTGATGACTATAATAATAAAAAATAGTTTTCCATACTACTTGGGCAAAAATGTAGTAAACTCGACAGGCACTAAGGAACAGATCATACTAAAGCGACAGGCACCGTTTCCAATTTGCGCGCGGCGAACTTTTATGCCAGCCGCCTTACGTGAGTTGAAATGCTAGCAATGAGATTAAAAATAAATTATGTTCCGCGCTACGGCGGTCATAAACTGAAGAAAAAAGGTGAAGCTGTCACCGAACATTCGCGATTCCGGACGGTAAACAGTGAGGTCCCTTTGCGAATTTAACGATCATTGGATACAATGTCTGAAAGTGAAGCGAAGTTCTTAAATCGTAAATAGAAATAAAATTATTTGCTAATATTTTTTTTATGTTTTTCATGTACTTCATAGAATATCATCATTATCATTTCAGCCATTGGAAGTCCACTGCTGGACATAGGCCTCCCCAAGAAAGGGGGAATTATGCCCATGATTGCCACTTCGTGGTGTGGATGCTTCTGCCCTTCCCTGCCCTGAGCATTTGAGCTGTCGTCCTTAGTCGCCTCTAACGACACCTATTACAGAGGGAGGTACAGTTCTACTCTGCCGGTAACTAACGGCAATATATGTATATGAGTTGATTTGATAAATAATAATTAATATTGTTTATAATTCGGACAAAGCATTAGTTATTTATACACTTGATATCCTTACGAACTGAAACAAGTAATACTGGTAGTGTACGACAAATTGTAAAAAAGTTAGACGTGAAAGATTGTGTATCTGGGAAGTATTTTTTCCAAAACATGGGAAGTATGAAGATGATATTGAACGGAGAGTGAAAGCTGGATATAGTGTCAATGGAGCCTTACATGCTTTTATGGGCAGCCATAATGTGTCAAAAAGGGCACGATATATGGTAGTGAATATTGTGTATGGCAGAAAAAGTACGCAAGTAAAATAAATGCTGTTGAAACGAGAGCACTTCGAAGTTTGTATGGTGTGAGTTTGAGAACTAAATTAAAGAATAATATAATAAGAAATCGAAGTGGTGTAAAAGATGATGTTGTGACAACAGTAGAGAAAGGAATATCAAGATGGTTTGGATATGTAGAAAGGATGGATGCAAGTAGAAATACTGCACTAATATATAAAGCGGAAGTGAATGGCAGGGTTGATATAGGACGACCGAGGCAAACCAAGCAAAAATATTTTAACCAGGTAGAAGAGATATTAAAGGTCTTATTCAGAAGAACCAAGAATAAACCAACGTGTATGAAAGGACTAATTCAAGTAAGGGAAGCAAGAAAGGTATGCCAAGATCGTCACAACTAAAGATACATAGTCTCTGCTCGCCCCGATAGGATACAGGCGTGATGTATTCAATTCCGTTAAATATTTGTTTTTGTCGTAACATACAAAAATACTGAAGCCACGGACCCCCGTCCGTGGATCTCAGTATTTTTACTTTATTTTATAATATGTTAAGAGTGCTCATGATCCTTCTAAAAGAACTTTTGAAAAGTATCGTCTACTATATTTAGTCTAAGGTTTATTCGACTGTGCGGCCTAGCATATTATTTCTCACATTAAAATAATGTTAGTCAATGCTTAGATATACGAATAAGCTGTATCTGTCGGTTCTGATACCTCATTCGCCTCTTAAGATACCTGATACAGGCGGGGAGATATTTTCTACCTTTAATATAAATATAACAAAAAAAATTACCGTAATGCATAAATTGCTTAGGATGTAATAAAGAAATGAAATCCCGATAATAATAGACGGTGGAACAATAAAAATAGCGTAATTTTCTATCTCAGCGGGAAATTGTATAGCTTACATTTTCTGCAGTTCGCACAGCAATTTTTATGGAGATTAAAATAAATTACTCCACGTCAACCAGGTTGTTTCACGGTTTAAAAACTTTTCTACATTATTTAAAGCAATACAATAGCCGCCTGGAAGGTAAAGTTTATTTTCTAATAAAAGATTCTATTTAAAGGGGAACTATCAAATGTTGTTTAGAATCATTCGTTTTCTGGCTATTGAATCGTAAAATATTCATTATATTTTGATAGGCATTTTTAGCTATCATTCGTTAAATTGCTTTGAATAATCGTAACTTTCTCTGCTGTAACGCTACAATTCCCAATACTTCAGATATGGTTTCTTAGTTTTACTCTATTTATGAGTATAAGTGTTTTCTAAACTCTAAAAATGTTTGATTCATAGGTAATGGTTCTTTTTAATGATTTTTATTTTGTTTTATATATTGTAGCTGATCTGATAAACGTGGTTCTGTCTTAAACTGCCATTTAAAAATGTTTGCGACTAAAAAGTATCCTATCTCTCAAGTTGAACAAAACTGTACACAGTAAGGAAATAAAGTATAAACACAGGTTCATTTGTTTGAGGTTCATGAATACAAATACCGTGACACATAATTATTATATATAAAGGTATAGAAAGTATTTTAAAGGATTTTCTATTCGAATTTGTTAGGGACATTCGTATTTCCCCTGAATACTATATTTACTGAACTGATATAAATAAACTTGAATTATTAATGGAGAAATGAGAGAACATAAAATATATTGTGTCTGCGTTACAGTAACCGAGTTACATGGTTGGTGAAACTTTTTTGCGGAGTTGTAAGTCAGAGCCGCGAACAACTGAACTGCTGCGGTTTCCTTGGCCTGAATAGTTCAGTGAAATTCATGGAACGACCCGGGCTGGCCGCACCCGAATGTTCTACTAAAATAATTTGTGATAACTGCTATCATACTTCCTAGATGCGATTCCGATATTAAAAATAGATATGTACCTCTATTTTTTCATTACATTTCAATCTGATTCATGACATTTTTGCTTTTTATTATTTAACTAAATTTTATTATAAAACTTATTTATAACATAAATGGCTTGACAACACTATTTATTTTATTTTAATGCTCGAATTTTGGTCTGAAGAATGCTCTTATTTTTCGGTAATAATTGTCACTTCTGTTTTTAAGACGGTTTTCTAAGTTATTAAGTTGGAATACAATTGAACAAGGTAAGTGTAATATAAGATAGAAACTAGGCTATAAAGTATCTAACCAAGTAATAAGAGTGAAATAAAATGGATCGAAAGCAAAATAATTTTTAAGAATTTAATAATATGAACACCTATGAAAAATATGAATAATTAAACGGTAAGTAGTCAACTGTCATAAGTGTGGCCACTCTAGAAAATAACTTATTTTTTATACTTGATAGTACGCCACCGAAAGAGTTAACTAATTCACTCATTAATTAATCAACCCTGTGTCTGCACTTTTAGCGCCCTGTGCAACTTTCTCGACCTTCTAGATGCGCGGTTTCTTAGAAATGGACAAAAAGTTACCCTCTATAGATTTTCCATTAAAAAAGTGTATTGGTATATTTATCGGAGGTAGGTTGACCAATAAATTGTCAACATAAACTCAACATTTTACGGGTAGAATATAACTGTTATACGACGTATTCGCCATGTATGAAAATGGGCCAGCAGTTTCATGTAAAACTCTTGCAATAAACTAAGTTTTTACCTCTAGTACCACTAACGGTGCTTTAATGGCTTATTACAGGCGTCGCCCTGGTATTTACATAAACGAAGGAATTATATGAACTCTATAAATGGTCACGAAAGTGGTTCGTGATTAAGATACTAGCAAGACAATGGTAATTATTTACACATATAATATATTCGATTTTATGTACATGACTTTATCAAAACTTCATAACTTAAAATTATCTTGCACTCAATATACCTTTTACAGTTATACTTAAATCGTAACAATGTATCATCATTCCAGCCATTGGAAGTACACTACTGGACATAGGTCTCCCCAAGAAAGGAGGAATTATGCCCATAATAGCCGCGCTGGGTAAGCGTGCTGGCAATTGCAGCGCAGCTCTCGTGACGGGCATGTTGCTGCTCATCAGTACCCTGTGCATTTGAGCTGTACTATCTCGGATGGATATACCGCCAACTGTCGACTTTGGAACCTCAGTCGCCTCTTACAACACCTAGTACTCTTATTCTCGGGGGAGGTACTATTATACTCGCCAGTACCTCACGGCACATATATCATAATAATTAAATTATCTTGATTTTTTTAACAACTAAAATAAACGATAACCTTCGAAAGAACAAACTAAAAAAATATTTTTTAATTAATAATGAATAACCTTTTTAAACAAAGCAAAGTTAAGTTATACAATCTCATGATAAAGCCGTCAAAGAAATTAGAAAAGACCATCATAGTACAATGTCTGGATTGTTGTGGTTTTAATTAATTTTATTTATAAAAGGTAAGTGTTTTTACATATTTTCAGAAGCGGCGCTTTTGTAAGAGGCTTTATTGTACGAACTTTTTACGGCTCACAGGCTTTGCTGTAATTTGACATAGGCCCGGTAAATGTATGAGACTACACGTGCTAATTGGTTCAGACGACTCATGTCTGGCAGACAGGGTACTGGAGAAAAAACAAGATACCCGCTTTGGGTATAACTAGTTTAATATGTATTTTTTCATTTCATATTCTGCCAATACAGACATTTTTATTTTAATCCGTTATTTTCAAATAATCCAACCGAGAATCTGAAAAAGATGTTCCATGTAATACAAAGTGACAAGCAATGTTGTTTCAATTTTTAACCATAGGTAGAAAATACTTAAAAGAGACTGAAGACCGCGTTGTGCCAAATGTTCTTTTCATTTTTCGACTATAAAAGTAAGGAATAAATTTTTTTAACCAGCTGGCAGGAAGTGCAGGCAATTTCATTTTTATTATCTTTGTCGGTGTAAATGTGCACTCTTATCTATCAGAAGAAGTGGCACTTGGCTTTTGTTAATGGAGTGTGAACCTAGTACTTATGACTGAACCGTGTTACTGGGACGGAGATGATATAATGGTAATAATTTATTTCGTATTAGCCTATACTTCTGGAGTCGCTCGTTTTGTTCAAATCTAATTTAAAACAAACCAATATTCGTTTAATAACATTTGATGTGTGATTTTACAAGATTAACAATAATAACGACTTCACAAAACATCTATCCTAACTTAACTCGGAAGTTACTTAAGGCACTTGTATTTCAGACATCAGACAACACAGGAATCACACATATATTACTCGAATACATAATTAACACTCAGACACAGAACAATTACAGATATCCACCATATAAATGTTTGCCTCATGTGAGAATCGATATCATGACCCTTGGTTTCCACAAAATAGGTAACACCACCGATTTGTATATAATCTTCATATACGAGTATATATTGAATTGAATGATTTTGTATGCATTTGGATGGCCAGGGTCCTATGGTTGGATGGTTTAGATTCATAAATCAGTCATGCAGATAAGGCTGCATTCGGTTTCTAGGTTATTTATCTCATTTAAACAGCAGTTTTTTTTTAATTTTTTTTGTTAATGTATTCAAGTGGGGACCTGAATGAATTAAATTTACAAATCAGCCCGGCAGATGTCACTGCAGTCAGTATCTAGGTTATTTATAGGTAGGAAAATGTCTGCAATTACAAAAAAAATAGTAATATTATATATGTTTAAAATGTGGCGTGGAATAATTTAGACGTCGACAAAGACGTTATAGCCATAACTTTAAATATCAATATCCATTCCCTAAAAGATCTTCCCTTCGTATTATGTTACAAAAACTTATTCTAGATATATAGAAAGAAATATAGGATCGTGCAGAGAATACTGAAAAGTCACCCGTAGTGTGATATTTTTTTTATAATTATTGTATGGTAAAATTTATTTTCAGTAGGTTTTATTGAGGTTATCGTTCTATTGATAACTTGTCCAACTTTTAAGTGATATGAGGTCTCTTGCGAGGCCCATTTAAATGCGAAGCCTAGGTACATCACTACATATATATCACAATTTTCTGTTTACTGTATTTAAGAATTTATATCACACTGTAGGAAGAACATAATTAGTTGGAAACTCTAGTCACAGAACAGGAATCTTGAAATTAATTTTAGTATGCTGATAGGTTTTGCTTTGCGGTCCTACAATTATGAGACTTTAGGCTTTCTCAGATGAAACTGCGAAGTTCATTACTTACGTAGAAAGCCTACGCTTTTATCTCGAAAGATGTGCTTTTGTAATCACATTACGCAAATGAGAGCTCCAGAATTCACGGTTGGTTCAAGATAGGGTCGCGATCCCAACAAATGTCTCCTACATTCGTCGACAACTAAATCTTCTTTAACATTTATCAGTAGTCAAATAAAATGAAAAATGTGTCTAAGCTAAATTGCAAGGCTTATATATATTTTCGTTTGGGTGGCTTACACTAACAAATACTAAGTCGTTCTAGGAAATATTAATTTGAGTGAGGCTTGCACTTTGTGATGTTATTAAATAACGTTAATACTAATAAGATGTTTTAGCCATTCATTCTAATATAATATAATAAATATAATAATAATAAATAGGATAGTATGACTGTTTGTATGATTTTCACAGCATAACTATTTTGATGTAATGTAGCACGTGAATAACTAGAATCCTACGGACATAAATTTTGGTAGCACAGGATTGACATGATATGACTTAAAGTTAACCCGGATGTATTCATAAGCCTATGTGAGATTACTGACAATTGACATTGTACATATTACAAATGATTAATTAACCTGACTCGGAAGGATTACAATATGTAATGTTACATTTTAATATGTAAATCTTATATTTTACATAAGACCTTGGGTCTAATCCTAAAATGTAACTATACGTATTAATAGTCATAATTATCGGCAATGTTCTATTGCGTTGTAACATTCGACTAATGGCTTCTTTGCCTGACAAATTGCGATCCTTTACAGAGATAATTCTAAAGTAATCTGCTAGCTCGATACTCTACCAAGCATTTACTCAATGTTTTTTTGTTAATATCCATTCAATTAGCAGATCAACCTATGCAAATATCCAATGTGTATGTTATTGTCAACATACATACATAGATCACGCCTGTAAGCAGAGATATGGATCTCCACTTGTTACGATCTTAGCATATCTCTCATGCTTCTCTTACTCGCATTAGTCCTGTCTTACACGTTCGTTTATTCTTGGTACTTCTGACCTGGCCCTTCTTTAATACCTCTTCTATCTGGTTAAGATATGTTCACCTCAGCCAATACTTGCATTCGATTCCGCTCTATATAGTTGTACAGACATTATACTTTTATCCATCCTTTCTACAAACTATATTAAAATTTCGTTTTCTATTACCATATCAATCTCTTATTACTATATTTTTTAATATATCACTCAAAGTCTTACCATACACATACTTCGACTACACATGCTCTCATTTCAACAACATTTATTCTACTCGCTTGCTTCTTCTACCATACCCAACATTTACTACCATATGTCAGTGTTGGAACTAATATATATATATATACATATATATATATATATATATATATATTTGACACTATTTCCAGCTTTCACTCTATGTTCAATATCTTTTTCATTCTTCCCATCTCTCGTAAAAACACTTCCCAGATACACAAACTATTTCACAATCTGTCATACTTTCCTACTTTTCAATCACCATCACTTTCGTCTTACTTACATTTACTTTCATACCTTTCCTTTTAAAGGAATCATGCGAAATCGTTACCATCTCTTGTAACTCTTTAGCTGACGATGTTAATAGCTAAAACTACTTGATTCTGAACACTTCTTGATCTGCGTAATGAAGACATTTGACTTTAACTCATTGAATAATATGGTGAATAATGAACTAGGTACCCAGGTGATTAATCCAATTAAAAAAGTCCCATGGTTCATATGATGGTTCTGCTCAGTATATTGGAATTCAAAATTGTTGAGACAGAATTGTAAAGGTTGATCAATAACCGTATATACGTGGTACCTAGGATGAATAAACCACCTTAAGTGCTGTTATAAGGATATAAGAACATTATTTATTTACAAGATCGCAATCAAAGAAATACAGCGTACGAATTTGTTTTTAGTTCTTCTTAACTAGGGCAACACGAATCATTACGTCATCTATACAGTTCCTAAAATGGGCAACAGTTATTGCTGTTACCCTGGTACTTCCGCATTGGAGGCAGGGAACTACGTTCAACTTATGTTAGCTAAATATTTTTAGAGCGATAGTAAATGTTGATTTTAACGAAATTAATACAAATAAAATAATATTCACTTTTGCATTGCTCATTGTACATAAAAGTAATATCAGTCTACATAGAATAAATTTAAAATTTGGCAAAGAATACAATTCATGCATATGCATTCAAAGGGCACAGATACATTGAATATAAAAATGTAGAGGTCAACGCGTTTTAAGACTTTTATCAAATATTTATTATTTTTATCATTAGTGAGTGATAAAAATGAGTTATTAATTATTATGCGAGGAGGACTAATCGCGAATTATCCCTGGACTACGAATTCTTGCAACTGGTCCATCCTAATATTAAAAAGAGAATACATAATCGAAAATAAATTGAGAATAATCATCTTCGAACGTCCACTGCTAAACACAACCCTCACCAAGTGAGAGGATTTACCGCGTTTAGTTAATAATTGCCGCATTTTACTGGCGCGGTGGCAATTGTAGAGCTCAGCCTCACGTCAATTATGTTGAAGCTCATTCCCGTCCGGTTCGATGCCCCAGTCATCTCTTTCGATACTTGGTACAGGGGGTGGTACTGTTGTGCAGCATGAAAACTATACAAACTATTTACTTACAACATGGCTGGGTAGAATTACTAAGTAGATTAATGCGTTCTTTCGTTCGTACACCGCCTCGTCCGGCCTCATATGCTGTACGTGCGGCCCGATCAACCGAGGCCTAACATTTTATAATATGTTGTGGTTGCCATTCAAATTATTTGTATCATGCATCTCCCCTAACAATCCGTTGCGCACGGTCCTTGACAATGTTTAAAAAGAGAGTAAAGAAGTATTTATTATCTGTCGCTATAATTAAACCGATTTCAGAACGTAATATTCTTACTGTCCAATTTTTTATTAAAAAAATTATATTATACTAATACTGTATACCTATATTTAAATATATATGTCAGAGTTGTTTCTTTTTTTATTAGTTTTAAAAAAGTATATTATATATAAGTAAAAGTATATTAAATTAATAAGTTATTAAAGTATATTATA
Source organism: Heortia vitessoides (assembly GCA_020976665.1). Classification (NCBI taxonomy): domain Eukaryota; kingdom Metazoa; phylum Arthropoda; class Insecta; order Lepidoptera; family Crambidae; genus Heortia; species Heortia vitessoides. The sequence continues at coordinate 10,479,494 of JACJUM010003237.1, forward strand.
TATAATAATTTAAATTTAGTACATTTCAAACTACCTCAAGTGTTTTTCATAGATTTTCCATGCAAAGAGGGCCGGGAAGAAATCGCTCTATGCCGATAAGGCTATAAGAATCATACTGATTACTACTATCACTACTATTATTATAAAATGTTAACATGTAATCAGATCAAATAGAAAACGCTATGTTATATACTTAAATAAGTAAACATTAATGGTCATAGGCGTAATATATATGTGTGTGTTTTTATGTATATATTTAACAGGCATTGGATTTTAATATCATAGGCGTAATATATATTTGTGTGTTTGTATATTAATGTTAACTGATTTAAGTATATAACATAACATTAGCGTGTAATATTTATTTTAATTAAATGTGATTCTAATCTATTTTCTTAACTGTGTCAAATTTAATAAGACTGAACTTCGAGAATCGCGGCCCAAACATAAAAACCACCATTGTGTATTTATATACGCAGTTGAATGAAAAAAATCCACAACATTTTATTCCGTTCCCAGGATCCTGTTGACAGTAACAACATATGTTAGGTAGGTTGTTGTATAAAACATTTTAGTACGTTCAACATTTCCCGTGAATAAAGTAAAAACTAGGCTACAAAATTCCCATGTGAATATGATAAATAACGCCTCTTGGTTTTTATATCGTTTGGCGAATTTGTGTTAAAACCTTTAAAGTTGATTTTAAAACGCGTATAAAGGCACACGGTTAAAAAAATTTAAATACACGTAATGTTATGTTTAAGTTTAGAATAAAACATCGTATGTAGGTAGTCGCTGAAAAATACAGTTTATCATTTTGTTCACAAATGTTTCTATGCTAAACCGTAAAGTCCGTAGTAAAAAGAGGTAAATATTTTGATTTCATTTTCAAAACATATTAACAGTGAAGTAGGACGACATTATCTTTTCTGCGAACTTACTGCTATACGTAAGCAAATAATGAAAGTTATGTAATTTACTAGTAATGTAGTCTTAGATAGCCACAACATTGTGGTAGTTAGAGTGACATTCTATATTCACAATAGATTAAATTTGGTATTGGAAATTTATCTAAGTTTATACTTGTCAGCGAATACCAATTGAATCTAAGTTAAATATTATCAACTCTACTATTTGCTTTACGTAAATCTAGACTGAAAGCTGAAATAAATTGCACTCATTACCATTTAGCGGGTTTGGCAGAAGTCCTGCGCTCGCCGGCGAGTAACTCTATTTCCTGGTACGTGCTACGGTTGCTACGTCGTAGTCCGTAGTCCGCAGCCGTAGCTCGTAGCCTGCATAGCTTCGAGTGCCTCCCATTGCGAATAATTGTTCACTTTGCTTTTTTATCTGACATTACCGGATATGTAGGTCGAGTGGGCGTGCACTAGCTACGAATATTATGCGCAGAGATATCACAATAGCTACAATTGTATTTAGGAGAAGTGAGGCTTTATAAAATATTTCCAGCGACTTGTCAGTTATAATAAATATAATAACTACAAGAGACTTGAACTTGTTTCTAGTTAGGGGTGTTTGAATATCGTGTTGTTGTATTTATTTCTATAAAGCAGCCGTTTCGCTCTGACGTTTAACAAATGATGCGACTTCATAAATCGTAATAAAATGTCTTATCACATGTCTAAGTTTATCGAATGAAATCGTGGATAGCATGCGGAGTGAAATATTAAACGGATTACCTCCATCAATGATAATAGACACGCGCGAGTCCGATAGAGTGGCATTCTTAAAAGGCATATTATTTTGGTCGGAATGAAAGATAGATGGTTCGAAGTGTTTCGTACTATTATGTAATGAAACGAGTTATGACGCGGAAGCGGACGGGAAGCAGATTATAGTTGTAGGTCAACGGCATGATTTAATTTATTATTGAAAACGTTCTGCTTTGGGTTAGTTACAGCACACACAAGGATAATGTGCTGGTACACTGGAAATTAAAATAAAAATGCTTTCATTAATTGTTCCTATCCATCGAGTAACTTGGTAAGGCACCTCTGAACTTTGTATCACTATAAAATTTATTTATTTGGACATTTTACTGCTGCTATCTAAAAAGATGGCGATGATGAAGATAATAACATCCACATTTTGAGGTTGGCTAAAAGCTTGTGTTACTTATGTAGTGTCTTTTTAGAACGCATATGCAGTTTTGTTAGGTTCATTATATTAAAAATTAATTATTTATTCAAATAACACAAGCACCCCATAGCAAACTTTGTTATCGTAATATTGTTATAGCACGATATAAAGTCGGCGTACGAGGAGTGACTCGCTCAAGGACACAATACTAAGCGACACGGCCCTCACTCCCTGTGAGGACGTTATTTGTACTAAAGCGTCTTTTTGGTCTTTCATATCTGTATCTGCCTTGACGTTCGTAATATACATTTGTCTTATCTAGGTTAAGTTTATTGAAATTACAGTAATTGATGCTTAGTTGGAGGTCTACAGATTTTTTTTGCTATTTATCTACAGTAATATTTTTATTTTACATGGGAAATATTTAAGCATTTTACAAGCTATAATATTTTTTACTAATCTGTTATATACTCTAATGCATGCACTTAAAGTCCTTTTTTGAATAAACTGATTATATGGCAAGACAGAACCATACTATGACTAACCAGTTGTACACACAAAAATCTGGATTTCTTTTGTTACTAAGTAGTACGGCCACGTGTGTTTGTGTAAAAATCGATTAATGTTTAATAAGACAGCGGTCACCTCACGTAGTACGCTTGTTCGAGGATCTATCTCAGTCTTATTACTTACGCAGTGAAGTGTCCGTAAGGTTGTTTTTCTAATCTCGTGCATTAATGACACGTGCAAGGGTACTTTGTGTTTGAGAGGCGAAAAGTGAGGCCAAGGTGGCTTTGATACCCAATCTGTTTAAGCAGTACACTTGATCCTGAGGGAATGTTCATAGAAGCGTTTATAAAGTTTCTCAACTTATACTCAGTAGTAATATATGGTAAGTAATTTAACTCATGCCTTTGGGCCGTCTACTGGTTTCTCTTTAGAAACTGCTTAAATTAATTTTATATAATTTCCGTTTTTGTTACATGCTGTTAGCAGAAATATATGAAAGTAAATAAACCATTCTCTACTACTGATTTGTATAGACGAATACGGCAAATCTTTTTATTGTCCTTTAAAATAACAACATAAACATGCATGCTGTTCAGAGGTTCACGTTTTGTACAGCACGCATCCAAATTTATACTTACTGAAACAACCAACAGTGGCTACAAACGACTGTGGCAGCGGAGGCGATGGCTCGCACAAAAATGTCGGTATCAATTAAAAGCCGGGCGTCGGCGGCTATCCATCACGGGCTGACGGGGACAAATGAAGTGCGATTTGATCCAACCGTTGCCAATCCCACATTCATCCACAACTTATGCAGTCAAGAAAAACAAAGAGCCCAGCTCATTAGGACGACTAAAAAGTCTTATGTTTTATTCAAGCCCGGAGAACGTTTGACCGGAGTAATTTAACTTTTAAAACGAGTGACAATTGTTCGATTCAGAACATTTTTAATAATAGAGCTTGAGTTTGAAAGCAATTAGAGGAAACTTTGATGTAATTTATTGCACGAGTTTGTTAAGCAACGGGTTGTTACTAGTGTGTTTAAATATGGTTATGTAGTATTAATATTTTGTCAAACTAATATTAACACGTCCACAACTCTTTGTTAATAAACTTTGGTGGTAAGTTAAGTTTTTCATTTATACTGACACTTTGGTCTTCCTTTGGTTCAAGAAATTTCAAAAATAAACTAAACCGCATTTCCTATATTTTTGCAATATTTGATATATAGTATATTTATACGTTTATAACAGTTCTTAATATATTTTTTTCCGTAAGTTATTTGAGTAAGTAGAATCTATCAAACATAATCATTAATCTACAATAGCAAGCAAACATTCGAAATGAGTCAGACAAACACGGCTATTCAGGTCACTGTATAAACGAAACCTCACTCGATGGCCGCTAATTAGGGAAAAAAACAATGGGTCACAAAGCTAAAGCAGTTTACTGTAAAATTTGCATAAAGTTAACATCAAACAACAAAGTCCTTTATAATCTAAGCTTACTATGTTTAGAACTGTATTGTTAGAATTCGAAACTTAGTTACCTTGTGTTTTTATTTTTCCGTAGTTTTTATAATAAAAATATGTGCAAGAAATTCTAATTATCTTGATCGCTATTGATAATAATCCTTTTGATAAAAAGGTTTTTTTTCTTTTTAAATATACAATGCAAACACTTTGAAGCCGTCAAGTATTTACCGTTACAGAAATTGGAGATGTTCTTATAAGCCAGCACATCAAAAATAAATTTCTCGTGAACATAAGTCAGGGTAAAAGCCATTACATAAGGACAATATAGTGTAACTAATCTAAGTTTATTTAATAATTCATATGAAAATATGCAACTGAAAAAGGTAATTGGTTCCCTGCATTAAATTGGATATTTTTGTAGCCCCTATGTACAATATCTAAGTAATCGTTATGTTGGCTGTCAAAATCAAATGTAAGTTTCGCACCACGGATGATAGTTATCACCATCATCAACATAACAGCCGTTGAAGTCCACTGCTAGACTTAAACTTCACCAAGAAAGGGAGAATTTTGCCCGTAATTGCCGCGGTGGGCAGACATGATGGCAATCGAAGTGCGTGACGTTGCGACGGGAAGTTTCTGCCTATTCCCACCCTGTCGCATTTGAGTTATGCCGTTGAGAAACGATTACTGTAGGATCAAAGTACTATATATATAGTGTTTAAAATGTGACTCATATATTTAAATATAAATATATGAGTCATTAGCTTTTTTATTTAATGTGTTAAATTCTCGTTTCGAAGCTATGACCTGCAACATATACAGGTATATCGATATTTTTAGGCAAATACCCTTCTTCTTGGTTAGGTTTATGTTCAACAGTGAACGCTGAACATAAACCTAACCAAGCTGAAGCTAATGCTGATTATTAGATAACTACTGTAAATTTCAAGATGCTATTTCCTAATCAGTAAATATTGTACAGTGAGTTTACTTCATATTTACCAACGCCCTTCATAAAAATACGTCAAGATTTTAAAATTAATACGTTGTAATAGTATGATAATGACACGTATCGCTGCGAATGGAAATTCCTCGAACGTAATTACTTGACTCGTCTTCTAACATCAATCAATAGTAGATGGAGATAGATACATGTGGTTACAGTTAAGCTCGATAATGTGTTAACAAATTAGTGACATGTCAGTACTATATTAGCACATTAGTTTACACACCGCGCAATCTGAGATGACGGCTCTGAACGCGCTCTGAAGACAATCTATTTATATTGTACCGACATAGAATTAATTAACTTTTTGGAGTGTTCTCAGAATAATGAGCGATTAGCAAATGATCAATTAATATTAATATTACAAATACGAAAGTTAGGTATATTGTTATATATATATATAAGGTATACCGCACCTGGTATAGAGAAGGTACTATTCTAATTCGCGGCACCCCAAGGCTTAATTTCAATCAAGCACACATTGTTCTAATACAAATCATCATCGTCATACCAGCTATTGGAAGTTAACTGCTGGACATAGACCTCTCCAAAAAAGAAGGTATTTTGCCCAATTTAATAAGCCAAATAATAATTGCCCAATTTAGTAATTGCCATGCTGGGCAAACGCGTTGGCAATCGCAGAGCGCAGTTTTCGTGACGGGGATGCTGCTGCCCATCCCCGCCCTGTCCATTTGAGCTGCACTATTTCGGTTGGATATACCGCCATCTGTCGGTTTATATATATATATATATATATATATATATACAAACTACCATCTTAAAATTTGTATTATCAGAATCAGTGACTAGTTTAACCCATTTAAACCTAAAAACGCGAAACTTTTGAACGGTAAGTTCCTATAGAAAAAAACTTTAAAAGTTATAGTACCTAGATAGATTTGAATATGAGCTTGGAATAACGTTCATAGCTTAAGAATTCTTTATTAAAATTTCTGCAATGCATTTACTGTAATATAAAACCGTTTTATGATGATGTTGAACCTACAGTGACAAAAATAACTAGCACGTTTAGCAGTATTAAAATACGAAATAAATGTATATGTTTCTATCATTTTATTTTTGTCAATATGCAGCTATCGCATATGCAGAAGAAGTTTTTATGAACATTTGTGTTTGTTTTCTATCCGGAGTTAAGTATATGCATGGATGGAACTGGATGGCGATGGAATTACAAACGAGATATTAAAATGAAGATATTAATTAGAAGCTGCACCGAGAAGACGTCTTAAAGTGTATATTTTATCTTTAGTAGATAGCAGAATGTACATATCTATGTATCTGATGGCATCTTTCATGATGATCGGGCCCGACGGTTACGTAGTTCATTGATCTCATATAAACGAACGTCCATTTATAGCTTGTCATTTATCTAGATAAAATCTAGTTTTACAAATAAATCTAGATATATTTGAAGTGATTGTAGGTGTCGATGAAATCCTTGTGCAGCTTTATTAAAACACTAGCGGCCCGTCTCGGCTTTGCTCGGGTAGACATAAATAGGTAGGTAGGTAATACAGATATTTAAGTTATGATCATACTAATTAATACGATCATGAATCACTAAATTAGAAAAAAAATATGCTTATCTTACAGCCTCCCTGTACACTACGTTGGTGTATTTATAGGTGGCAACAAAACGTATTGATTTTCAGGAGATCCTACTCGAGAAAGTGCCACAAACAATTGCTCTTATCGAGTTAGTTACTCGATGCGCTGCGTGGCGGCCGCCGCCGGCATATATTTTTATGTTAATTTCATGAGATCTTTTGAATGGCATGTCCGATTTCAATAATTTAAAACGTAATAATTAGGTATTGAGACAGTATTGAATATTAAATATTTATTTGGATAAAAAATTATAAATGGTATGTATAACACGGTCTGATTTTGATCGGCATTTCTATCAATTTATTAAATGTAAAAAAGTAGTTAGTTAGTTTTTTGTAGATATTGATATATTCTATAATATTGTCAAACATTTTTTTGACTTTTCATTAATACTCTTCGCAGCGTATGCGATGAAAGACGTTTTATGGCTAATTTTTTTACACCTTCGGTTGGTTTTAATAGGAATTTTTAAAGATTTCTATAGTAATCTAGCCTATGTCAGTGATAATGTAGTTTTCAAATGAAAAAATAATTATTAAAATTGATCTGGTACTTTTTGAGTTTATTCGTTGCATAGCTAGTAAATTGAAATGAGTTATTTCATATTACCATTAGTTGGTTCACAATATTGCTATGTTATATCATGCAAGTGGTGTCCAGACTCTATTAATAATAGTCTCATCATCATCATCATCATACCAGCCATTGGAAGTTCACTGATGGACATAGGCCTCTCCAAGACAGTAGGTCTTTTGCATATAATTGCCGCGCTGGGCAAGCGTGTTGGCAATCGCAGAGCACAGCTTTCGCGACAAAGATGCTTTAGGCCATCCCCACCCTGTGCATTTGAACTGCACTGTTTCGGATGGATATACCGCCATCTGTGTGTTTTGGCACCCTAGTCGCCTCTTACGACTCCTGGTGCAGTGGGAGGTACTATTATACTCTGCCTTGTCTATTTATTTAATAAAAAGGAGCTTCCGTCCTCGCCATTATTTGCCCTTCAACTATATAGTCTTTCGAATTATACCGTTATCTTTGGATCCATATCTCAGTAACCTCTTACTATACTACTCTGTCGGTTACTCACGGCAAGTATTATATAAAATCATATCAGTACAAAATATAATGACATTCAGTTAATGTCTAGCGGTATAACCTTAAAAAGTAACGGGCAATCAGACTGCTGCATTTATGATGTTGTGAAGTAGACGTGAGGTGGCAGTTTTCGCGATGATGTGCTCATCGGTTCTACCTATTACTCTTTCTTTTGTCTAAAACCTACAAAGGGGCCATAAATTGCGATCAGACTTATAAAATTAATTTGATACTACTGTTAGTAAGTAGTATAAAATGATGACGAATTTAAAATGATTTTGTAGCATATATGTTAAATAAAATTTATACACGGATTAGCTGTTTCACAATAACAAAAGTAATAATTACTTTTTTAGTCACCATCATCATATCCGCCGTAAAATGAACATTAGGTATTACGTAGGTCTCCTTAAAAAGGGAAATTCTGCTCAAAATTTGCCGCGTTGGGCAATAGAAGAGGCAATCGTAAAGCGTATCTCCGCGACGAAAATGCTGCTGTCTATCCCCGCCATATTGCCTTTGAGCTATCCTATTTCAAATGGTTGTACCACCATCTATCTGTTTCGGTAACTCAATTAACTCCTGCAGCACATATAGATGGGGAAAGGACTATTCTACTTTGCCGGTAACTCCACCAAAAGACCCACGACAAGCCTTCCTAAAAACATTATTTAAACATTGGGAATTATACAACGACAAGCATTCCGAAAAAAAAAATTTTTGCTTTCAATTCCCGCGTCGGGCTGGCGTAGCTTCACATCGGGAATGCTGCTGCCCATCCCCGATTTGTTGTGTTTGAGCTACACTGTTTATCTCACCTCTTACGATACCTGGTACAGAGGGATATGTATGATGTGTGATTATTGTGAATAGATTGCTTATTTTGCTCATAATTTAATAATAAAAGTACAAACAAATATCTTATCTTGAGATAAATAACGAGCAATACTGGTGGCTTTAATATAAAACGAAGTTCTCTCATTTATTTTTAATTTAACTCGCGTTCGATTCTGGTCCGCTTTTTACTTTTATAAGCTTCATATAACGGAACCTAAATTTAAAACTTCCAGTTATTAAAACTTACGTTTATCAGTCTGTAAATAAATGTTTAAATATTTTTTTAATCCTACCGGTTACTTACTAACTATTTATTATATTATATTCACACAACATATCATACATTGACCTGAATCCTAGGTAAGTTGCTTAAATCACTTCACTTCACACTGTTACGGACTTCAGACAACAAAGGAATCACAAATATAATACTTAAATACATATTTTTGAAACTCAGACACAAGACGATAAATATTTTTATGACGATATTGGTAACTACCATATGTAAATATTTATCCCGGGTGCGGATCGAACTCACGATCCCTGACACATAAGATACAATCACTACTATCTGCGCCATCAGGCTCTTCATAAATAATATAAATCATAATTATTATTTTCATTTTTTTAATATAATTTCTGTCAAGAACCAGTTTTGTTACCCTAATTTCATAAACTCGTCACTGTTCCTATATATTATTTAAGATGAATAGACCTTTCATCTTATTATTTGCATAATTAAGCAATAAGGGCATATAAATTTTTAATAATTATCAATTGACAAAAATTAAAAAAACAGTTCTGTATTTAATATTAAATGTGACTTGCGAGAAATAAACAACTCTTATTTCACCAAATTACTGGCTTAAAAATACCGCAAATATGTTGCCATCTTATCTAAGAATACTTCGTAAGACAGTGTCAGCAGTTCGCTTGCATGCAGCACGCTATTGTTTTACATATTTTTATTTACACATCTTGATATAAGAGTATCTTAAAAAGCATTGTTATACTTTTACGTGCATAATCAACTCACTCGGCGCGATACTGTTCCAAAGGCTTTGAAATACTTATGTGACGTTGATCGATTTGTCTAGACATAATAATTCTATGCTCATACCGTTGAATTTAGGTAATGTTATGTAATGCGTAAAGAATACCGAACAACATGAGTCGATTGACAAAATCGTAATACATTATAACAATTACTTTAACGTACACGTAAGTTTTCAAGGTGAATTAATGGCTGACCTCACCGTCAAACGCCATTGTATGCCGGCTCAGTTAAGTAAACTCAAATAGTGCGTGGTGCGCCCCGGAATGATGAAAGGTGTTCAACTAATAGATTAGGAAATAAATTCCCGACGGCTTAATGGGTCTGTCCTAATTTATTTAACGTCAAGAGGATCGGGTGACGCTAATTTAATTGTAAGTGAATTAAGGCCACCTTCGAGAATATTGTGACCCGCCCGCGGGCTGAGTAAGCAATAAATACATCATGTACCGTATACGTAAACGCTTCCGCGCAATATATTTCCTCGAGAAGAGTGAAACACTTGACAACGCTACGAAATTTATGAGACATCGGGCACGTATGAATGTAGACTAATATTTTTATTGTGTCAGGCTTGCTTCTAATCTATTACCACAAGCGAAATTGCTTGATGAATTAGAATTAAAGTCAACCATATAATACGAGAGTTTATTATGATGTGATATTTACTCAGCTAAATTTAGTGCGTACCTAATCGTGTGTTTGGAAGGCAAAGGTATATATCGTCTTGGTCATTAAGTGTTTGGGTCGAGTCTTACCCTTTTCAAAGAAGTAGCCGCGTTCGTCGGTAGGTGTTTGAATAATTTAGTACTAGAGCGGCGGTCGCATGGGTGGTGTTTGTCACCAATTTACGTATCACTTTCAAAATTACTCGCAAAGTAACCTTCAAAGTTTTATTATGAAGCAACGTCAGCATTGCTTATTTGTCTGTGACATCATATATTTCTAGTGTAACAAGTATTTTTGTGAAATACTTTACAAAACTTAGACTTACACACACACACACACACCCATATAATGTTCCCAATCGTTAAGATACATTTATTAGGGTCCCAATTTTAATGTAACTTCAGGGCATATTTTTAAACTCTGTCAACTGACATTAGCTATAGATATTTTTGACAAATATCGGTAAATTTACCGAATAAAAACAGATCTTTCCCCTATTACACAATTCAGAGTATCGATATTAGTATATGTGCAGATATTTGATACACTCGACTGCAATACTCCGCAACGGCGCGGTAATTAGGAATGGATTTCTGATTAGGCTCGTCATTCTCTCTGCTAGGCCTCCGCCGAGCGCCGAGCGCCGCGCGCCGCGCGCCGCCAGCGTGCGGCGCCCACACATATCCCGGCTAATTTGGGATGTTTGCTCGTGCTCCACGCCGAATTACGCTTACAAAACACGCGGGTGAGAAGCTAACAACACACATAGTGCGAATGGTGGGTAACATTTTAACCATCATAATTTTCATCGAATACGATTAACGTCGTCACCCGTATTTGATGAAATAGTTACAGTATTTTTTACAGAAAAATTTATTGCTCTACAAATACGTTAGCTTCTCGCAAGAGCTTTTTGAATGATAATTGGTAATTCACATTATAAAAAAAATATGACTTTTAATTAATAACTGACAATTAGATATACTACAAACATGATGCTGTGACAACAATGGATAAAGGAATGTTGAGATGTCTTGGACATGTAGAAAGAATGGATGAAAGTAACATGGAAAAGATATAGAGCGATGTGAATGAAAGAGTTAGTATAGGATGACCTAAGCGACAGTATCTTAAACAGGTAGAAAATGTATTAACAAAGGCCAGTTCAAAAGTGCCAAGAATTAGCGAGGTTGTATGGTTTAATGCGAATAAAGGAAGCAAGAGTGGCATACGTATATCTAGATATCTGCCTACTTCGATGGGATGCCGGCGTGAGGTATATACGTAAAACCCACCTTTCAAATGAGTCAACCATAGCACACCCATTGTTGCACATAAGCTTCGGCTAGAAAGTACTAATTTTTGCTAAAAATTTCCACAGGTGTAGTGGGTATTCTTGTTTCGTTCTTTTTCATTTGGGATTATCATAAGAGTATACTGTCATTTGTCGGTTAGAGTGTCTCATGTTTATATCGTGCTCGTAACTAAAATTGCACTCCATATTTGACATCTCCTAGGTGTATATTTCGTTCATCATTACAACCATTGGTAGTTTAATACTGGACAGGCCTTCCCAAGATAGGTGGAATTTTACTCATAGTTAATGCGCTAAGCTAGCTATGGTGGAAATCATAGATTGCTGCTATCGCGATGGAGATGCTGCCGCCAATCTCCTCCGTGTGGAAAATACCGTTGGCTCCGGTACCTTAGTCGCTTCCTACGACACTTGGTATAGAAGGAGGATTTATTCTACTCTGTTAAGTTAAATAAAGCGTGATTAAAAAGGGGATCTATCATGAATAGTGAACGCGTCAATGTTAAAATAAAATGTAATGTAATGTATGTAAGAGCAGGGTACTTGGTACGCAGAACTGACCGCAGGATCGCGCTGGACAGAGGCCGTATACAGCCGGTCTTATTGGAGATTACTTGGGGAGGCCTATATCTTGCAGTGGATGTCTTATGATGATGATTATGCTGATGAAAGAGTTAGCGTAACGTATGGGAAACTTAAAGCTATGATCTTTGATTTAAGCGTGATATCAGATGAAGACTGTGAACGATGTAAGTCTCTTTTTGAAAACGATTTCTTTTCAGTTTTTGTATTTGATTCTTTATACCATAATAACGTTTTTTATTTATTAATTTGTATTCTACGTTTCTTATAGAAATTTTACTAGGTACAGTATTTTCTGATAGCCTATTAACTTTCGATTGTCTGGAGCAAACTCGCTGGATCGTTGTTGATACTATTCGACTAAGTAAACTCATAACGAGCCCAAACTCGTTGTAGTTGCGTAGTATTTGTTAGTTCCTTTGATCACTCAGACCAGCTCAATGACATGCAAACATGATTCTTCAATAAGTTTGTGCAGGTAAAAAATGTACAGTGCAGTACCAGAGTAGAATTGTATTCCATCTGTATTAGACGCGACTAAATTACCGGAGATTTAGTAGAGATAGGTAGCGGTATAAACATCCTAAACATCGTAGCTTAAATCCAACAAGGCATGATAGATAGATTCCCAATCTGCCCAGCGCGGGAAATATAAATAATGAATGATATTTTTGGAAATAATAATAAAACTTATAATAAGCGTCTAACGGCTAATTTAATAAATGCGCAACATAGATCGTAATCTTAATCTCTTACTATAAAAAGTAAGTAAAAATAAACGCTTGTAAAAATTGCGTTGGTATTCTAAATACGTTTCCATATAATGAAATGAATAACTGAAATTGAGAAATTCGGCGTACCGTGAAGCAATGTTTATTTGAGGTAAGATAAGAGAAGTAAAAAAGGAATTATTGTGGCCGAGATAAACACAAATAAAGTATTTTTGTGTTCTTTTTTACACTCGGTACTACGCGGCATGCCAAGGTACACCTTAGCTTGGAGATAGCTTTGGGTCTATATCCGATTTTCCTTGTTTCTTCGATTGTCGCTAAACGTGACTACCATATGTCTATTGTAGAGTTTGATGTAGAAATAAATACCAGATGTGTACTTTCAATTACATATCTTACTTTCCAACCAGTAATGTTATCGAAAATTCATGGATGCCTCCGATAATATCTCATTCTTGTGCAATTTTCAAACGTAGTCAAGATTAAAATATATATTTTAGATTTTTTATTATGCTTATTATAACGAATACATTCTTCAACATCAGTTGAGTTTTATTCACAAGAAATGATAACTAATCGATAATTACAATAAATCCACTATATCCAATAATCACTTTATTTGCAATCTGATTTTGTATGCTTCCTTGTCAGAATATCGGCTGAGTACAAATCGCATATTTTTTAAATTTGCAGGTATAAAAGGTTGCCTATGTCCTACTTTGTACTCCTAACAATATTTACACCGCATTTTTGAAGTTTGATTGAGTAGACGAATCGTGAAGAGGTAATAAGCAAAGAATATACTTATTAATGCTTTTATGGTATTAGATGTGCAGTTCCGGAAATTCTACAATTTTTAGCTAGTTTTTCTGTACATTATACATACACGACGAGGACATTAAGTTTCGAGTTTGTGTTGTCGAGACAATAGCAATTAGCCACATCTAAATTAAACCTTGCGAAAAAGATTTTAAAATATAATTTGGTATCAAGCATTATTATTTTTTCAGATTCCGCAGTCAATAAAGAACTGCTATGGTGTCGTATGTGTCTGTAAGCGTTAAGACTACTAGTATTACGAAGATGTCATATATAGATGTCGTATATTGTCATTACACGCAAAAGTAAGCTGTTGATGTAAGGATTACATATCTAAAGAATATCTTTCAATGATGTTGTCAGGTAATTCAAAATTTATGTTTAGTGCTAAAGCGTCCCGCAACCTTTAGAGAAACTGTCGCATTTATAATCTTAAAAAAGTTATGTCAGCAGTAATAAAGTCTTAGTGAAAACTACTATTGCTAAGTGCGTTTTACAGTTTAATTAGGATAATAACCTCACACTACGTCTGCATTACCTTTGATAAGGAAAGCATTCATAAAACAAACGTAACCTCAAATGCACTGTATCCGTGGGATAAATTTGCTTTTGTGTCACAAATCAGTGTATTTTTCACAGATCAAAGTATTTTTTCGTGTTATGGTAGTTTAGGGGATAGAGAACGACATACGCTATTTTTATCTTGGAAACAAAAATCTGTTCCCTTGGTGGAAGTTCGCATAACATAAACAAGTCTAAAAATGTTTGTCTGTCTGTTTTATCCGAGAAATCTATTAAAAGACTGGACCGATTTAACGGCACTTACTAACAGATAGCCAATGTTATAAGTAGTGACTTAGGTGACTTTTATTATTTGTTATTATCATGGAAACAGGACTGTGATTATAACCGCTGGGTATGTTAGTTCTAAAAAGTTATAATAGTATGTTAATATATATGTTATTTATATTATATAATCCTTCCATCTCATTTTAATAACCTGCAATAATATAAAACTAATATTAAATGGCACGTAATTCAAATAATGAACTGTATTATGTTACGATTGTGTGTGCTTGCCGAGATAAAAGGAAATTGGTTGCTCTAGTTTTATGCTGAGATTGAGGCCCAAATATCGTTCTTTATTGCGGGGCTGTGAATCCTAAAGGTCCTTTTCGAGTTTCATAACCCTCCTAGCAATAAAACACTAAATTTTACTGTTATATTGAAATAAGTCGGCGTATTACATGAACAAAATTTCCGATTTACTTATATGAAAAGATATAATGAAAATTAAGGGATTACAATCAATTTATTTGGTCTTTTAAAATATGATGAACCCTATGGCACATTCGGTAGTATTCATATCTTGTGCGCCAAGGATCGTGGGTTCGATCCCAGGACTCTGCTGTGCTGTATCTGGTGTTAAATATTTGTGATTATATTTGATAAGCATAATATTTGTGATTATTTTGTTGTCTGATGTCCGTAACACAAGTGATTTAAGCACTTATCTCGGATTCGGGTCAATCAACAAATGATTTAAGTGACTTACATCGGAGTTAGTTATATTTTTTAGATGCGTGAATTTATGAGGAAATTTGGATTTGTGCTGTATTAGGTATTAATTATTTATTTCAGTATAATATTTGTAATTCTTCTGCTATTTGATGCTTTCATAAAACTGATAGACCTGTTAATGTATTCGTAATTCCTTTCCCCTTTTTTCCTACTCAGTCACCATCTATTTTCCTATTATCGTATAATCTGCACTTACGGTAATTCAAATTTGCTAAAATGTCGAGTGAAGTAACAACATGAAATTTATTTATTTAACAAAACGTGCTGTGCAAACATACGACGTATGTAAGTATTAAATATTTCATCTTGTATAGCCATCAAGTTTACCAGACCGCAAAACGGCAATGGACGACGTAACACGAATGGCTTTTATCTTCAAAGGTGAATCGTCACAATGGCTGGTATTACCCACGCAAACGAGAACTCAAGAATTCATCCTAGACGCCTTTTGGTCTGTGACTATAATGGGATGCGAAAACATACCCTTCCAAGACATTTGTAAGTAAAACATATTCGCCTCCCCACAATTTCGCTACTTGTACTTTGAATTTAGAATTTTACATGTAGTGTCTGCAGCAACGATATAATTTCGACTACGCTCAGCTTTGTGAAATTTTAACGATGCTTACATTGTGAATTTTCTTGAAACTTCTATTTATATTTGTGCTGTGGGAGAAAAATGGAAACGTGTTATTTAAAAATGCTTGTACCTACACGTACTGTGCTTTTGTTTGTTAACTTTATTGCAATTTGTTAACAACTGAGTAAATACTACAAATTTAAATTAACTTTCCTTTATTTTAACATTGGACTTATGACGTTGAGCTCTAGAGAATTGTCAAAAGTAAAAACCTTTCCTTGACCTTTTAATTCATTTACTTCAATCGGTATTTTAGTAACAATAATCACGTTTTGAAAAGTTTAAAAGCATTTCTTTAGTTAATGTGTGTCAACATTCGTATACTATAATGTTCCAAATGTCCGTACAATATTGCAATAGAGTTGAAATTGGATCCGGTGCCTCGTCTTTATGCGGTTATTCCGTGGAACTTAACATCAATTTCGCGAATAACAATTTGAGTAATTTGCATCGACAACGGTGGCATTTGACTGGCGGCCTAATTAATCCAAACCGGTGTACCTGCATTCAGCCATTACGGATGATTGGGGTATGAAACAGTTCACCGAATTTTGAACGATTTCTTTATGGATAATATATTTTTTTCATCGCAACTGCACTTTAAATTATACACATATATACATATACATATATTATATGAATTAAAATTTAAAGTTCATTGCACGTGCCTACATACAGTATAATAAATCGCATTTTTTCTTGAAAGCATCACAATTGGTTTATCTAAAACTAAATTGACTAAAACAGAGTAAGCCATAATTCAAAGGTCGTGTTACCTATTTCAACCGCCAAACAGCAAAGTTTGAAGCATTTTGTTCCAGTTTGATAGGTGAGGGAGGCAGAAAAATATATATAGATAATGCGACATAATATCTTCGAGTCACTGTGTGATACGAACATCTATACTGCATATAATTAGACTGCGGTAACGTTTATTATCTCATGGATCATAGGCTTAATTGACTTAGTCGTTTAAAAAAAACAGTAATGATTAATGCACTGCTTCGTTTCCTTCTTCTAGTACCAAATCTAGCTTCCATTGTAAGTATGGTTACTCAATAAGTATTGGCAATTGGCACTATAATTTCGAAACATGACTTGATCTCCTTTACTTAGGACTGACTGTGAGTTCAATTGAGTAAATTACTAGCTCTGTAAACGTACGAGAGTGGCGAGACCTTAGATACTCGTGTATGGCTGCGTTCACAACTATTTTAATTCATAATGAAAAAATATTTTTGTCAACAAGTAGCAGATAATGGGCCATTTATTGGTTTATCTCCGAAAACAAACCCGAGCTTAGTTCGATCCATATACTTGAAGCTCACCTCAAGTCGGTTGCCGTGGAGCTAAGTTGTTAGAGCCGCTTCTGATCGCACAACAAAGGACGGAACGGGTTATCCAAATACATTTTGTAAAGTTAAACAAACTCAAAGGATCAAGGTAAGAAAAGAGACTATAAACTCAGAAGCTAATGAAAAACAATGAATGTCTTTTTGAGTAACATTTATTAGTCTATGTGGTTATTAATCCATACTAGGAATAAAAAGGTACTTGCTTTTCATGTTTCCCAGATGATGTTTACCTATATACCAGATGATACTTATGTAACTAGTATGTATATCAGCCATATTTATAAGTTGTTTTCTAGGGCCATTACGAATCATCCTCAATTAAGGTTTGACGACTTTCAACCTTTTGAACATATTGTTTTCGAAAAGGCTACTGTGTAATAGACCACACCTTTACGTTACGGAAAATTATACGGAAGACTGAAGAGAGTACATAGACCATAATATTTAGCGTTTGTGTCCACAAACACTAAGCATTGTGGTCATTGGTCTATGAAAGCCTATGATTCAGCAGAAACGTGGCTTTTCTCTTTGTATCCTCCTGTCTAATACGGATAGTATTAGACAGGAAAACGTCATGTCTCTAAAAAATATAAATGCCATTTTGGACAAATAGTCAAGCAATAGCAATCACCGCATCCAACTCCGCTGGGCCAAATCATCTTCATCACCAAAAAACCTCAGTGCCTCAAGTCGAAAATCGTCGATCAATGTGTGTTACTAGCGATGACTTATGGCAGCGAAACGTGGTTTCTTACTGTTGGTCTTATAAACCAACTAGACTAATATAGAACCGGTAATGGAGATCACTTGGGGAGGCCCAGCAGTGAATGTCTTATAGCTGATGTGATGATGATGTAACTAGTAAGTAAATAATCCTGATGTAATAACATTAAGGAGCACCAAAAGTATATTTCCTGATATCTTTTTATGTGGTATATTAGAAAACTCAGTATAATCAGCAGGGATTGCCTCGTTAATTATATTTATTTGAGAGAGGAGAGAAGGTTCTTATTTCAAAAATTAAAAAATGTACAATGATATCTGTTTCCAAAAGGATACATCAGGCATATCTGATAGCTGATACGAAGATATGAGATACAAAGACCAATCAGAGGCAAGCGTAGGTGCAAGCTGTTTAAAACCAGTCCTATTGAACATTTTTATATAGAAATGAATATTATAATTATCGTTTGTACAATTCTCTGCACGCAATTTATTCAGAAATAGTTTCGTTGAACATAATTGTTTTTTACGAAAATATTTTTAAATATGCTCTTTGTGGTATTTACCAGCTGTCAACTCAAGATTTTGATAAAATCCTCCGAGGTTTTATCAAAATCTATAAATAAAAAATAAAAAACAAATTTATTCGTATAAATGAAAAATGAACTCTGAGGTACAAGTAGCGTATATTACTCGCTCTGAAAATTCATCTAGCAATCTTGAATCTTCATAATGCGTCTTATAAATATTTACTGGCACATAATATCTTGCAATGTGGAGAAATGTATGCTTCTTATGAGACGTTTTTCATTGAGATTACTTAGCAACAAGTAAATACTACCTCTTCCCACATTAATAGATTAATAATTTAGAATATCGCGTTTCAACATTAATGGTGCTTTGCACATAATATTAATTAAAAAATATACGTTTTTTTAGTAAGATAGTCACGTGTAGTGTTGCTACTTGACTGTGTGCAAGTTGGCTAGTTATTTTAATTTTAAAATGATTTTTCATGACCGAAAATAAATTATATTTCTACTAAAACCTTTGTAATTTGACCAATAACCTTTTTTCTTAACTTTATTACACAATTGCGTATAACTGTTAACCTAAGTACTGTTTGAGACTAATATGCTATAACTATATTCTAATGTACTAAATGTTAATTAGTAAAATAAGTGATTATTTCAGTGATACTGGTATTCTCATTTTAATTAAGCTATTCCAAAATTTCGGTGCTGCCTTGTCCGTGCGTCATGTCACAGGTCATTCTAATAATAATAACAACATGACAAGTACAAGAGGCGGTAAATTTTCCAATACGGTTCACACGCGTCAAAGCAAAGGTAAGCCAAACAAAGTAACAAACCCTGTACACATGGCATATTAGAATATTCTATATAAGAATGTCCGCAGTTCTAAATTGTATTTTTTATTATTGGAAAATAATATTGAAGTGACAGTACCTTACTTCAATATTATTTTCCATAGAGATTAGAATTGTACTCCGTTGGTACAGGGATCAGGCGTCATAAGAGGTGGTTAAGGTACCAGAACTGAAAAATGGCGATATATCCATCCAAAACAGAGTAGCTCAAATGCACAGGACGGGGGTAGGCAGCAGAATACCCGTCGCGAAAGCTGCGCTTTGCGATTGCCAACACGCTTGCCCAGGGCGGCAATTCTGGGGCCCTTTTTTGGGGAGTCCTATGTCCAGCAGTGGACTTCCAATAGCTGATATGGTGATTGAAATATTTTTAAGACAAATATTTTTTTAACAGGAATTACAAAAATTAATTATAGTTTGTAGTTTACGAAATGTTTCAGCATTTTTGGCTGTCAGCTAACAAAGCGTTTGCTACTATTGCCACCCCGTTAGCCCTGTGTGGAAGTAATGTGTAAATATGTAATTTCTTCAGGAAACGGTTGTCGACCTGCGCCTAATATAATGATGATGATGACCGTATCAATAATAGCAATTGTATAGTCAATAATTTTAATTTAAAATGTGATGTGAGAAAGCATGTGTTCCACAGACCAATAAAATTTTAAATAAATTTCCCACACCGTCGTTTTAAAATAAATTATCTGGCTTGAAATAATCTTGTCAGTAATTATAATTATATTTACTTATACGGTGTAAGGATGATTTTGTATTTACGTAGAAGTTGTTTTCTATTATTTGGCTAAATAACGGTATTTACTATGAAATGTATCGTAAATGTTTAGCTCAATTCTGTGAAGTTCCCCTAAGTTTTAGTGAAACTTATCAGAGCAAACACATTTCGGAATACACACAAATATGAAAGCTGGAAACAAATGACAATACAACTTAGTTCCCACCCATAACGTTGGCTTGGCATCGGTTGTTTACCGAGGGGGCGCCACCGTCGCGGTGACTATAGCTAAGTCTAAACAAGTCCCGCCAACACACTCGCAGAGAAGCAAATGGCCGACCTTTTGCCTTCTTTATGAGACCCTTGTTAACTTGTCCTTAATAAATTATTTATTTCCACCTAGCGATGCTACCGCCGTGCATATCTTTGCTAATTTTATTTATTATTTCCAAATAAGTTTTCATAGCGTGACCAGTTATGGCTCAAATTTATTACATCTTGGAACACTTTTAACAGACTTTCGACCTACAACGTTGGGGACGGTTTGATAATAATTTATATGGCTCCCTCTCGGTTTTGATGAACAAAACTTTTACTTTGCTGCTCAAACTATAATTTTGGACCGTAATTAAAATGTAATTACTACTCTTTACGTTGTTGAACAATGCTTCAAAGGTTTTATAGTTAAGTGCTTTTCAACATATTTTAGTATTAAAGTTGTCCTGAAATTAAGTTTGTGTATAATACACCAACAGGTTATGTCAAGGTTGATTTCAATTAGCAAGTACAATTATATATTTATAATTGTAATAGCTAATTTTTGTGGTGTAAATAATCAACTTACAACAGTAGTTGTAATTTTTACATATAAACATGATTGCGTTTAAATCTAATATATACCTTCTCATATGTCATCATACCTGCCATCGGAAGTCCATGGTCATAGGCCTCCGGGAGAAAGTGCCATCGCTGGGCAAGCGTGTTGGCAATCGCAGAGTCGCGTTTTCGCAACAGGGCAGCTGCTGCCCATCCCCTCTTTGTGCATTTGAGCTTTACTGTTTCGGATGGATATGCTGCCATCTGTCGGTTTCGGTATCTTAGTCCCCTCTTACGACACCTGGAACAGGGGGAGGTACAATTCTAGTCTACCGGTACCTTACGGTAAAATGTGTTACTCATGAATTATATTATTATGATTATATGGAATATATCGCTTTATTTAATTAATATTTGTTTATACGCTATTGATTATTTTTTACCTCAAGAATAATAAATTGATTTTCTGATTTTTGCCTAGGTCATTTCAGAAAATTCTCATTTGTACGAAATGAAGTTTTCAATACAAATCAACTGTAAAGTTGGATAGAAAGGAGCCCCGTTTCATAGCTAAGGGTCATTTCTCCGTTTCCGGTGAACTATAAAATAAAATATTTGTGTGGGTCCTGGGCGTATGTAGTACCTGAAGGATATTCTTTGCTTGTGACAAAATCAATAATTCTATTTATGCTGCTGTTATATCTTATGTTTTATTCTGTTTTATTTTATCCTACGGTATGCGATAACCGGTCGGGACAAACATTTATATGATGTTTGTGTTTGTTCTGTATTTGGTTGTTAAAAATAAGTATTTAAGTATTATATTTGTGATTCCTCTATTGTCTGATGTCCGTAACACTATTGTCTGATGTCCGTAACACAAGCGAACATCCGTAACACACTTTAAGCGACTCATCTCGGAGTCGGGTTAACGGATGAGATTTTGTGTGAATATAATTATTCTGATATCTGGTGCGTCTATACGATTTCATGTCATATATTATAAAACTGCCGTAAAGTACCGGCAGGGTAGAATAGCACTTCCCTCAGTACCAGGTAAGAGGCGCCTTAGGTACCTAAACCGACAGATGGCGGTATATCTATCCAAAACGCATTTGGTGGGAACGGGTAGCAGTATCCTCGTCGTAAAAGCTGCGCTCTGCAATTGCCAACCCGCTTGCCCGGCGCGGCAATTATGGGCACAATTCCTCCTTTCTTGGGGAGGCTTATGTCCAGCAGTGGATTTCCAGTCGCTATTATGATGTTGATGATGATATACAACCAACATTTTATTATTTATGATTTGAATATACAATTTTGTGAGAGGCGGTCGACTAAAAATTTTAGTTGTGGGGATAAGAAAAGAGAATTTTGCTCATATTTGTCGCGCTGAGCAGGTGTGGCGGCAATCGGAGAGCGTAGCTTCGCGACGGGACTGTTGTTACACATGTCCACTCTGTTGAATTTGAGCTACGCTATTTTGGGTAGGGTGTACCGCCAGTTGTTGGTTGAGATACCTAAGTCGCTTATTATGTCACCTGGTATACTATTCAACTCTGTCGGTGCTTCTTGGCTAAAATTATAAGTGTATATATTGTAACCTCATTTTAATAATAATAATATTATAAAAGTTAGATTAAAATATATACACTTATAGGTTTAGCAAATAAATCTAACTTAAAATGTTTTCATTTCGTATTCATAGTCAGAGAAACTTTATTTATTTTTTATTATTGCTTTTATCGAGCGTAGATTTCAACGGTAGCTGTCCAGTGCATGGGTAAAATGCAAGCTGCGAGATGCGGCTGGCAACCACCCGACAGATCCCGTAAATATAGCGGTTTTCCATCGAATATACATAAATTAGGTTAACCAAGCCGCATAGTATAAATTATTTCTCTCTTGTTTCGTTGGCTAACTGGCTATTATTTAATTTGAAAACTCTCGCGGAGACCATTACGTCGACTTTGTGCCTATTCAGCGGTACCTTTCAATACCTTCGTCTCTCTTCTTTGTACGCTATGAAGCAAACAGTCAATACGATCTTAATTAAACAGCTTAATTGTTCATTTCAGAGCTGTTTGTTAAGATACTTTCATGGAATTCTATTCGTCTTTTGTTCCTTTGCATACTTGATGAAATATTGCTGTAGAGAAAGGGAAATAGATGTAAACGAATGGAGCAATTGACCAATTAGAGTATAAAGATTTCATAAATGCTAAAGTAACTCAGTCTAGACAAGCGGATCGTTATCATTGCTTTTTTTGGCGTAACAGTATTCAAGACGCGGGCGTAGTCCCGAATAGCTGAAGAAATC
This sequence comes from Heortia vitessoides, assembly GCA_020976665.1. Taxonomy (NCBI): domain Eukaryota; kingdom Metazoa; phylum Arthropoda; class Insecta; order Lepidoptera; family Crambidae; genus Heortia; species Heortia vitessoides. The sequence continues at coordinate 10,502,874 of JACJUM010003237.1, forward strand.
TGTTACACATTTTTACTGTCACTGCAAAGTTCGTGCAAAACGTCCACAACCCAAATAAAATATTTTAACAAATACCACGTCTGCATCAGAGCTTTATTTGCCGGAATGATTTCCGTCGCGCGAAGAAAATGTGTTTGATTTATCAGCACTTGAGGCCGGACCTTCCGTTGGCTATAAATTTTATTGTGTTATGATTTAGGGCGCGTATGCGATTTTATGGTAAACACTTTGCTCTTTGTGTTTGTGCGTGATTTATACACGGCCTATGGCCGAGGTGCCCCGATCTACTCACATCTGAATAACAAGAATTATGATCGCTTCGCGCTAGTTTTCGCGCAATTTTTGTTTCTATCAATTACTCACGGTTGTTATTACCGTTGGCGTGTTTGATAAATATTATGTCAGTGACGGTGTAGTTAGTGATCTCTTTATTATTGGATTGGGTGATGTTATAGTAGTTCACTATTGTCTCGCATCACATGGGATCCCATACATATCGTGCTATAAAGTGACTTGTTTAAATGTATTATTTTTTCATATTACTCTAGGTCGACAAAAAGCTAACAGACCGCGTGATAGTAAGCACCACTGCAGCCTATAGACACTCGTTATATCACAATACGCAACACACAAAACCCTAGAGTACAAAGTTTCTTCTAGGCTACCTTCATACTGAATGTGAGTGAAAAATTTAGAAAGGCAGTTAGTTTAAGGTGCACCAAAGTAGCTTAAGTAATATACATAATCTGATCTATCTAATACATAAACAATATACATATTTAATTTAAACAAAAATAATAATTAAATGTGGCAATAAAGTAATCATGACATATGATACATTTTAATATCAAATACATATTTGTAATTCAACATTGGTTTACGTAAATAAATGTTTGCTCTGCTATCAGTAGAATGCTAAAAATACTATGATGTATATTGTAATTTTAATTAAGGTACTTTAATAATACTAAAATCCACATTTGGCTTATGAATATATGCTAGTTTAAAATCTTTTATTTCTTCTGCAACAATATATTGATTTTTATAAAATTAAAAATTATATTTTGGACAGCGTTTCCCTTACTTAGGTCATTGATTCATATAACGATAAAAATCAACAATTGTAAAGGTTTTTGTTGATAAGTCGACATAAGGATAAGCGTCATTAAAGCCTAAAAATGCTCCTATTAACAACGATATCAATAGCTGGTTGCCTAACGGTTAAATTTCAACCAACTGTTCCGAGCAAGTCAAGATTAAAAAACTGTAGGAACGTAAAGTTGTTACGTAAACTAAGGCAACAGAACCGACAGATGGCGTTATATCCATCCATAACTGCATTCATAACAGTTAGTAGTGCTTAAATGCATAGGGCGGGGTTTTCCCATTTTGGGGAGGCCAATGTCCAACAGTGGACTTCAAATGGCTGATATTATAAAGTTGTTGTTTATACCTGTAGATCTGAAGAAACTATCCAAGTATTTCAAATAAAGAAAAGAAGTAGGATATGTGCACTACTACCTTAAATCTCAATGTAGAAGTCATTTTGAAATTCGACATATTCTAAGAAATAAATATATGCTCTGCAAAATGTCTTGTAAGCTACTTTGTAAAAGACAACAAAAACTGTTCATTTATTTTGGAAACTAATCTTCTGTAAATACACTTTTCCACTTAAAGTACCTAAGCGACGCGATACACGCGAAGGTCTGACGCGAGACGAATATTAGAGCAAAGTCGTTAGGCTCGCTTTTATTACGTATTCATTACGCATTATGGAACAGGTGAACATGTTTTAGGTTACTTTTAATTTACTTTTTTATCACGTGCAACGAGATGCCGAAGTTATGCAACTAAAATTAAACAAATTTGCAACTCATGTAGTTTGGTAATTGTTTTTTTGCTATTATTTCATACGATTATATTCTTTACTAAATATATGGGATAGTAGATATAGGCTAGGATACATACCTTTACCATCAAAATTTATCACAAAAGATCAACTTATGCTAGATAGGTTGATCTTTTGATGTATATCCTGAAAAATTATTAGGATTACACACATTTATTTTGTATCCTATAATCATATATATATATATATATATATATATATATATATATAAAAGTTATATTGCCTGTTACAATTTTAAATACTAAGCTTCGTTGCAAAGCACAGTCAGAATTTAAACAGTAAAATCCGCTGTCAATTTTAATAGTGCTTAGCCTTCACTTCTGAGGATATTACTGGCTTAAACGAGCGTCAGCATGAGGGTAGAATTATTTGAAAATGTGATTTATTCACTGCTATTTCTGAATAAACTGTTACACATTTCCTCAACAAACTTTTTAATATTCTATTTTTTTATGTTCAATGTGACACTATACGAGTATTACATACTAGCAAGGCTTCCTGGTTTCACTAGCATAGTTCTGCTTTCGATTAGAATATGGGGATAAAATATAATTTTTGATACTTGCTGATAATAAAATAGTGAAAAAGTTTATTTGAGTTGATTAGTTTTTAAGTTTATTTATTATAAATACAAATCTTGTTTATGTATTACCATTTTAGGTAAAGAAATCATTTTTTTTTAATTAACCAAATCTATCTAATACTCCAGAAGAATTTTGATTTGTTTTATTCGAATTTATTAGTGAAATAATTACTAGAATGGGTTGAGCAGTTTTTGAACCTATTCTGAATAAAATATTATGAATAAAACATATACAAATCTATATATTTGTACAGATAGACAAACTCAAGGGAATAATTACCATTGCCAATCTTTTATAGTTGCCAGTGTATGTTATCAATTACCAGTGCCATGCTTTTACAGTTCCTATCTGATTATTCCTAGCAGATTAGTAAGCTGAAGTGGTAGTGGGCAGGGAATTTGGTACGCAGAACCGATGGCCGATGGAGCCATAAGGTTCTGGAATGGAGACCACGTACCGGTAAGCGCGGCGCAGGGCGTCCACCCGCAAGATGGACCGAAGATCTGACTAAAACCGCACTATCACACTGGACACAGGCCGCATATAGTAATTACGGTACAACTTAAAACAAATTGATAAACGCTATTAGCCATTGTTTATATTAATAAATAAGATGACCTGAACTTAAACTTCGTATCATCTACATATAAATTTAATATAATACAGTCTCATACATAGCCAAGAAACAGAGAAATTTCTGAATGCTCCTATATATAATATTTGACAAAAAATGACATATAACTTTAATAAAAAATAAAAAACATTTAAATATCCAAAAGCTATGAATAGTTCATATTGAATAAATGTATTGTCATTCATTAATTTAGTTATTATTTATGTCTGTCAGCGTTTAAACCTACCCTAAATCTTCACAAAAATGTGAGGTAAGAATTAGAGAAACGAAAAATTTTTATCGAACTTACTTTTAGAAAAGAAATAATAAATTAGTACAATATACATAAAAAAAAGAAAAAATAAAGATAAAACAGAAAAAATATATGTTGTACAAAACATAATAAATATATTACACAAAGTATCAAAGACAAAGTTAGACCGATAGGAAGTACTGCCACTATAGCGCTGGTCTTCCGACAGTGCTTAGTAGTGACGTGAAATGGTGATAAATATATACGGGGAATATATAAATACTAGATATAGAATCATCTTTTGTCAATCTTGAGAACGGATGTCGAAATGTTAACTTAAACATAAAACTAAAAATATGAAACGTAAAATAAACCCGATTTAAAAGCTGTTACAAACCTTTTAAGTTGAGTAAGTAGTTTTAATATAAGTAGTGAACGCGTAAATATTATAAAATATAATATCATTCTAAACAATACAAAATTCCAATGTCTTGTTTCCAAATCTGTAATAGTACCCATTAATGCCAGGCTAATTACACCCGAAGAATGGAGAATGACGGGAACACCATAAATACGCAGTCTGTAGCAGGAATTAACACCCAAGTAATTAAAAGTTCTATCCTCAGAAGTAATGAAGTATTAGAATTGTTTACGCTGTTTGACGTTAAATTTTTAGGCGATTTCGTAGGCCCTTGTAACGATTATTATCGCTCAACTTTTGACAACACTCGCGTTTTATTATATTTGTTTTTGTTGTTTTATTGTTGAATTTATGTGTAGATAAAGGAAAACAGATACGTTTCACAGACAGATAGTACAGTAAAATTAAACGTATCTACGTGAACAATGTTGGTACTAGTCGCCAAAGATTTTTCAGAATATACTTAGTGCTTAAATTATATTATAATCTAGCAGCGCCTCCCGGTTTCATTCGCGTTCATTTGTAGAACTTTCATACTAACTTTAACCCTTTTACCTACTTAAGTGATGTTTTAGAAAAAATATTTTACATGTGTTTCATGACTTTCAATGAAGAACTTTTATACTGATTTCTTTCAAATACCTTTTTAAAATAGCAAAGTTTCATAGTTTAACACCCTTAGGGGGTGAATTAACCTTTCTTAGTTTCGTAATATCCAGTGTACTAAAAAAAATAAAGTTTATAACTCCTAAAGTTAAGGCCCTGCGTTTATATGTTAGTCAGTCAGTTTCACCTTTATATATATAAATGATACATAAACGCTATTTTACAAACAACAGATAAACACTATCAAACATATAATACACATTTATTACGGGTCACAAATCGCCACGTATATGATTAAATGCGACAAGTTTATAACTAAGTACTGTACACGTGTCTTGCTGGTGAACAATGGTGCTCGAATTGGAGCTATCTGTGTACTGTGTATTGTAGTGCACTGTGTATTGTATAGTCGACAATAACCGTACATAATCCGCTACTGCAGCGCGTCTCGCATGTGATCGCATCGCGGTGGATGCTCCTTCACGGCTAAGAGATCTCTTCATGGTGATGGCACTTGAATTGTTAATTCGAGCTTGAAAATCTTTTCTGCAAAGCTGTAATTCTTTTCAGATTCATTGAATTTGTGTGGATAAAATATTTATGGCACAGAGAACTATAAAATTTTTACCTAATATGTACTAAGTATTTAACATGTTTTGAATATTATATTTATGGTATATACTTATAAAGTTTGTTTGTTATTTCTTTTGTTTGATTGATTCAACGGGCTTGTTTCAATTACTACTCCGAGTTGTAAATTACTTCTGAGTGAATTTATTGTGAAAAACTAAGGTTATATAAGATCACGCTGCGACCATAGGAGCGGAACATTTTGCAAATTTGATCAATATTTGTGTATTATTCGCATAGGTATTCCATCAAAATTTTGTAAATACTTATCTATATAATAATATGTTATTCATCACAAGTATCTACTTGTGAATAAATTTCTTTTTCCGAAACCTCATTTTAATCGACATGTTAAGTGATATAGTTTTAAAATAACAATATCGCGCATAGCGGGAAACGACGCTGGACGGCGGGTAAGTTTTCTCAAGAAAGGACAGTAATAATTTTTATCAAATCGATATTCACAGGCAACAGTTACTTAATTGAATAAAATGTGCGAAGTAAATGAGGTGCGAAGTGTAATAATAAAATCTAATTAAAAATACGAGAATGCTTCCACTTCTGAATTTACAATTATATTTTCTCCAGGTACATTAAAATTCTATTCAGAGGAGGGTACAAAGGAAAAAACGCCTGAATTTTACTTTACTGGATGTATCAAAAACCCTGGTATTAAAGCGGGAATAAAAGCATTACTAATTAAGGCACTCCGCTAATCCGGCGGATTTAACGCGCTTGCGTTTGATCCGGACCGCGTATCAGTGCTTTTTAAATAGGAATTTAAAATAGAATTTTAGTAAGTACTTTTAAAATGAGGGAACGTGATGAAAAATGTATAGACATTTACAATACTTGAAAAGTACGGAGAGTCGGTATTTGTATCGCCGCCTCATTTTGTATTCTTATACTCAGGTTTACTTGAATCACGAATACTCGGATACACCGTATATAATAAAACAATAATACCGATAAACACCGTATGCTTAAGTACGTAAATAATTTTGTTCTAAAATACCAGCAGTTTGTACTATCAACATATTTTTATTCATTACCTTAGTTTCTACGTTCATACATTCAGTCTTCGTGCACTTCACGTACTGTAACTATTACGATTAAATAATGAACAAAATTATATTCCGTAATTTTAATATTATATAAAGGGTCTGGACGCACACTCTGCCGTCTCTATATACATATATATGTCTAAAATGTTAACTGTAGGAGACTGGTGCCTATACTAGATATACAAAAATCGTTTAAAAAATGTATTTGTGTGTGCAGTGCATGCATGAGTGTGTGAATATGAATAACTCTATGATAATCTACGACGATACTCATTGACTGCTGCTACACGAAAATCTATATATACAACTTATCTTAAGCTTATGAATATGTGGTCCCAAAAACATGAAAAATCTATAATTATCATACATGGCACTGATTGGGCTACAAATTAATACGACAACAGCTTCTATAAGGACCAACACCGTTAAAGGTGTGTTGACTCACGGCAATATCGAAGACAAATACTTATCAAACAGTTAGTTCTACACTCATTTACGGTAGGATAAGTCAATGACATAAAATTAATAACTTTAAGCACTGCTCGTTGGACACTCTCTAGTTCAATAAGTAGTATCTTAGCAGCTCCATCCAAACCCCAATTCTATAGATGATAAGCGATTGACTTAAAGTATTATAAGCGCCTCGCATATAATTATATTTGTAAATCTTCACCTGTCTAACATTTGTAACATCCGTTTACTGTTTGACATTGAATGTTTATAGTAACTGACAATTTTATTATATTTATAATTTTTTTTCAATTATTGTATTAAATGAATTGAAAAACTTTAAGTACCTACATATACACGCCCCTATTCTTCCGATTAGTCTTAAACGTCCGCCTGCTCCCTGGATTTCTAGTGATATTCGTAAAGCCATGGCTCAAAGAGACAGTGCATTTAGTAAGTTTAAAAAAGTCCGGTCTGATTTTAATTTAAATACATACAAAAGACTTCGGAATCGCTGTAATCAACTGGTAAGATCAGCCAAACGTAGATTTATTCACGACAATGTTCAATCATCATCTTCGGCAAACGTATGGAAGTTTTTGCATTCTCAGGGTCTCGGGAAGTCTTTAAACCCTCCCGATTCTTACTCTGTTATTTCCTCTAACGAGCTTAATAAACACTTCTCTTTAACTACCACACTAGATCCCGTTGTAAAATTGTCAACAATAACTTTAATCACTTCGTTGCCACGTCCGACAGCTAATGTGTTCAATTTTTCTCCTATAACCTTAGATGAGACTTTTAAAACTATTTCAGTTCTCAAATCCAATGCTGTTGGCTATGATGATTTGATTCGCCGCATGATCTTTCTCTTACTTAACTTTATTGTACCACCATTGATTCATCAATTTCTCCCTACAAAATGGCTCCTTTCCCAGTATATCTCGCAAAGCCTATGTTATCCCGGTTCCTAAAACACCTAACCCTACTTCTTCCCATCAATTTCGTCCCATCTCTATTTTGCCATATCTCTCTAAAATTATCGAGGCAGCTGTACACAAACAGCTCTCTAGCCATGTTTTACAAAACGCCCTTTTAAGTCCCTTTCAATCCGGTTTTCGTAAAGGACATAGCACTACAACTGCTCTACTAAATATCCTGGATGATGTAAGAGTTGGAATGGAACACTCCCGCCTTACGGTCTTAATTCTGATTGATTTCTCCAACGCCTTTAACTCTATCAATCACGAAGTTCTCCTCTCTATTCTCTCTTACGTCGGGGTCTCTGATTCGGTTCGGGAATGGTTCGCATCCTATCTTCGAGAACGCCAGCAAGCGGTGCGCCTGGGAGATGATTTATCCCAGTGGGTGACAATTGATGCTGGCGTGCCGTAAGGTGGCATTCTCTCTCCGTTATTATTTTCCCTTTTCATAAACCTTGTCACCAAATCTATTGGCTGCTCTTATCATCTATACGCTGATGACCTGCAACTATACACCCAGGTAGTGTGCAATGACCTGGACAATGCCATTGCTCAGATTAATGCTGATTTGACCAACATCACAAACTGGTCACAAAAGTTTGGTGTCTCTGTGAACCCGTCTAAGACTCAAGCCATTATGTTGGGCAGCAAACGGCAATTGTCCAGTTTAAAAAATATACCTGTAATTATTTTTAATAACGTGGTAGTGCCCTACAGCACATGCGTTAAGAATCTTGGCCTATTTGTCGACTCTTCCTTAACCTGGGATACACATGTTAATGAAATCAGCAGTAAGGTTACTGGAACGTTTCGTGCTCTCTATCGATTAAAATATTTTCTTCCTACTATAACCAAAACCCTTCTTATTCAATCCTTGGTTTTACCCATAATTGACTATGGTGACGTGTGCTGCACTAATATCTCTCAAGAACTCCTTAATAAATTGGATCGTCTATTAAACAACTGTCTTCGTTTCATTTTCGGTTTGCGTAAATTCGATCATATTTCCCATTACCGTTCTCTTCTCGGCTGGCTTCCCATTCGAGAACGTCGCAAAATTCGAGTTCTAACCACACTATTTTCAATACTTTTTTAAACGTACGCACCAATTTACTTAAAGGACAGATTCCAATTCCTATCTTCCTCTCACGAACGTAATCTCCGTTCTTCTAATACTCTTTCGCTCTTAACTCCTCCTCATCACTCTAGTTTTTTGACAAACTCTTTTACAGTGACAGCTATACGACTCTGGAACGAGCTTCCGTTGAATATTAAGCAATCCCCAAACAAATTGAACCTGAAACGCTGTCTCCGTACTTTATTTACTGATGCTGCTTCTCTAACTTTATAACCCTATTTCTGATGTACGTTATTTTATGTATGTATATACATATATATATATATATACGAGTATATGTATACATATATATGTATATATATATATATATATATATATATCATATGCATTTATTGC
>JACJUM010003237.1:10511963-10718421 GCA_020976665.1 Heortia vitessoides
TAAATAAATAAATAAATATATAAGGTTAAGTTTATGTGACAGACTTGTAACCTAATGACACACTTCGTGTTTAGCGCTATGGAAGCAACAAAGCTGAGCCGATTAAAGAGCTACTCTATACATGCATTCTGTTACACGACCTTAAGAAGCAATCGAAGTCTCCTTGAACCATAGACATACGAAGGACCATCATAATTGCACCTAGACAACCAGCGATCTTGAGTGGTCTCGGTAACTGAGGTCAGTTCTCTAGCTTCAGCTGTTTCAATCAAGTAATCAAGCTATTTCTTGTGTGATTAGCTTATATTGTATTCTTCTTAGAATATAATACAAGGAGACCTGATCTTAGTATTTAAGTTTCATGCAATAATAGTATTATACATTAATATAAATGTTATTTTATAAAACTAAAGTAATATAAAGAAATGTATATAAAAATGTAAAATCAAATCACTTTTATAATAATGCGTGTGTATAATTAAATAAATCATAAATAAATTAACTTAATTGTTCTCGTGATTTAATTAGTTAATGTCAGGTGATCATTTAGTTAATACATTCTAAATACCCTAACAAAATATTAAACGGTGTGTTGAAAATAACAATATGTAATGTCGTAACTTCGTTTAATATGCAAGTAGTATCAAGAAATCCTTTGCTTCTGACATGTAAACTTAAACTCTACAGAGTTAATACACAAAGCGATTAAAATACAATGCAACAGTCGCAAAGGCTTGCCATCGCCCAAGTACGACAAAGGCGGTTGTCTGCGAGGCTGTTATTTTCGTTAGCAGTTAGTAATTACCTGGTAGCTTGTTTGCTGCTGACAGATCCAATTACATTATGGGATCGAACCGCCCTCCATTAGCACGCTGGAGCTAGTCGCATTGTTTTCACTTCTCTCGCGTTACTGTTATAAGCCTCGCTTAATTACTTGTACGGCTTTGATATGTTTGTCTTGAGATTCTAAAGATAAAGAACTATCGCAAGCAGGCCTTGTAAGTTATTTAATTGTTTGAAACTAGTTTGACGGTTTTACGTCGCACATCGCACATTTTTTTAATAGCGTAGTATATGAAAATATTATATATTTTATTTATTTTAAGCTATTTGTATTGGCAGGCAGTCTTACTACGTACTAGTCTTAAATGTTTAAAACGCGAAAGTTTGTCAATATGGATGTATGTTTGATAATATAATCTTTCGCGCCGGAATGGCTAATCATATCTGGATAATATTTGACATAGAAATTATTGATAGTTAGAAGTAGTTTTCAGGAAGCAACATATACTTATACCCATAATCTCAAGAGATCGACAGAGATGAGATATATTTTATATCTATTAGACCAAATTGACAAACAATCATACAGTCCGCGCATAGTAAGCGTCACTGCAGCTTGTAGACGCTCCTAATATCCTAGGACATCACCAACGCGCCACCCACCCCGTGACCAAAGGATATTATGCCACATTACCCAGTAAATTGACCATCTCTCCCACCCTTCAGACCAGAACACAGCAATGCTAACACTGCTATTTAATGGTAGAAATTGGTGAGAGTGAGGTACCAATGCAGACGTCCATTTGTATGAGGTCATGTAAAGTATAGAATTCGCGGACAAATTCTTTATTTCATAGACCAAGCGACTTTCTCTTGATAACTTTTTTACACATTGTTTTTTGTCTTTTATCGAATGTTCAAATCTCACAGACACGTCGGATTTTACATGCCAGTCGGAACTTGGCAGCCGCGTTTGCCCTGTTTAGCTAATAACATAATAATCGGTTTCGCTTTTCAGTTCACTAGTCACTTTGATTTTGTGAAGTCAATTATATTCATGAAAAAGTAAGTGGTTGGATTAGCCGTAACACATAGTTAAGATCGCATTGAACAACTTTTTTTTGTAGATATTATAGACATCATTAATTTATTAAATAATTCTTAGTCTTTTTTATAATATTTAGATAATTAAATAGTGTTGTAGTAGAGAGCTAATCATTATAATTGTATTAAAATTAATATTTAATTATTGCGTGGTCCAAATACGATGAACAATAAATGAAAAACCAGATTTTAGGGGAATACAGATCAAATGCCCGATATGATAATCAGGTATACAATAAGGATACTTCTAAGGAAAATATGCCACACCAGAAAGCAAGCCTAATAATCGTGGGCGGCTATATCGCATATTTTAATATTATGATTGTGGCCACACTTTGTCGTAAACCGGAGCCCGTTTACGAGCACCTGGAAAAAACTCGTTTCACTTTTCCAGAAGAGCCGTGGTGGGTTTCTTGTTTCAGTACATTTTCATTGAAAATAAAAAAAGCAAGTTTACTAAAAGTTTTTCTTCTTTCGAAACATTTTAAAGAATGCATGCACTCGTAAAGTGAATTGCTGTAATAAAAGAGGAAAGTTTTCTTTTCAAGAACAGAATGAGCGGAGAATAAGTTAATGTAATGTTTTGGAACAGTAAGAAATATGCCGCCTGGAATAAAGCCTATTCATTGAGGAGTATCTTTTGACATTTTAAAGAAAGAGTTGAAGTTAGTTTTAGGTAAGCATTTCGGATTTTTATCAAAGTTTTTATAGCTTAACGTCAGACCAAAATAAGAGTAATTTTTCGAACCAGGAATTGCTTTTCCTAGGTTTGGTAGTTAAAGCCCAGTAGAAAATTGGATGGTCGACCATAAAATCTTTATATCGCCGCGTAAATCATGTTCGGCAGCTAGTTAGGTTGATGAAGTCCTTTTCATAAGAGGCAAAAACTGATCAGTTTAATCAAGGAGGGGCGTCAATCAGCGGCCTCGTTAACCAAACGACCAGTAATTCTCCCTCGCTGACCGAAGCTATTTCAAACACCTCCGTCTCATTGATTAACAAGTTCTGTCTTACTAGCATGTCCGTTTTACGCCTTTTATAATAGGAATAGAATTCTTGTAATTGTTTGCAAAAGTTAGAAGAAAAAAAGGTAATTTTTAAAAGTTTCGCGTACAAGCTAATAAAAAAAGAAATAATAGAAATTTTAATAAATTAAAGTTCCCTTTTCTAAATTACAATTAGTTTCATCCAGTTCTCATAACATATCAATAAAAAATTATAATCACATCCCTAATTATATAAAATCAATAATGTCCAAAAGTATCTGGTAACACTCTAAAAACCTTTCATATGAAAAATTACTATAATATATTAGAGTTTTTTAATGTATTGTAATTTGTGATTCCTCTGTTGTCTAGCATCCGTAACACAAGTGCTTTAAGGAACTTATCACAGAGTCAGATCAAAAGGTATGAGATGTTGTGGGAATTAATATTTCAATTAATAATAATAATACGCTTTGCTGTACACCTAAATTTACAAATAATATTAATAGTGTGTAAAACATAGTGAAGTACAATTGGCAGCTTAATCGTATAGAGCGATTTCTACCAGGCAACCTTTGCATGGAAAATATGTCGAAAAACTAAAAAAGAAAACTGTAATATATCCTTTAAATAAGTACAGTATTGCCTAGTAAATATGCTACGTTCTAAAATCAAAGTAATTATAGCGATATGTAAATATTGGGAAAAACCGCGTGCTTTGGATTGTTAGGGAGAGAGCATTCCAGAAACGAACTGCATAAACCGTAAAGGAATTACTTTAGAATGCTGTGGAATGTACAGGCATCCTAAGCGTTAAACCCTCTGATGACCTAAGAGATTTCTCGTGGCTGTTGCCTAAGAAGACGAGACGTTTTTTAAGATGAAAAGGAGAGTAGGCATAAGAGAGTACCGTATACCGTGTACCTAAAGAAAGTATATGAGCATTCCTGCGAAAGCGAATAGGAAACCATTTATTATGACACCAGCTTATTACGAAATTCAGATATGTGATCATATTTTTTGAATTGGATACAATATACTCCAACGAAATACGTTTTCAAATAATGCTATTACCAAACTATTCCATACAAACTTACAAACCTGGAACTGACATAGATCACAACAAGGAAAAGAGTTTTAGAGTTATGTACATATAATAGTTAAGAAAGTAGCAGAATTATTGTGTATATGTATATCACCTGTTATCACTGTTGAGAGTTTGATATCAAATAAGAGCCACTTTTTTTTTGGGATAGACACTGAAGCCGCAGTAAGAGAGAAACCAGTCTTTTACATATAACAACCGTTGTTATAGTATACTTGATTATACAATTTTATATATAGGAACACTAAGTGGATCGACGTCAAATGCAAACTTCTGCTTTTATCTGAAGTCTCATAATGGGTAACTATTATCTTAATTACCGTGGCAATTTCAGCTGTAGCTAAGGCAAATAAGTTGCACTATAGCGCAACGACAACGGTCGTGATTACCTCGCATCGCACCGACTCAGGGTATAATGATAGCAATAATTTGACCCTAATCGGCCGCATTTCGCTTTGTAGTCGCCTTGGGATCCAAGGCTGATTTTAAGCTGGCTCTATTTTGTGCATCAGTGGACAGCTATCTAAATCAACGGGTAATTACAGCACTGCCGTTATCCTAATCGTTGGTGCTCTAATGTCCGAACGCTTCCGAATAGATCTTCGTACGTATCCCACAATCGGTGGACACAATACGAGAGTTTAACGCAGGGATTTTAAGAGGACCTTCTTGACCTTAGAAATAATGGTGGATACATATATTTATCCACCATTATTTCTACTATTTTACTTGTAATAATGACAGATTATATAGACAAAATTATAATTATATTAGCCATGAGGTGCCGGCAGAGTATAATAATAGTGCCTCCCTCTGTACCAGATGTCGTAAAAGGTGACTAAGGCACCAGAACTGACAGATGGCGGTATACACATCCAAAACAGTGCAGCTCAAATGCATAGGGCGGGGTTGGGTAGCAGCTCCCCGTCGCAAAAGCTGCGCTCTGCGATTGCCAACACGCTCGCCCAGCGCGGAAATTATGGACAAAATTCCCCCTTTCTTGGGGCTAATGTTCAGCAGTATACTTCCAATGACTGGCATGATGATAGAGAAAATCGTAAAAAATATTTTGTTATTGCTCTTCGAATGGGGGTTCAGTATTGTTTAAATCTTGCATGCTATGGGGAATCTTACATGCATGTTATATTTATATAATCGTTCTACTAAGACGTCATAGAGTTGACAATATATTACAATTAGGTATTTTTTTATGTGGTCAGCAAACAAGCATACGGATATCACTAGCGTGTCGCTAACCCTGTGAACTAAAGATACTATGTCATATTTACTCAGTAATTTCACTGCCTCTCTCACCCTTCAATCCGGAACACAGCAAAGCGAACACTGCTATTTAGCGGTAGTTATAAATAGGTAAAAGAATGAGATTTATAAAAACGCATCAATATAGTCCATATAATGTAATAGCTATTAGCATTTTAACCTATGAAGTGAGATTATTTTATAGTAATTTATAGCCGACCAAAAACATTCTGTAAAAAAACTAGCCAAGTCTCGATTGAGCTGCTTGCTTGAAATCTAGACAAAATGGTGCCCAGTCTAGGGTTCCCCTCTGCGATTTCTTTATTATTATAGTAATTGTTGAGTGACTTGGCTGTTGAAGGAAACAGAACCTGGTGCTCCGTGACAATATTATACCAATCTGTTGCCAGAACCGCTGCCCATTGACGATAAAAATTGCCAATTGGACAACGTTAATCGAGTAACAAGAATTAAGGCTTGATACTGGTTTTGGTTAACAGAATGTATTTCGTGGGATTTTACTTCTTTATTAAGAAACTTTATCATATTTAACACATTTTTTTTTAGTAGTTTTCTTATTATTATAAATCATTCTTTTCTTTTTTTCCGGTTCTGATTCTTGTGGCCTGCCAGTTCTATTTTTAAGCGCTAGTTTTATTTTTAAGCGTATTAAAAGCAGAAGGGGAGTCATTCGGATGTTATAGATTTTAAAACTATTTCAGTTCTCAAATCCAATGCTGTTGGCTATGATGATGTAAGTCGCCGCATGGTCTTTCTCTTACTTAACTTTATTGTACCACCATTGACCCACATTATCAATTTCTCCCTACAACATGGCTCCTTTCCCAGTATATGGCGCAAAGCCTATGTTATCCCGGTTCCTAAAACACCTAACCCTACTTCTCCCCATCAATTTCGTCCCATCTCTATTTTGCCATATCTCTCTAAAATTATCGAGGCAGCTGTACACAAACAGCTCTCTAGCCATGTCTTACAAAACGCCCTTTTAAGTCCCTTTAAATCCGGTTACCGTACAGGACATAGCACTACAACAGCTCTACTAAATATCCTGGATGATGTAAGAGTTGGAATGGAATACTCCCGCCTTAAGGTCTTAATTCTGATTGATTTCTCTAACGCCTTCAACTCTATCAATCACGAAGTTCTCCTCTCTATTCTCTCTTACGTCGGGGTCTCTGATTCGGTTCGGGAATGGTTCGCATCCTACCTTCGAGAACGCCAGCAAGCGGTACGCCTGGTAGATGATTTGTCCCAGTGGGTGACAATTGATGCTGGCGTGCCGTAAGGTGGCATTCTCTCTCCGTTATTATTTTCCCTTTTCATAAACCTTGTCACCAAATCTATTGGCTGCTCTTATCATCTATACGCTGATGACCTGCAACTATACACCCAGGCAGAGTACAATGACCTGGACAATGCCATTGCTCGGATTAATGCTGATTTGACCAACATCACAAACTGGTCACAAAAGTTTGGTGTCTCTGTGAACCCGTCTAAGACTCAAGCCATTATCTTGGGCAGCAAACGGCAATTGTCCAGTTTAAAAAATGTACCTGTAATTATTTTTAATAACGTGGTAGTGCCCTACAGCACATGCGTTAAGAATCTTGGCCTATTTATCGACTCTTCCTTAACCTGGGATGCATTCCTACTAAAACCAAAACCCTTCTTATTCAATCCTTGGTTTTACACATAATTGACTATGGTGACGTGTGCTGCACTAATATCTCTCAAGAACTCCTGAATAAATAGGATCGTCTATTAAACAACTGTCTTCGTTTTTATTTTCGGTTTGCTTAAATACGATCATATTTCCCATTACCGTTCTCTTCTCGGCTGGCTTCCCATTCAAGAACGTCGCAAAATTTTCAATACTTTTTGATCCGTACGCACCAATTTACTTAAAGGAGAGATTCCAATTCCTATCTTCTTCTCACGAACGTAATTTCCGTTCTTCTAATACTCTTTCGCTCTTAACTCCTTCTCATCACTCTAGTTTTTTGACAAACTCTTTTACAGTGACAGCTATACGACTCTGGAACGAGCTTCCGTTGAATATTAAGCAATCCCCAAACAAATTGAACCTGAAACGCTGTCTCCGTACTTTATTTACTGATGCTGCTTCTCTAACTTTATAACCCTATTTCTGATGTACGTTACTTTATGTATATATATACATATATATATTTATATCATATGCATTTATTGCGTTTATTTATACAAATATGTATGCCACGTTTATTTATTTTGTATATATATTGCCTGCACCACTATATATATATATTTTTTTTTTAGTTTTGTGTAATGGGTGACTGGGAGATATTGCCATCTGGCATTAAGTCCGCCATTTGTACATTTTGTAACATTTTGTGCAATAAAGTTAAATAAATAAATAAAAATAAAATATAGGCTCGATTAAATTAAAAGTTGTGTCCCACCCGCTGGATATTTGCAATGACAGTCGATTTTTTTTATGTACCAATAGTAGAAAGGGACATTGCCATATCTCTAATGCTACAGCTGATACCAGCTAAGGGTTCTTCATCAGATACTTAAACCTGCAGTTTATAATATCAAGTGAAGCAGCTAACCAAATTGAATATTTTTTGTGAAGGCGTTTTGTCGATTTTTTTAATAGTTTGCTTGGGCTGTTGTGTTTTCTAATCAGGGTCACTAGGTACTCCAGATCTTCGATTTATCGTAGTTTTTATATTTTTCCCTTTATGTGGTTATTCAACCCAAACTCTGTACCAAATTTCAGCTTTCTGAGCTTATGGGTAGTACTAGTTCTATTTTGATGATCATGAGTAGGTGAGTGAGTGAGTGAGTGTCATTAATGCGAAACTTTGCTTTCGCTTAACTTCGGAACTATAAGTCCCCCAGACTTGAAATTATGGATTTTTAGTATGTTATTATAGCTTACTGGATGATGAAAATTTCTGCGTTCTGGTTTTATCCAGAGGGCCTGAAAATGCGGCGAAATGGTTTCAGTAAAGGATAGTATGGCAGTGCTTGCTTCGCGCTTGACTTGGCGGGGGCACGGCAGTGCCGTGCAGATAAAGACATTTCATTCCAACTAAGTAAGAATAGAGTAGGTGCCTTGCCATTGCATTTACACTATGATTTGTGGCAATGACTGCAACTTGTATATTGTTTTTGTAATGTGGTTATTACCCTATTGGAAAATTAATCTTCAAAGTTAGTGGATTACTAAGGATATATTATTTTTATTTTCAATAAATTAAAACCTGTCGGCTTCAGTGTCTCCATTAGAACTATACAGTGACTCTATTAGAACTCGCCATGCATGAAGTCCTTGTGACTTTGTTGTATCTTAAGTTTGTAATATCCTTGGTTGAACTACCATATGTAATAAACTTGTGACTGTAATTAAAATAATTCAGCGGGACGAACGGGTAACTCAGAGTGACGCGTATGATTTACTGACCTTGTTAATGGGTGAACTTCGTCAAAGTTGGTCCCCTGGCCCAGGCGGCGTTAATAAGTCGCCACGATTACCAGCAGATTACTTGTCTATTTATTTGTAAGCGCATATATTTTACGTGACAGCCAAGCCCCATAAACTCCTTATTAGGGCGGGTAATCTCTCCGTCATATCGCAGGAAGTTCGCACGAGTAATATGTAATTTCCTTGTGAAATTACCGAAGTTTTTCCTGAGATTTATAATGGAAATGTATTTACATTTTGTACTTTACGTGTCTCTTGATAAGAGCTTACCTAATTTTTACTTCCTTTCATTTTAGTTAAACCATAAGATCCTTGTTTTTATTATTACAAAACAAGATGTAAAATGAGACATAAGTTTCATATGAAGTATTTAGTAAATAAATAACAATAAAATTTTTAAATAAAATAACACTTAAACGAGTTTAAGAAGAGATATAACATGATTTAATACAATTGTTTGGTAACAACATAAATTGGATAAACTACTGTCGACCTGAACTTTACCTCGGACAAAGCAATTCTTATCACGAAACACTTTAAGAACAACGTGCAGTCGTCGATGTGTTTCGGAAAGGATTTCTTATATAAAACCCATTGACCTGGGGCGTAACTCAGGCCAAAAGCGCGGGACATTCGGACAATAATGGCGGCTATAATTTGCCTCTAATGGGCCTTACACTATCGCGCTGTCAGCCCTACCAAAAATAACCTCCTCTCGACGAAATCTTTCGCGGGATAGACCTCTTTAGCACTCTTTTAGCACGCAACCTTTGAGACCGACGTGATTTAAGACGCCTTTTATTATGTAGGCAAAATAAGCCACATTGTGTTACACAATCTTTCACATCAACCTTGTGTATCTTCTCGCGTTATATCATTTTACATATTTCATTCGCACCTGTCACAAAAGTTATCCTTGTGTGATTGAACATGAAAAGTTTACGCATTAATGCGTTTCAAGTTAGATTTGGTGAGCAATTTCCCCAAATCAGACTAGAAAGTCGAAGTCGAAGTCGAGTTGTTAACAACGTGTTCTTTTTTAAATCATAGTACCTAAATATATACCTACCTACTTTGAGATAAGATCAAACAATTTTATTGATGTACAATGGAACTTTTTTAATCTGAACTGAAGTACGCGCAATTAACTTGCTAAGTAATAATATAATTGAGCACAGAGAGCTGCCTTGTTCTTTTAAAAATCAAACGATGTAGTGCTCTCAGAAGCACACTTGGTAACTTTGCTAATTGCGATAGACTATCAAACTCAAAAATAATAATTCATTTGTCGAGAATATTAAAAAACATATATATTACTGCAGTATACTGCAGTCTCCATATTCTAGATTCTAAGAAGGATGGATGAATAATAATAAATAGCGTACCAACAAAATCAAGGTAAATATCACCTAAGAAGATTCTCGCCGCTTATATTTATTTTGCAGAAAGCAACTTCAATTAAAAAAATCTTTCTAAAGCCATCATAACATTGGAGGTACCAGTTCTCACATATTCGTACGGCGAAATAAAATGGACAAAAACTGACATTGACAAAATAGAAACAAAAACTAGATATACAACGAGAATTTAGATTCTTCTCGATGCCTAATTTTTATTTTTTATGAAGTGTAGTTGTCGCCTGAATTTATAGCTACCAAATAAATAAGACTAGATGGAGACTTTTAATAGAAAAAAATCCTCAGTCCATGAACTTGTCCTTTACACAACATTTTAAATCAATTAATTATCTTCCACCTTTATCTCTACTTATTGTAGCTCTCTCTATTGCCAATTTTGGATAGATAATTGTGTTTAGTTAATATATTTCTAGTTTTCGTTCAATAGAGAACAGCAAAAAAGTGAGAAGATAAATCTTTGGCGTAGAAAAGAACTGCATGGCCGACACTTTCATGACCTTGAATAACCACATATTGATATGAAGGCGACAAATAAATGGCTTAGACTAGTTGCACTTTTCCCAGAAACAGATGGTTTTATGATAGAAATTCAGGACCAAGTTATTAATACAAGAGAAAGTATTTTCTCTTGTATTAATAACTTGATATAATACATCTTTAAAGACTCAAACGTCAATGTCAATCAGCACTGACAAATATAGAAAGTGCAATAGACAATCCGAAACAATCTAACATACAACATGTGCCTACCCCATCCTCACTCAAACTGACTTTACTCACCGCCATAACTAAACCTGCAACATAATCAAATCAAATATAACTTGTTACTTCTAAACCCTTACCATACTACCAATATAGGCCAAAAACAATACTGTGAACCTGGAAAAAATACTGAACCAGCTATAAGATGTATTATTCCGACTCACCGAACTGTACATAACAATCGGCCACACATGACTCTAATTGATAAGAAAATCAATACAGTATGTTATATATACATAGACATAGCTTGCTCTGACATCCACAATCTACATGAAACTATCACAGAAAAAATACACAAATACACAGAACTGAGGAAAGAGATCGTTAAAATACGGAATACGTATAAAATGTTCATTGTACCGCTGTTGCGTTAAAGCATTGGTGTTATTCCTAAAGCACGCTAGCTACTTCATGATTTATTGCACTTATAAATTCTGCAAATTTGGATGTCTCTTAGCATCTGGAATATTAGTCATATTTATTTCCATAAAATTTTTACTACAGCTACAGCAAAAATATTTGTTAATGTAGGGAAACATTGAAAAACTTCAAGAGATGAATTTGCTTGGCCAACAGAAACAGATCTTGAGAAGTTTGTGGCTTGTAGAGCAGTGAGCTTGTTGCATTTTTCGTCTATATCACTCTCACAAAATCTGCATTTCAAATAATTATTGACATCCTTCTTGGGTTCCTATTTTGTCAGCAGTCTTACATACAGTAGATATTGTTGACTGAAAATTGTCTTTTTGCCTTACGAATTTTTGACTTACCAGAAAGCATTGATATCACTATGCAGTAAGCGGAAATACTTAACACCTGCCGCTCAGTCCGAAAGTTCTTACAAGATGATACTCCTTTCCTCTATTATAATCCTGAAGTTCACTTGGCTTAAGCCCGTGAGTTTCAATTATATACCGAAACAGCCTTATTGTTTTGAGAAATTTAAATCCAAAATAATAATAATAGTTGTACTAATAAAATGCAAGTAAAATAGTTCAGAAATTGTAACTATGTTGAGATAGAAGCGCTCTTAATATATAACTGTAATTAGTATTACGCACCATGTAGTTTTACCTAATTTTATTTTTTATTATTAAACATAGACATATTTATTATTAAAATCATACTTATACTATATCTTTATAAAAATACTCAAGTCCATGTTTTGTATAATGCAACTGAGTTAATGAAGTGCTCAAATGGAAATAATATAAGGAATATATATAAGGAAAGCCTGGATATCCGAAAATATAAACTTAACATATTTTTTTTTATTAGACTAGGTCGACAATTAAGCATACAAACCGTGTGAAATAGTAACCGTCACCGTAGCCTATAGGCGCTCGGAATATCACACAGGATATCACTAACGCATTGTCAACCTTATGACTTGAAGATATTATGTCACATTACCCAGGAATTTCACTGCCTCTCAGCCTTTAAACCGTAACTCAGCAATGCGAACACTGTTATTTGCCGATAGAAATGTGTGAGAGTGAGGTACCAATACTGACTACCCTTGTATGAGTTTTAGTTAGACTTACCCAAATCTATAATTACCTCACCACCTTAGTAAGCGTAGCTAATGGTTAAAGTCAAGTTTTGTAAAAAAAAAAAAATATTTTGGGTCTATGTTTAAAGGTTAAACACCATAAACAGCCTCCAAGCATATAAACTATTGCCTAATATTGATCTCTAAGCATATCTGATACGGAACTTAAGTACTTCTATTGGATTAAAGATAAAGCCTATTTAGTAAACTATCATATCGATTATTGATATTGCTCTGTGATTAGAAGAAATTGAGAGCATTGGATAAGCTTCCTACGTGTCTGACATGCCCAATAAAGAGGTTGTTAGGATATTTAGCCATACGTTTACCGTATACTCGAAAAAAGCGGCAGGAAGCCAATATTTTTTTTCCCAAAAGAAAAGGAAAACAAGGAAATATTAGATAACTTATTTGACCGCGGTACGGACGCGTTACACGTAAACGTGTCGAGGAAATAAAGTAGGAGGCGTGTCCGAATCGACGCTAGGAACACTCACGATTTTCCAACATTTTTGGAGATAGTTGCGGAAAATAAACATTTATTTGTATATTGCTGTACAACAGGATAATTGTGACGGATGACTACCTCAGTCATAACAGTTTTCAAATATTTTGTTATTGATAGATATTGATACTTATTTCGTGTTTATTTAAAAAAATAATAATTGCATAGATTTTAATCCTATCCTGTTTATTAGAATTTGTAAAACACCTATTTACAATTATAGACTGATTAGTTGGCATCTTCAGAATTTGGCAATTGGCCAGATTTTAATAGGTAAAATATACCAAGAGTCCATATTTGAGGAACTCGAATCGGAATTCTTTATCATCTCTTTAAATATTGCCAGGTTTTCCCAAAACTTTATATGGTCCGTCATTTTAAGAGTCTCAGTGTTTATGAAATAATAATTATTTTACTATGCTTACCGTTATAATAATAGTCATTTTAATATCCTTTATGACATTTACTAAATACTTGAATCTATGAAAATTATGTCAATATTAAAATGTAATTTATATTTTAATTCGATCACATACCAAGAGTGACGTCAATCTAGTTTTAAGTAATTTTTCAAATTAATGTTGCAAGGAATTTTTCAATTTAGTTTTCATGATAAATTATTGTCTGGACTCTTAAATTTTTTTCAGTTGATAAATAATATTTTGGTATTATAGAGAACTGTCATTTCTTATTATTTTCAAGGAAATAGAACAAAAGATTTTTTAATTTAGACCCGTTTCAAATATTTTTGCTCTAAAAGAGAGAAATAATAACAAATAGGTCCGTCTCTCTTTCCATCGATCCATATTATAAAAAAGGAAATTAAAAGCTTAAAAAATTATCAAATAGCAGATTAAAAAAAGCTGTAATAAATATAACATACAGCAGGCTTGTTTACTTAGTGAACCTAATCATAGTTTATACTATTTTGTATTTTCTACTAAGAAAAACAGAATTCTTCCGAAAGAAAAGACGAAAAGGGTCGCTGTCCAGCCGGATCAAATCCAGTCGTCTGTTACCGTCTTAAGAAAATTTATTTCGCGCCGCGTTGTGGACGACGATAACGCGGGAACGTGTCGGCCACTCGCGGGGAATGTTTAAAGAAAGTGTTATTCAGCCAAAATATAGTCGGGCCAGGTCGGGCTTTGTGTCTACCACCCTTTTTATTTTTAAGAATGATACAAGTACTATTTTTTTGCCAACCCACCAAAGAGTAAACGTACCTACACTTGAAATTTTTGTTATAATAATAACGAATATTAAATGGTGTTATTTTTTTATTAAATAGTAATGTAAATACTATTCTGTTACTATTGCTTTTTTGTGATAACATAGGAAAATATAGTAAATTCTAGTAATGTCAAACTTGCTTTTCTACACTCATATTTATTTCTATCGATACTAGTATTAAAGTTTGTTTATTAGTTTGGTTGAGCGCGCTAATCTCAGACAGACTATAATTGCAATTTTTTTTCTGGTGGATAGTCCAATCATCCAAGAAGGCTTTAGGCTACATAACATCAATCTGCAACCAATGGGAGCGGAGTAACAATAAGAAATAATGCAAAAACGGGAATTATTAATCCTTTTCGAGAGCTTCCGTTGCAAACGATGCGTAAACGGTTTTAAGTACTCAAAAATCATATATGATTCAAAAGGGAAGAGACGCTTACCGGCAGCTAAGCTTGCTTAACGAAGGACATAGTACTACCTTTTAATCAAACCGACATTTTGCAGCGATTGTGATTTAAATTACAACCGAAATGATTAATCTATCTCCACATGATAATCGAACACACGCTGAATGTATTGAACGCATTTTTGTATCAATAAGGTATAAAATACATGATACTCCTTTTTATAGAAAATTCGAGCCGTATTGTTAAATATTAAGCCGGCTTATCCCTACAAATACGGAGATTGTAATATCCCCAACCAAAAAGTCAATCTGCTTACGTCACAGAAAAAATGTGGCAAAAGCAACCAGCAAACGAAGCAGGAGGCGTGTCGAAACGTTTCGCCAGGAACGGTGCGATGGTTCTATCTTAATTAATCGCGGACTGCCCGCCGCTCTTTATTACGGCCTTCACGTTTGATTTAACAGCTTTGGGAGCCAATCAATTCGAAAAATCCACTCGATTTTGTTGAAAATGTTTCGAAATGCAATTGTTTTGTTTTGGTAATACTTTCTATTGTAATAAGTATGCCGCATAACAGTTATCCCCTAGTGTATTAGTATCACTTTATGGTTGGAATTATACACGATTTCAACTACCAATTAGTAAGGTTTTTCCCTATATTAAATTATTTATTGGAGTAGAGTACCATCGGAATTTATGTTGACAAGGAATGCGGTATGAGCTTTTATTGCTGGAAGTATTCAAGTTATGATACGCGAGCGTGGTTTCGTGGACGGAATTGGCGGCAAATTAAAACTAAAAGAAGCGCGAAAAGCAAGAGAGATGGCAGTAGGCATTTTTACGGGACCTTTGCTTAGCAAGCGGCATGGTAGTTCACGTGTTGGTTGATAGAGGGCGTAGTTACAAAGCGCCTTTTACTACGAAGTTCTTGTGAAACAGTACAGATGGCGTTTTCACTGAAACTCTCCTGTGTAACTAACTTGAAAAACTGGAACTGAAGCAGTTTTTCAAGTATAGATGATACTCATATTTTAATCGTATATTAACAGATAATTAAAGCTATATATCTATAATATATATTAATTTTAATGCGTAAGCCAACGTACGTAGCCTACCAAAATATTCAGTAGAATTATTATACTTTTATAGATTAACAATCTCTACTTCTAATTTCAGTACGTGTTTCAAACTTAGTTACGTTATCAAAAAACGAATAAATAGAAATAAACTCTTTATTTTGCAAGTGCAGTTGTAAATCCAGAGTTTTCCTTAACAATGTTTCTAAAGCAAAA
Source organism: Heortia vitessoides (assembly GCA_020976665.1). Lineage (NCBI taxonomy): Eukaryota > Metazoa > Arthropoda > Insecta > Lepidoptera > Crambidae > Heortia > Heortia vitessoides. Next base: position 10,527,861 of record JACJUM010003237.1, read on the forward strand.
ATTACACTCAGTCCCCGCTCGTGTGTACCTCAATTGTCTTGAGACCTCCTTTAATTTAAAAAAGTTAATCCAAGCCGTCGGTTTCCCCTTCGTTTGTTAGCTGTAATGAATCATGGACGCAGTTATCCCGTGCTTGGCAGACAATCACGAAGCCTCCTTCTTCATTACAAGACACATTTTGTCGGTCATTTTCTTTTTTATTTTTTTCTGTTGAAAACTCGTTTATCCACTTTAAGTGGTTCATTTAAGGCTGTGGCTATTAAAGCTATTCAGAAGAGTTACTAGTTTTGTATTTCTTCTAACGGAACCGCATATAAAGTTTAAATTTGGTAGTAATTAAAATTTAATCGGTCATTTAAAAAACCTCATAAGTCACAGAATTATAATTAATCAGAAATCAATAAGAACTGTTTAATACAAATGAGTTTTAAAGGATTTTTTTTAGTTTAGATTAGTATTAAAGTGATACGAAATCCAAAGAGCATATAACCTTTACAATTTATTAATATAAATAATGAAAAAAATCTGAAAAACAGTTTTTGACTTATGTTGTTTTACCGAGGAATAGGTTTAGTGGCATATAATTTAACCAAAATAATTGTAGTAATCATATTTTTTATTGCTTATAATTAAGAATTGCACTTAAAAATAATCTTATGAACATTTTATATACATTAATTTGTCATGTTTTAATATCTTTACGGTACATAGTCATAAGCCAGCTAAAAATATTGTTATAAAATGGCATATGCTCTTCCAGAATGCTATCTTGAACTTGTATTTAATCGTCTATTTTTTTATTGATGGGAACTTTCAAGTCAAATGCTTTGGTTGATGAAATTAAAACAGAACTTGTTATTTTCTTTATTAATGTGAACGAATGATTTATCGATCCATCAATATATTTCTCGGATAAGATAGTTCCTTTTATATCTGAATCAAACTTAAAACTAGTGTATGTCGAAGGAGCAAATGACTTTTTCTGATCTTTTGGGACTTCCCTATAAGATTCAGTTGACAAACATGTTTTTTTGTACAAATTTGGCCACCATTTCTTAAGTTTTTAGTTTTTTGACTGTAAATGTTAAGCGGGAGTTCGAAACCAAATTAATGTATTCTCCTGGGACGTAAATGCGATCATGCTTTCGAACATTTTTTTTCTATGACTCCAAAATCACGGTCATTTGGTAAAAAGGAGTGACCACGTGTGTAAAAATACTGATAAACTTTTTCAAATCTTTTAGGGTCAGTCGATGTCTAGTCATCTAGTGATGCGTGCAAAAACCCCTTAAGTCACTGACTAATGCTGTTTATGCAATGAACGTCTTTCACGCGGTATTATTAAAAGAGGAGGGATTATATCGACTCAAGTTGTTTTCACCCAGAATACGCATCTAGCTTTGAGGAAGCATTTTCAGCAAAAAAGCGCATATTGGAAAAAATGTGACTTAAGTGATTTTTGTGATGACTGATTCTATAGTTGAAATTATGAATTATTTGAAATCAATTGTTTATTGAAATAGAACTTCCAAACTTATAAATATTGTAAATCCTGTCTCCACAAAACTTTATGCCTGATATTATTAATGATTCCTAATGTTAATCTGTTAGTCTGTAAATTCTGACACTAATAGTTTTCTAATTACTTTTGTAATTTAGTCTACAATATAATTAATTTTATGGGTTTTATAAATCAACATTTCAATCTACCAAAACCTATCAAAATCTCACAGTAATTTTTAAGCTTAATATTGATCTGTTGTTTTGTGAACGCGAATTTTTTTTATTCACAAATTGATTAAAAAGTATATCTACTTACTTATACTTGCGAAGCATCTTCTGCTACAACAAAGTATACTAAAAAGCGGAAACATTTGTTTAAGTGCAGTCCCATCCGCTCCCCTTTATCTACCGACACCACTCTAATACTTACACGGTTTAAGGGTCAGTGATAGTCGCCACTAAGATGTCCACAGATATAGCCGGTAAGTCACTATGTTCAGTTCTCTAAAGAACTGTATTTAAAAGTGAAGAAAAAAGATGCAGTTAAGTATTTTTCAATAAATAAATGTTTAACATATAAAAGTTTAATCCAAAAGCAAAAAGGCTGTAGGATTTTTTTTTAACTTCGAATTCGCAACTTCGAATTCTCTACCATTAATCGAATTGCATTCAGAAAAAAATACATAGAGAGGACACTAAGAAAAGGTAGCATTTAAAACACCTTCGCAGATTTAAAAACGGATCAAAACGAAGGAGCAAGACAGTGTCCGAACGAAAGTTGACCCAAAGAGGATGACCCGCTAAGGCCTCTGACATCTCTGTCAATATCCGCCCTTGTTGGGAAACTTTTCAAAATTGGAATTCCAAAGTTCAGAGAGACGTGCCGGCTCGCAGCGCGTTGCGCGCTTCATCTCTCAAAGGATATTCGGTAACGTGCCATGTATTTACGCGAATCGAATTATCTATTGTGGCGTAGATTATTGCATTTACTGAGCGTGAAATTGCTAAACACTGGAAAAGAAAACATTCCATTTCTTCATTTATTTTTTTATCTGCCTGTTAAATCCGTATGCTGTTTTCTCGTTCCTTTCCTGGTTTGCGTCTTTAGAGCAAAACACTAGACACAAAAAGATATAACAGTATCATGGGATTACTTATAGATGAGTTAATTACTCATCACAAATTATTACTAGATATATATAAGTCTACAAAAGGATAGTTATTTTTTAATATAAACTGACTTTTAGTTTATAGTTTTCCTAAGCATTGAAAATAATTATGCTTTCCCTATTAGGTAAGTTTCTTATTAGTTTGAGAACTACTACAACTACAAATACCATACAGTTTAAGTTGGTAGTTCTAAAGTTAGGTATTCCGAAACCATTATCCGTCTAATTCCGTAAGGTTTCACGTATGAAGAGTAGGCTTGTTAAAACATGTTCTCATTCTAAATGCTTTAAGCATCAAAATGGCTAAATGCAGACCGAATAATTTGAACCGTGTGGTCTAATGCCAAAATCAATTTGCATTCAACAAAAACAACCGTCTAAACAGTCGAAACTTATACACTGGGGTTTCCCGAGAGGAGGCCAGTTAATTTGACACTTCGAAATTGCACGCCGCCATTATCACATCTAACTATTGCACCTCAGACGATATAAGCCTGAGCCTTATTGGACAGGGGAAATAAGTCTAAAGTTGCATTGTGGGATTAAACGCAACTCAATTAACTGGCGGCGAGTATGTGCCTGCTCGGTCTCGATATCAGATTAGTTCCTCCACGGATTACATTAGTAGACGCACGCTGGCTACGTGTATAGCTACTGAACTCTCTATCCAATTACGAGGATGATAATATTCAATGGTCATGTAGATTAGCTCTGTCAACATATTACAGGATATCTTGCATCGTATTAGGATTAAATTATGACGCTCTGATTTGACTTGCGAATTGGATTGCCATGATTTTTTTTTAGAAAATTAAACGAATTTATTCTTGTGCACCAAATCACCAGAATAAATGTTTATAATTTCAGAATACTGTTATTAATTAGTAACTGGGTCTAAATGAGAATCGACCAACATACTAACTGCTATGTACACTGTCAGCAATACCCTAAATATTGCTGACAGTATACATAGCTAATAATAAATATATAAGACTAAGTTTTAACCTTAGTTTGTATAATATTTCTTATGCTTACAGCACTAAAACGTCAGCTCACATTTCCATTATAAAACAACTCGAAAAATAAATTAACCTCGTTTCTTAGATATCTTTTTCGTATTTGATAGTCTCCAAACAAAACTAAATGCATATTGATATTTTTAAAAAGTATTTCATTTAAAACTTACACCAAATCAGCAAATCAGCCATCTGTTCATTTGATTTTTTAAAAATATTAATATCTATTGCTTCAACTGATAAATTTAGCGTCAGATATTTCAATATACTTATTATGTTGTCAGTTTGATCAATGCATTGCAAGGATGAGTGCATTATGGGATTAAACGCAACTTAATAAAGCGTTCGTGTTTGCTTCAACTCCATTTCAGATTAGCTGTGGATTTCGTTAGCAAACGCATGCTACGCTTGGGGTGGTAAGGCGTACTACCAACGCTTTTATATTGTCAGTATATAAAAGGATAACTTAGATATATTATCTTCAGGTCATAATATAAATGGCTATTTTGTATGGAAATAAACATACAATTGATTCGTTACTGGATATTAATGCTACTGAAGTGTGTAATAATATGTGCCGAATGTATATAATATCACTATATTATAAAGACATAACGGTGCATAGCTCAGAAACTGATAATACAATTATTAGCAGCCTCTGCCTTTCTACTATATCCTTAAACTAATCAAAATACACAGATAAGAAGATGACATGACAATAACAAACAGTATTACGTTACATATAATACACAACACACGAGTATAAGACTAATAAGCGCGATCTGTAATAAAAACATAAATAAATCAACATAATTCAATTTTATTAAATACATTTCTATTATATTCATTTATTAAATACAATGAAATAATATATTAGCAATTGGGTGAACATAAGATTCCCAATTAATAAGTTTTGTGACCTAAGTATTGCATGTTATATTAACTGGTATTTTTTGTCATCCATTCAACTGGAATATAACAATTTAGTACGTTAAAATAGATAGCTGCACGTGGTAGTGGGCTATCTATATTGGACGCCATAACTGGTGGTAGCTCTGAGTTTTACATACATTTCATAGAATAATACAATCAATACGATCCCACGTAAGTGGGATAGTATTGATAACCGCGATAAAACCGCGTAATGTTTAATTGTTTATTTCGTTATGATTAGATTCCGCAATAATTATATCTTTCACCTTTCACACCAGAACACAGCAATGTGAACAATGCTATTTGGCAGTAGAACCAAGTGAGAGTGAGGTACCAATGCAAACAACATTTGTGTGAGGTATAGACCTCTACCTCCTGTAAAACTAATTTCTTATTAAATACAATATAAAGGTATGTTGTTTTTTAAACTAAGTAAACTTAGTAAAACCTATGGAAAGTTCCTATGTAAGAGGTCTAACTTACTACATCACTAAGGTGAAAAATTTCACAGGTCATATTTATCATTGTTGCAGTATGAAAGAAACACCTATTTTTTTCTAATTACGCAAGCCCTGCAAAGCGAATAGTCATAAATATCATATTCAGTTTATTTCCCTTAAAAATAATAGAAACACGACGAGTGGGGAACAACAGTATGGTGTATTCAATACTCTTAGACAAAAATAGCATAAATGATAAAATTATTGACAATAATAAATTGATTCCTATTTTCCTTGGTAATTTTTTTTTGTTATTATTGCTAGAAATGAAATAAGAATATTGCTCGTAACACAAAATACAAATATAATCCTTAACGACTTTATTAACATTTCTAATGCAATCTTATGGCGTTTCACATAACTGTCAGTCTTTTGACAGATGGCGCTCTAAATATCGTTTAAAATAAGCTATTGGAATTCTGTTTTTTATTTATTATATTTACCAATTAGAGCAAAACGTTTGTCGAGTCCGCTAGTACAAGTAAAAAATTAAAAAAAACCCATTTGCTTATAATTGCCACGCTAGCGCTAGTGACGAGATAGCAATCGGAGAGCAAAGGTTCGTGATGCGGATGCTGCCAAATCCGCTGACTATATCCGCTTTTTCATTTAATCTTAGTCGTCTCTTATGGTCACTGCCACGACCATCGATGACCGAGATCCTTTTAAACCCTGAAAGTGAATATTTTTTTTACTTATTGATCCACAATCACTTTTCTTCGAGTGACGTATCCGTACATGTATAAATACTTTATTTTTCTAATTGATACAAAATATAAGTTAATCATAGTCCTAATTATTAAACTTCCTTATCAAAGAACTATGTAAAAGTTAGTTGAATATTTATTTAATATATAAAAAAATTCATACATGCGTCGTTTCATAATATCCTGGTAAGGTTTTTTCAAGGAACAGTTCTGATAAGTCGCAGTCATTAATTATGATACAGTTTATATGCATATCTGACTAGATTCATTACGTATTTGATGCCACAGATCAGTGACAGCTAGTTAGAATATTCAGCAGCTAATCTAATACCTCGCTTGTCCCGTAGGTATACTGTGACACTTATTAGATTGTGCTCGGTTTCCTTCATTTGTTTATGAATGAACCTGTCAATGTCAAATAAGTAACTAATAATGGCCGACTGATAATGCACATATATCAAAATGCTTTCTGGTAAGAAAACAAAGACGTTTATCATTATTGCCATTATAAGTCCACAGTTGGACCTAGTATATTAGCAATTGCAGAGTGCAGCTTTTACGACAGGGGTACTGCTGCCCAGTCTCAACCTGTGCATATGAGCTACACTATTTCGGATGGATGTACCGCCATCAGTCGGTTCTGGTACCTTAGTCGCTTCTTACGGCAACTAGTACAGAGCGAGGTATTATTATACACTGTCGGCACCACGTAATAAAATGAAATTCAAAAATATAATGTACTTTAATTACTATCCTTTTGTGTTCTTTTTTTATTCCAGTGACTTTTAGTTGTCTAAATAATATATAGCTTTAATACAAAGTTCACGATATGTCGCTCTTGTGAAACTTAATGTTATGTTGAATATTCCATTGCTCTTTTTAACAAGAGCGACATATTACGTATGTTTATCTGAATGTATTAAGTCAAAGAGTTTCTATACTTTATTTTGCATTTAAATCAATTCGTTATAATACCAATTACTTTTACCACCATGCAACAAACATTATTTTTAAGTATCTGATTTAGAATTTTAGGCTTAAATATTAGGCGATTTTATACCCATTGACCTCTTTTACGGAAAAATACTTTCCTCGTTAAATTTAGTATGAATTTTTATTTGACTGAACTTTTGCAACAATATCACGATATGTTTTTTAGGCATTTTTAATTTCGGTTCATCCACAGAGCTATGTTATTCATATATGATCACGTAACTTAGTAATTATATGAATATGAGATAGTTCTTACCTCACAGCCTTAATTACGGTTCTCAGATTTTTTGTTATAAAAATATCTTGTACAATAAAATTAAGGTCAGAACTTCTTAGTGGTTTTAACATTTAGTTCTATAAGTATATTTAAAACAATAAGGTTTGTCCTCGGGGGGTCAGTTACATAATAATATATGTTATGAAATCTAATAAAACATATTCAATAAAATCTTTAGACATAGTTATACCAGTTTTGTATATTCATAAACGTTTTTTTAGTAAGAAATACGTATAATAAAATAAATTAATTGAGACAACATCTCATACATTGACCTGACTCCGCTTAAATCATACGTGTTACAGATTACAGAAAAACAACAAATGTAATACTTTAATATATATTTAACACCTAGACACGGAACAAACACAAATATTCATCTTACAAATATTTGTCCTGGGTGGGGATCAAACCGACTCCCCGGTTAGCGCACAAGATAGGAACAATACCAAATATCTGGGTTATATAATCGGGTCCGTCATATGTGCATCTTTCATGGTTCAGCTAAACGTCTTCCTTTCATATTAGTCTTAGGAGTTCACCGTTGAACATAGACCTCCCAAGAGATTACCAATAGTAGCAGTTGTAGGATAGTCTTTATTGCTCTAATTTAAATAATAAATTCACAAATCACATACATGATTGACTCCGAAATAAATCGCTTAAAAGACATGTGTTACAAACAGCAAACAACAGAGGAATAACGAATATAATACTAACACATATTTAACACCACAAATACAAATATTCATCACAAAAGTATTTAAGGGTGGGAATCGAATTTTGGCGCATAAGATCCCTGCCATCTACGTCACCGGGCTCGTTTATATTGTATGTATTGTATATAGAGGCATCCGTTTATATATTAATAAATACTAAACCAATATTAAGCAAATAAACCGTTTCATAAACTTGACTCATGACTATTCATACGTTTCATCACGCTACGCGTATAACACGTCACCTAATTAAGCCGGTGCCATAAATTGATTAACCCCTAATTCTGTATCATTGTCCATTTGTACTAATACTGGGCGGGCGTTTGATATGTAATTGTTGATTATAGGTTACATTAGCATATAGCAGGCCTAGATTAGTTCGTTAATTGTATTAACTTTGTTAATTACCCCCACAATAATTTGGGCAATATATTATATTGTAATTATAAACAAATGTAATAGAAAGTGATTTTTATTTTGTACAAGTTAAGCAAAATTTCATTAAATTTATCTGTTTGTTCGTTAAAACTATGCGAGTTTTTGTTTTGCCAATTATTTACTGTAAATCGTTTATGATAAATGTTACGTATAATATACAAAATATTTTTCTGGGAAATCTTTTAACTCCACGTGACATCTTGCAGTTGACATTATCGGAAAATAGTAGTTTTAAGCAGATAGTCGAAATAAAAAACATTAGGTCCGTATCCCGGGATTGCTGTTCTTGTCACGTATGAAATAAGCGTCAAGCCAATGGGGGGCAAGACAAGCATGTGAATTACCGAGCGCACGCCGCACCCCGTGCCGCTTTTCATATTAACTCCTGCAGAAAAGCATGCCAAGTTGCTGGAACTCTAGCTACTGTTGTGGTGTGCTCAAAAGCGTCATTATAATTATTTGTTTTATTCAAAACTATATTGAACCTCTCACTGAAGATTCTCACAAATAAGTTTATTTGATCGATGTGTAGTGTTGTTATTGATGTATGATGTTTTTTATTCTACCTTTAGTAAGTTTTAATATTTTTTATTACTATTATTATTATCGCTGCTACTATTTCTTACCTCGTTGACTTACTTCTTTTACGGACAGTGGCCAAGTAAATATCAGTTTATTATAAATTACTTTATTATTATCAGCGTTAAACTACGCGTATTGCGACTAGCATATACATTTTAGAGCGATCGAGTCGTCTGCCTGAAGCCGCATGTTGTAGATGAAAAACACTGTTTGTGCTTCTCGCAATAAGTATAGAGATGTAGTGATGGCATGTTGTGGTTACGGCTTAACTGCAGGAATATGATATTGCTATACATAATATAGAATGTATAAAACACATTCGATATTGTGTTTGAAGTAGATCACATATGTACTGCCTGAAGTCAATTGAATCAGGGTACTTAAAAAATACATTAGCAAAATTTTATGAATTAAAAACGTTATATTTAATAGATAATCGAGCAATCGATATTTCAGGTAGACTCTATACATCGTCCGTCGTCCGCGTTGGTACCTCACTCTCACTTATTTCTAACGCTAAATACTGTGCTCCGGTTTGAAGGGTGAAAGAGGCAGTGAAAGTATTGGATAATGTGACATAATATCTTAAAGTCACATGGCTGACAAAGCGTTAGGATATCCATAGGATATTACGAGCGCATCTAAAGGCTGCATTGACGCTTACTATGATGCGAACTGCATGCTTGTCTGTCAACTGGGTTTTTAAAGAAAACCGAAAGAAATAGACTTATCTCAGTTTATAGGCGGCACAGCGTTTCAAGAAAATGCAGTATCAAATATACTACCGATAGCTTTGTAGGCACATCCCTTTGTTTCGCATTTCGCATCGATTACTGTACTTGTAATGTGTACTAAATTGATGGTTTAGTATTAAGATACTCGTACACATTACCGAGAATTATCGTAAGAAGCCTAGACTAGACTTGAAGTTTGATGTAGTCGATAGTGAGAGTTCGTGACTGCGAAGCCACTTGACTTCTACACGGTGTCAGATCATATTGTGTGTAAGACTATGGAATGGATACGAGAAAACAACTAAGTAAAGCTTACGTGTTGTTAGCATTTGTTTTTTTATTGCAAACATAATAAGATACATATAATGGAATACTTATCGTTCGATCATAATAATATAATGATTATTATTAATTGTTATTTTTAATTTATAATAATTATATAGATAATTTTGCTGTTATACACAAGTAATATGTAATAAACCGAATAGTCCAAAACTTGAACTCCAACTATAATCAAAATCCTGATGCATTATTTATTGAGATACAGTTACTACTGATATTAATTTTGTCATTATATCAGCCGTTAGAAGTTTCCTGTTGGACATAGGCTTCTTCAAGGAAGGAGCAATGTTACTCTTAATGACTGCTGCTGGAATGCTGCTGCCCATCTAGATATACCGCCATCTGTCGGTTCTGATAAAGGTTTCGGAACCGACAGTCGACGCTTACAACACCTGGCACAGGGGGAGGTACTATTCTACTCCGCCGGTACCCCACGCCAAGTATTGTGTATTGAACAGCAAAGTTGCCTTCCATGATAATTTACAATACGTTATTTTAATTTTGTATTTCGTAGTCGATCTAAACTCTGATTTTATCTTTTACAATCAGTAAATGTGAAAGTGAATTCTTTTTGTATTGGCAATATAACAGAATTTAACTAAATACGTATACAAGAAAGGCATATACTTTTTAAATATATATTACAACATTTGTTGTACCTAAATCGTTATTTTCTTTGATGTTTCATAAGGTTGCATAATCATTAAAATCGCTAGACCGAAAGGTTTACAACGCAAACAATAGTTATAATATACCTATGATAATACATCTTCGATGCGATGACAGATTACCGATAATAATATACAGATATGTACTTGTATCTAAGGCATGTTTGCTTAGATTTAATTATCATTTTAAACTAAATCTACGTACCAATATGGAAATCATTTAGGACCAAGAACACATGAGAGAATAAGAGAGGATGAAATCACTTACGAAAACCAGTTTAAGAAGAGAACGCAATTTATTTGAAAACGTGATCAAAAACCCACATGCGGCGGAACAAGTGCGATCGCGCAGTCCCAGCACGTATGGAATACCGGACACGGGCCGCTCGATCTTGCAACTCCGCAATCGCTGATTTTCGCCAGACCTCAGTGACCGACAGCGGAAAGTAATTCCGGACTACTAGACAGTTGTATATATAGATACTATAGAAATAGCATCTATTCCCGGAAAAGTAACGAGTCCACACCACTACAATTACATTCTATGCGCTTAATCGCTTCAGAATTCCGTGAATTGTATGAACAATTGGCAGAAACTGCGCTTAGGTTATTTCTGTGAATATTACGTAGTTTTTTATTATTGTACCTCCAGCCCTATAATTGTAACAGTAATCAGAGTAGTGGATGCTTAAACACAAATTAAAAAATTTTGTTTTTATTTATAAATATTTATAAATGTCATGCGAAAATATGAAAACGTCTTTAAAATCTCGTGGTATTCCTAAATCTAGATAGTTAACGCTAAGGAAGTTTTAACCTACTTAAAGATCTGGTCGTCTTTTCAATAACACGTACGCTCCAGATAATTTGTCAAATAAACTAAGACTTCTATTCTTCATTATTTTGCAAATTGCGTAGGTAGGTTTAGGATCTACGCTAGCGGGACTGTCTCGATATCATTTTCTGCTATTTTTTTGTGTTTGATTAAAGAAGATCGACAAGCATACAGTATGCATGATAGTAAGCTCAACTACGTTCGTAATATCCAACCTTGTGACTTGAAGATATTATGTCACATAACCCAGTAATTTCATTGTCTCTCTCATCCGTAATACCGGAACATAGTAATGCTACTCGGCGGTAAAAATAGGTGAGAGGGAGGTACCAAAGCAGACGACCTTTGTCTATCTCATGTAAATTTCACTATAGGTATCTGATACAAACGCATATTATTTTACTGAATTGTCTAAACAGAAGCAAAAGTATTTATTATATAAATAGTTAATGCGATCCCAATAACATTCAAAAGTAATACCCGTGATTGATCTCGAGTTTAATACAGCACTTTACAGCATAATATGAGTAAATATTGAGTAAAAGGCAAAAACCGGTTTGTAGGAGAGGCGTATTTATTAACGCTGCGACAGTCTGTAAACAGGGTGTCTTCTTTATATTAAACCCGGCGGTCCATCAGACGCGCTATTAGCCTTAGCGCTAACAACCTCTGCCGTGTAGACATGGCGATAAATAAATCGGTATATCCTTGTCAGACTAGTTCATTAGTTAAAAGTTTATGAGATCGTTTGTTTGTTAAAATGTAAATATATAATTTTTAACCACTTTTACAATTCATTTTAGAATCTATTCAGCTCTTGCTGCAGAGTAAATAAAATGGAACATCCACGAAAATGTTGTTTTTGGGAAGTTAGACAGTTTCAGAAGTAAAAAAAAGCATTTTTTTGTTGTAAGAACATAAGAAAGCATAACAAACCAGCTTATTTAAACTATTTTATTAAGCAAATCTCGATATGGCATAACAAAATTATATAAAAATAAATTCACACTACATATTATACGTTGAACTAATGATATCGGTAAGTAGCTTAAAATATTTATGGTACGTATATCAGATAACGCAGGTATTAATAATATATTACTCAAATAAATAACACCCAGACACAGAACAAATACAAATATCATTTTATAAATATTTGTCATTGGTGGGATTCGAGCCATCATCTGTGCTATCGGGCCCACCTTTAATCCTCGGGTCACTAAAAGTATGGTATAATATATATAATTTTACTTTTTTATAAGTTATACTACAGTAATATTACAAAACTTTAAAGTGACCCTTTTGTAAAGAACGTTAACATATTTTATAAAATATTTATGTACCATTTTTTTCAATTAGTAAAGGCAATAAAGATGCTCATGGGACTTCAAAGACTCTTCATAAATACTCGGCCAAAGAATTTTTATTAAAAACAATGTTGTCTAAAAGGTCTGTATCTCTATGGAATGTCGGCGAATCTCTAATGAAACCGCCTCTGTTTATTCTACCGATACGAAATGAGAAATGAGTGCAGCAAGCCTTAACAATTGTTATCCGCAACCAGTTCATATTTTATTGTAATATTAATTACCGCGGCTTTGAAACACCTAATCATTATCGGTGTTGTTTTGTTTAGTCTGGCATCTACCCTTTAGTAAAGACAAAACAAATAGTAAAAGACATTTTGTTTATTAAAGTTTTAAAAGACTATTACTTCTACTAAAGCCGACAGATGGCGGTATATCCATCCGAGATAGTGCAGCTCAAATGCACAGGGCGCGGATGGGCAGCAGCATTCCCGTCGCTGCGCTCTGCGTTTGCCAACAGGCTTCCCTTGCGCGGCAATTATGGGCATAATTCCCCTATTCTTGGGGAGGCCTATATCCAGCAGTGGATTTCCAATGGTTAGAATGATGATGATGATGAATGGTGATAATAAAAGAAATAGCTTTAAACACTTCTTTACATAAAGTTTAAATGTGACAAATTTTCCCCTTTATTTGTTAGCGTAATTTCCTTATAGAAGGGTTTATTTCACATATAATATAATCATAGAAAAGCCGATGTCCATTGTTGATAGAATAAGTTTTATTCCTCACCTAAGTCAAACTCGAATACTTGAAATTACTATTCTGAAATAAGTTTAAAATTGATAGAAAGCAATGAACACTGAAGCTACATAGTCAATAGTAAAAATATCAAGAGACGAGTTGTGGGAGAGGCGGGCGGCGAGCCTGGGATCCTGCGGATTAGGCTTCCAACACGCACGGCCGAACCAACTTCCTATTTATGTTGGTCCCAAACCAAACAACTTGTAGGCTCTTTATTACAGTTGTTCTTTTCCGCTCACGACGTCGTTACCGTTTCGATAAAATATCGTGTCGATTCTTTGTTTCCAGCGAGGGGCTTAACTTTTGTTCGGTTGTAGTTGATTCGGTATTAAGAATATAAACGTTTCCGTTTGCAGGAAACTGAATATTTATGTCGAGCTGCGTCTGGCTCTCGTTTGCGTTGTATGATTTTCATTGAGAATGCAAATTAAATTTTATTTGTTTTGAGTCGGCGTGGATTTGTGACGCTCGGTTTGTTAAACATTTGAATGGCATTGAACCAACATACATAGAGTAATAGAAAGAATTAATTGTTTATTCTCTCACTGTAATTATTCCATACATATTCTTAATTACGTTTTGTCATTGTAATTTTCAGCTTAAGGACTCTTGAAGGTGATAACTGCATAAAGAATAATTGATTACAACTAAATGCAGCTTTCGGTATGTTTTGGAGATATTAAGTTTAGTATATAATTATAAGAAGTTTAAAATCTTCAATTTTCATGAATAATTCTACAAGGCCAAGTCTAATATTTTAATCTGACGCAATCCAGGCATTTTAACCAACGCTCTTAAGTATGGTACTATATCTGTTATTGTATTTTGGAACACTATCAATGCTAACCATTGGTATCTTTTCAGATGCAGTGACAAAATGTCATGAGTGCATCGAGAATGGAGCGGGCGGGGCGGCGCGTTAAGGCGGGCTCGTTGAGCGGCTTGTCGGGCGGCGCGGCGAGCGGCTCGGCGAGCGGCGTGCGCCGGCAGCGCTCGCTAGAGTGGGGCGGTGACCGCTACAGCAGCAGCGACGACGAGCGTCCGCCGCAACCACCGCCCCTCGCCGACCGCGTGTTTGCCTCACTCCTCGCTCAAGCTACGCAACAATTTGATGGTTTGTACTTTAAAAATAGCGGGCTTGATGTCCCTACTGTCGGTTTGCAAGATGTACTTCAACGAAAAGCCTACACTCTCACTGTAACTATATATTTATCTACTTATATACATTTATACGATTGCTTTCAAAACGAAAGAAAATATTTCCTGAACAGGCTTAGTTATCCTTCATAATCTCACTGCGCTCTCAGAATTATATTCAGTTTGCCTATTTGTAATATAAAATGTAATTAACTAAATGTTGTTTATTTTAAATATTCATGTTTCTGCGTCATAACGCTAAACCAGATTAATATAAAAGCACAATATGTTGTGTGAAACATATGGTTTCATATTTGACTGACGAGCCTGCGGGTCGGCTTGGCGGTATCAACTTAGAATTTGTTATTCATTCAGTGACACGGCCGAAGGTCCGCGGCGGGGCCTAACAAGTGGGATCATTAGTGGAACGTACTAGGGGGGTTGAGGGGGATCAGAGGGGACCACGGCAATTGATAGGGGAGCGCCCTGCGGTGAGCTTATGAGGAAAACTTTACACGTAAACCCGCAAAACCTTCAGTTCCCGGCCTTCTGTCATGCCGGCAGAGACTTGATGAAGTCATACAGAACTGCGCATAATTTTAAAGGGATTTTGCTCGAAATGTCTCAATATTTATAGATGTGAAACACAAAGTGTTATATTCGGAAACGGTGCGCGGTTAGCGGTACCGTAATGAGATTCGGAATAGGATTTACTCTCTAGACCAACATATTTTCGGTTACAACATGGATTCATTAGTAGATTGGAAAGTTGACTATTATAACATTTGTGCTTTTGAGTTAACTCAAATATGTTTAAAACTTACTTAATACCTAGCACGTGATTTCTCTCTTCGGTCTCAATCGTTAACCATTCCAGACAAAGATAACATTGTATAAAATAAAATGATGTTTGAATTGTCTAACTAAAAAATATCATTATCGTTGTATCTGTTACCTACTTTGGTTATAGATACAACAACAATTTTATAACTAGTTTATCTTATCGGCCTTAGGAAAATTAGCTTTGCTTAGACTAACCTAGGTAATCCTATCGCGTATTGGAAGAACTAATTTAGACTAGGAAAAGCTAGTTCATCCTAAAATCAGTTTTGATCG
This sequence comes from Heortia vitessoides, assembly GCA_020976665.1. Lineage (NCBI taxonomy): Eukaryota > Metazoa > Arthropoda > Insecta > Lepidoptera > Crambidae > Heortia > Heortia vitessoides. The sequence continues at coordinate 10,543,641 of JACJUM010003237.1, forward strand.
GTAACTATATAAATATATAACTATCAACGTATACATGTGCTTATGTTATAACACTATTTTCTAATGCCTCCGGCAGCTAATAACTATGTATTTTTATTGTTTGTGAACCACGTTAAATATTTCTTGTTTGAATTATAATGATTTTTCATAACGACTTTATAAAAAATATTTGTGTTTATTGGAATAATTTTATATTTTCATAAAAAATTATTTAAGAATACAAGATATTATACATAAAAAAATCTCAACAAACAAAAATACTTTCAAAATATTTCATCATTGATGTATTTGAACGTATTACAAAATTAGATAAGAACGTCATTTAGACATATGTTTCAAACATTCTAAAGCTTATTACAAAAAAAAATCTAATAAAAATATAAGCAACTTTATAGATGAAGACTTAATAAAATAATTTCTGTTCGTGGCCACATCGTGCCACTTTATGAACGAACATGAATTTAATGTAATATATTAAAGTATCAAGATTAAGTATATATCACCCAAGAAACCACGACACGCTCCCCTATTTTGATGGCTGTGCAATTTCATATTCCTCCGATATGCAAGACCGCACGAAGCTAACGTGGGTGTGTACCTGACATAATCATAAAGGAACGCGCTATAGAAGCTCAGATATTACACTTTTCATGCTCTTTATAAAATTTTATAGCAATATTATTCTGTGCCTGACAACACGCCGAATGTGCAGCCTTTAACTAAGGTTACCTACAACCTTATATTAGAAGATATAAGAACCTTAAATTAATAATCAGCTTGCTTTTTCATATCTTGTGCCAGTCAAAAGTTGAACTCGGATTCCTCTGTTGTCTAGCGAATATCATGCTATTAAGGTTCGAGATCTAATTAATATAATTAGATAGAATTAGACTGTCTTTGGTAATTTAACTTATATATAAAATATGCGAACTCGGTCAAAAACTTACTCATTCTATACTTCTGCAGAATTAACAAAGTTACATATGTGAATCCGTGGCAAAGTTACGTAAGATACAGAATCCAAACTAACACCTGTGCGGTTGTTTAACCCGGGGCACTCCGCGTTTGTCCTCATTCCTGCGACAGACGAATTCTCGTCATAAGCCTGAACTAAACCTTGCTAACGTACGGTCAAACTGAAATAGACCTTATTCTTGCACCCGTAAATGTGTTATTTCAAGAATCAGGAGTAGCCTAAAGGTTATTATCGTGAATGAAGCTATGTTGATCTTTGGCGTAGAGCAATACACGCAAACTCCCAATCGAATGATATGTACAAGTCATTTCATTTGATTGGATTTAGTTGTTAGATACTGTACTGTGTGATATCAGCATCGTTTCCTTAACAAATTAATATCTCTGATATCATAATAAGCGATACATACAGGGTGTACAACATGATATCAGTAATAGTTTGTTTCAGGTTTGTGTAAGTAATTTTTAATGATACACCAGTCTCGATGACACGAGTGACTTCATGATCATTTGTGATGTGAAAATGATTAGAATCACTTGGGGAGGCTTATTTTTAGCATCAGACGTCCTGAAACCTTTCCCTCGGGAACAGTTAATTTTTCCGGAATAAAATGAAGTAAATATGTGAGACTTTTTTAAACAAACATATCTCTCCTATATTTAATTTGGAGTTAGTAGTTTATATAGCATACAATATTAATAAATTACACAGTCACAAGCCTTGATAAACAATAAAAATCTGACATGTCTAATTATTTTAATAAGTAGTCTCAACAAACTTTCAAAGAACTCATTAGTGTAAGTCTTCATACTAGTTGTATTGGTTAAACAGTAAAAAACATTAGTGTATTGATAAAATATTGTATTTTTTCGATTCCGTAGAAATTTATATAGAAAACCAAGTAATAACATGTTCATACACTGTAAAAAACAACCTAATTAGATTGATAATTACTTAGTGGTCATATCACCCGCTATTGTTCAACGAAAAAGAAAATAGAAAAACTATTTTAATTTACTATAGTCATACCGGTAGAACATTATTTGTAAAAAGATGTGATAACAGCTAAGAAATAAAATAATGATAACGTGCGGCTTCAAGTTTCTTTGAATTTCACAACAATGCAACGGTTGTGTATACCGTTCTAAATTTTGTAGGCTGCTCTTCTAATATAAATAATATTTTTGCCTCCCAGAATGTGTCATCCTGATAACGTTGTGTATAGCTCATATTTGATATGAAAGGCACAGGGGCCGATCTTAATATTCCTATTTTTATAAATTATGACTTACCTAATTGCTATTTTTATTTCATATTTTTCAGAAAAGTCCAAGTAAACTTATGTGCTTATAAAAAAGGTTAATATAATATAAATAAAATTAAAACAAAGCTATTTTTCAATATATACCGCGCTTGTGATTACTAAAATAAAAACCGATATCTTTAAGAAGTTCATTTAACCCTACAATGACTTTACGTACTTAAAATATTGTAAATTAATACTAATATTATGTGAAAAATTATGTTTATTGATATGTTGGATTAGTTTTTCCACGATAAAACTACAGAATAGTGTAAGAAATTTTTTTCCGACTACATAGTTAATTAACTATTGTAACACATTTGCTGTAATTTACAAATATACTAGCGGCCACATGTGAATTTATTTGAAAATAGGTCTCAGGTTCATGTGATACGCAAACAAAGCTGCAGGCAGGTGCTAATATTTCGAATACTTCTTTGTGAACAGACTACAAGTTTAAAAGTTTCAAATTGTCTAACTTTGGACTTGTTAACTTAAATGAAACGGCCTGTTTCAGATTACCTGAGTTATTACTTGTTGAAACAGTATCCATATTAAGTAAGAAATAAGAACTGAAAATTTATAATAAAACCAATATAAGGATTTTCATTACAATCGAATGTAATATTGGTATCTGTGAGTACTTTTAATAAAACATGGAAAAAATATTTATTACATGAACCTCTCCTTATAAATCCAATGGGGAGAAAAATATTGAAGGACAGGAATTTTATTACTTGCCAAGTCGGTTCAATAGGGAAAAGTCAATAGAACGAATGATTGTTATTTAAACAAAAACAAAATATACTGATTTCAATCTTTACAGAACAAAGTAATATTATTACCTGAGGCACTGTTAGGAGTTAACTGAACATCAATCATTTCGTACCACGCGTTTGTTTCTAGTCTCTATGACAGAGAAGTGACGGAACTCATTTAGGTTATTTTTATTCTCATACAAGGCATAAGACATTGACGGGCCCGATGGCGCAGATGGTAGATATCCTATATGTGCTCCAATGTGATGAATACTTGAGTCTGTCTTGTATCTGGGTGTTAAATATGTATTTAGGTATTATATTGGTGTTTCCATAAAACCAATATCAATAGATTACCATAATAAATTGCCACTACAATAGGTTGATTACGCGATTAGATAACTACTGCTGCATTCTATTAACACATGTTGAGAATGCTAACCTTGCTTAATAAGGTATTATTATAAAATATACTGTTTCTTTCTTCGACTTATGTATATTGCAGCTTGTTAATCTATAAATATAAATATGATTATAATGATAATTTACTATATAAATTCCGGACAACCTGCATTTAAAGTGTCTTCATATGTATATTGTACAAAAAAGATATGAAAAGTGAGATGTTTAATCCGATATTGCCTAATCAATAAACAATCCTCAGAGCTCAAGTAGGCGAGCTATCACCCATCATTGAATAAAAGATTTATTAAATTCTCGCTCCGACGGTAAACGCTTTATTGGAATGTCATTTTGATTCCGTATGTACATTCAATTAATTCTTATTACATTATTTTACATTCAATATTGGCGCCAGATCTCAAAGGTGCTTGATTTTTGCTTAAATTATATTGTTGTTGAGATATTGATATTATGATTATATATATTTACGTTTTTTTAAAAGCATGCTCTTCAATACTTTCTTGATATTATAACAAACTTAGACGCTTCAAGATGTAATTTAACACGTAGTTGTGCGTGTTAGGATTTTGAAGATAAGTTAGTTTTTATAATTTACTATATTACTTATTATTAGTAAATTATGAACAAGCAAATTTTTTTTAGTTTAATAGTAATTTGGGTACAAGCGTATATCGTTGTACTTCAAAAATATAAACATGTGTGATAAGATTCATTTCTATAATTTTATACTATTGGTACCTCAATCGCCGCTTATAGAATTTGTTACAGGGAGGGTATTATTACACTTTTCTGGTACCCTACGGCAGATTTCTATCAATAAATTACTGTTAGTAAAGTCACTTTAAAATTAAAGTTCAATCGGAGTGTCGTCTCATACTACAGCGAGATCGAGTTTATAAGGATACAGTATGAAGCTTATTCAACGAAATCGGATTGAGAAAAATAAACTGCATTTATTTATAAGCACACGTGTCGAAGCTACGTGCCGTCTCGGGCTTGGCGGGCAAGCGCCACTCTTCAATATGTATAGCTTGGGAAACTGCTCAAGATTTTGTGATGATTTATAAGTTCAACTAACTTCGGTTACAATAAAATCGTAAAACAACTTTTTTATTTTACCCCTACTATTTTGATGATTGGACCAGTGATCACTCAAGAAAATGTTTGACGTAACTAGTTCCATTAAGGTAGACCTCGTACAAAGGCCGTCGATTGATACTTTACTTTCACGTGTTTCTACCGCTAAACAGTAGTTTGCGTTGATGTGTTCCGTTTTGAATATAGATGTGTTGTTTATTGACTCAACCCAGATAAATTCTTTTGGTATTTTTCACACTAGACTACAATGTTTGTGTAATTATCATCATAGCAGCCCGACCACTTGATTCTTGTCCATAATAATTAGATTTGGCAGATATGACAATTGCGTAGCTTAGCGGTAGTGCTGCCCAACTCTGTCCAATTTAATTTATGTTGTATTTGATATATATATACTGAAATCTATTGACAGACTTGATGCGGCTAATCGTAGTGATTCTATCTTGTGCGCCAAGGGTGTGCAATCACAAACAATATTTATGTACTACAAAATAAATAGTTAAATGTTTATATTTGTGTTTGTCTTGTATCTGGGTGCTAAAAATATGTAATGTAAATAAGTGGTATATTTGTGATTAATCTGTTGTCGGAAGTCGACACAAGTGCTTTAAGCGACATAACTCAGACTCAGGTCAATGTATGAAATGATGTGTGAATAGTATATGTACCTCTTAGTCTCAGTCACTTCTTACGAAACTTAAAATGGGATGAGGAGGAAATGTGTACTTTAATTTTCTATACAAAAAAAAGAAGTTATATTTGTTATTAGGCAATCTTCGTACGTAACAAAAATACATGCAAATAAGTCGGTAAACACAAACCTAAACAAGGTCGTTCGAATGACGGACATTTTATGAAAATATTGCACGCGCATTCTTTCTGAATATGAAATTTTGTTTCTGCAAACACGCACGTGACACCGCTGTGATATTCCCATTCCGCCGTGAGCGTGACGCGCCGACAGGCCCCACAACGTCCCGTTTGCACGTAACATAACGCTAACCTGTTTGGTTTTCATGTTTTTGCAGTGCGTTAACATGCAGTTAATTGACTGATACCATAAAATAGCACGGAGTGCATACACCCTCGCTATATTAGTTTCGACAGTTGCTGTTGTGGAGTGGTTTGTTTGAAGCCCCAGTCGTAACTATAGTACACACATCTCGAATTTTGTGATATTTTGTGACATTGTTTCGAGACAGGGATGGGGTAAAAGTAGGGTAGATAGGTGAATAATATTTTGATAAAGTTTACGTCAATATTATGTAATAATACATGAAAAAACTTACAAAAGACGTGTGAACAGGCCAAATAACATATACCATATCATATTAATAAATAAATAAATTCTCATCTCCGTGACAAGTTAGTTGAAGCACTTGTGTTACGGATATCAGACAATATTTAATCAATAATTAATAATTCAACAATATTTAATAACTCTATACATATTTAACATCCAGCCACAGAAAAATATAACTATTTTCCTGGATGCAGATCGAACCCACAGTTCTTGGCACGCAAGAGATACGTTACGTAATGCGCCATCGAGGCCATCCAATTTAGATTTATATTACCGGTATCCATATTAATAAAATTATAAATGAAAAAGTGTAACTCCCGAGTTTGTTTGTTAAGCTCAAATCTATGATAAGATCCTGCAGAATAAAATATTAAGTGAGGTCAAAGATGTCTAAGTCGCCGTGGTAACCAATTATATTTCATAATAATTATAAACAATAAATTTTATGTGTTCTTTGGCCAAAACTCAATTTTAAATTAACTGAACCATATACCAAGCTTACCTAAGTAAATAAGTTAAATTATATAGAATCAGGAAGAGCTTGTTAGCAATGAATATTGATAAAGTGAGCAAATCATGAGTTGCAACGGTAGAGGCTTTGAGTGCTGGTGCCGCTGCACATGTGGGTTGTTCATATAACTGTTTTGCTAAATGTAAGTGCTTGTTGTTCCTACGTTATTCAGAGTCAGCTATTGACGGGAAACTTAGCTGTGTATATTGTTAAGTATATTGAACTCGTTTAACTGTCACATGAGCGCTAATAAAGTTGGTTTAACAATTACGGCTCGTACAAAACTCAAACGTACGTTGGAAACTCTCTTGCACGCCATTTTAGTCGCATACAAAGATTTTTTTGTAATGCATCATATGTGTTGAGGTTTTTTGAATATTAATTCGTTTGTTATAATATTTGTTGATAACTTTAAGGCGACTACTTTTCTTGCTGCTATTGTCATTTTATTGAATTACAATTCATAACTTTTTTTAAAATCGGTAGACGTAGACTTTTACTTTAATTTATTATCATTAGTTTTCACTCTCATGCCATATAGTAGAAATTTTAAATTATATGAAAAGCGCTTTTTCATTTACAATGGCAATATTTTTGTATAAAAAGTAATTTTAGTATTATACCTACCTACCTACCTACCAGTACCATACCAAGAGTAATTTTAAAAATCCACAAAGTGGATCAACTAGTGTATCTTGTGAATTTGTATAGTATAACTTGTATTTGAAATTCAAATACGCTACTCAAAAACATCAATAAGTGTAAGTCATCATTCTTACGTATCTTTAAACTCAAGGTTTAAAATTACAACTATTACTAGTATATTGCAGAATCATTGCATTGCATTAAATTTATTTTCAAATGAAAAAGCTCTGACATTATACATCATGGCATGTCCGAACATGCCAATACCAAATCATATGTAGATACGAATTACACAGTAATCTGCCGATGCAGAGGCGTTTCATGTGTACGGGGCGGGTAATGGCGTGTTTTGGGTTTCAGGCTGCGTCCATTGCCACGGCACTAATGTGATTAGCCCCTACTTCTGTACCATTAGCCGAGCTCTATATGGCTACGTTAATATTCAAATTCGTTATGATTTATTTATAAGTCTCGTGATACAGATGCACCATTACAGGACTCAAAGGGTTATTGATAGGTTAAGTGAGAGTAAGAAATAAAGTGCTGTGAGATGAACAAAGGTAAGTACCTTTAAAATTATGCAACGTTTCTAAGAAATTATGTTTATGGATCCATTGAGCGTAGTACAAGGTATTTATTGATGCGGGTGACATTGTCTTCGACGATAAGCACAGATTTGAAGACTTCTTATAGGGTAGATTCTAGATAATTTTACATTTTTATTTGTCGTCTGGAACTTTACACTAAGTCCAGAAAAATTACATGGTTTGGCTGGTGCTAATACAACTTTTCCTGGTTTTAATACATTTAAATATTAATTAAGACGTGAAATGCAGTGTACGCTGTCATCAAGCAATAAATTATATAAGAACACTGAACAATCGACTTCAGATTTTATGTTTAGACGTATGCGGACGTCAAAGTGATATTGTTCTGTCTTACTATTAAGCTTTAGAGTTGAATTAATAAAAGCATGACTGACATGACTGACATGACTGACTGACTGACTGAAAATTTACGTGTTGTAATCATATATAGAAGTTATTACATATTAATTTACCGATTGCTATTTAATGAGTATTTTTCTTGATCAAACTACCCCAGTGGTAATGGATTAAAATCTCACCGATCGATAAACCAGTTCTTTCATTACGGAATGCTTTTACGCCGATCAATGCGTTAGCCCGGTCTAATGAAGCTTTTCGCCATTACCTTTGGCGGTGGCTCTGATGTGATTAGCGTGCGTTATAGCATCTGCAACGGTTTTGATGGGCCAGACAGCGTGCGGACACAGGATCCACTCGCATGATAGATGTCCTTGGACGTTGACGCGTGGATATGTTCATTTTATAAAAAATGTCGGAGTGTCAACATTGTTTATTTAAAATTATTTTCATTTAACATTACTCAGCAACAAAGCTAAGAATATAAAACCGGAAGTACAACAAAAATATACAAAATGACATATTGAATGGGATAATAAGACCAATTTTGTTTTTGACTTCAAGGGATACAAATATTGAAGTTTAGACGGATGGTGTCACATTTATACAATCTGTTTAAAAATAGATGTTTGGAAGAACAATTGATGATTGATTTCCGTCGAGGATTTTGAGAGCATGGGTATTTAAAATAGACAAGACACAATTTTTAGTACCCACGATAATCTATGGAAGGAGCTTATTTTGTGTAAAAAGACTTATTTTGTATATTTTTACAAGTTTTGGCAAATATGCAGAAGCTATAGAATGAAGAGTAAAAAACTCAGAAAACAAGAAAGTAAAATTATATGCTAAAATGATCAGTCAAAGGGATTTAAAATAGATTAATAGTATTTGCTAGACGAATCTAAAGGATAAGATAAGGAACTGTGAAATAAAAGGATGTTATGATATAATATTTTATATTGTCGATGGTGTTTAGAGGGTCAAAGTAGAATAACAACAATGATCTACATAATTTTGACGGGCCCGATGGCGCAGATGGCAGTGATCCTATCTAGTGCGCCAGAGGTCATGCATTCGATCCGCAGGGCAAATATATATGATGGTATTTGTGTTTGTTCTGTAGCTAAATATTAGCATTAAATTATTATATTTGTGATATCTAGGTTGTCTGATGTCCAAAAAAGACATTAATTAATGCGGAGAAAGCAAATAAATATGCGTGGATTGAAGTAAATAGAAGTAAATATTTTTTTCTGATTACGGCGGTAAAAAAGAGTGTGATATGATCACGTAGGTACTATGTTTAACATTATTTGAGGATCTCCTGTTGGACCCACGAGTGGACGTATACAAGATTATCCAGTCCAACCCGCAAATCCCTTATGTCGAGAAAAATATTAAATGTCCGCTTCCAATAAACAACTTAGTTTCACGGACGAACTATCCCTAGCAGTCACCAAATAACATTGTGTATTCGTTATTGTTATTCCGCCCGGTCCAGAGCGAAGACGAATATTAAAGTAAGAAATAAGCTCGTAATGTTAGCCGAGATTGGAAACCATAAGGCTGCTAGTATCCATTTCATTTCGTATTTTTCTCCTTACAGAAACGGTATCGGCGGTGTTATTAGACGCAAGCCCAGTAAGTACGCAATATCTCTGCCAGGGCTCGGGAAGACTTCGTGAAGACTATACCCCGTTATTGCATGGAAATTCTGCGGTGTGCAACTTCATTGGAACGATTCTTTTGTATAAAGCTTTTCATTCTATGCTCCCCGGTTATTGTTTTTCAAAAGCGGCGGGTACCTGATATTGCCCCCGTGAATCACAAGCAGTTAGCTTTATTCAATTAAGTTCCACGAAGCGTTTGGAAAAATATTGCGAAATACGAATTGATTTTACTGCACCGTAATGTTTTTGGAATTCCAAACCCCATGGCTCGAATTGAATGAAAGTATTTGAAATTATCTTTGGGCTTTGTGTTATTTGTCAATATTTTTTAAAAGATTATGTTATTTGTTAATATCGTTTAAAAGATTTTTCTAAAACCTTGGTTGGATTGGTTTTGACACCATTAATGACATTTTAGTTGATTAAGTGAAATGTAATAACTGTCATGTATTTATTATTATTATATTTAAAAGTGAAATGGTAGAGGTAATCGGATAAAAATATTATGATAAATCTACTGCGTGTCAGTGAGTTTTGTATTCGGTGGCAGGTGAGGGACTCACCTCCAGACATTATTGACACGATATTGAGTCATGCGCGGAACTTCATCATTAATATACGGGGATGTCATTGCTTGACGGTCGATTTATTATTATTTGCCCATTTTAGCTTCGATTTGCTTTGTAAAGGTGCACAGCCTTAGTTAAAAAAGAAATGTATTTTCAAAATTGAAATATTCATTTTGTTCGATTTGTTTTCGAAATATATTATCTGGCTGTATATCTGTCCAAACGTTAAGCTAATTCAAAGCAACGAAGTATTGTTACATTTCAAAAATAATCATCTTCAACATCTACATAGTAGCTGCAGAGCGTCCACTGCTGGACATAATTCTCCCTAATTAATTTGGAATATTATATATAATTGGGCATACTGCTACTCATTCCCGCACAAATAAATTTAAGATAAACTGTTTCGTAAGGATATAACGCCATCTGTCGGTTTTTACGGTAAAAAAAAGGATCTTTAAAACAGTAAACCTCAGTACATAGCTATACCAAAGGTTTTTGTTTCGAACTACTCAGAAAGCTGAACATAACTTATCTGAACTGATCCGTCACAGACCGTTAATAGACGGGATATCCGTTTTTGTAAAGCTTATATATATATATAAATATATATATATATATATGTTTATTGGAACTTCAGGCAGCTAGCTTAAATGTCGCGAACACAATAAACAATTACAGTAATCTAAGTAGCGCTGCCCTTAATTATGTTGCTTGTGGCTCGTAAAAGGCCCTTTGCTGTCCGCTCTTATTCCAGTTCGTGTTATCTTGACGTAATAAGCACTTGGACTGGTATCTAATCAGTCCAAGTCTCATCTTAATAGAACATTGAGGTCGGTATTGATGTGAATCTTCAAATTTACAAGGTTATATTTGGATAGTTCAGTACCAAATACGTAAACATAGTAAGAAGGTAGTTTCTCCATCTTTTGTAATGCACCATGAAAAAGCATTTTGCGTTTTTTATTTAGGTCTTACTACTAACATATATTGTCCAGCAATTTAATAAAGACCACCCATACTTTGTTCTGATTGCAAAATATTTTCCATGTTTTATGGAAATTAGCAACAATTAAGGAACAGAAATTAAACCCGCGATACTTACGTTATAACCGTCAATCTTAACCACTGGTCTATACGGGTTGTTAATACAGTAATTTAATACTCTATGAAGTATTACTCCATTACCTATACCTGAATTTAGTAAAGCAAGAACATCGCTATAAATTACAATAATAATACACAAAGCATTCTTTTTACTTGGCATTATATTTGTTTAGCATTTTCTAATTAAAAAAAAAGCAATTACGGGTAGAAATGTAGATTTAAACAATTATAAAGTAAACTACTTCTCTTTTTTCGTTTATGTCTAAAAAAAACATATCTACGTAAAATATGGTGAAAAAATGTGTAGCATAATATTAATAATAAATTTATTTAACTGACATTATACGTTCATCATCGAGGAATCACGAACTAAGTCATGAAGAATTCATACAACAATGAACTGCTCTAACTCTATAGCAGATACTTCTGTTGTTCGTTCGACAGAGAGGCTCACAATATCCATACGTTCTTTAAATTTCATCAATTTGCTTAATATAAATAATGAGCCACCGTGTATTGAATTAACTCTTCTGAACGATCCACTTGGTTATTAAAATTAAATATAAATTTATAATTTTTAACAAGGGCTCTGTTATACATAAAATATAAATGTTTATACTATATAAGAATAACTCTATTTGTAGTTCCTTGCCTCTTATGCACTGTATATTCTAATGAACCAGGTTGATATACTTTATTTCTATTATACTTTACATTATCTTTTTTATTACAATATTTTAAGAATTTGGAACATATTCCAAAGAGAAACTACATGTCATAATGTCCTTATGCTGCTAAATAGAATCAGTTTGGCTGACTAAATTCTTGGTCATGTAAAAAATGTAAAAAGATAGCTAAGATGCTATCTGTCTTTTAAGATACCTATTAATTAGAGATAGTAATAGTCATAAAAAATAATTTATTTTTAAGTAATTCGTAATTAATTTAATAATATCACACTTATTTTTTAAGTTACAGTTAAATTTTACAATTTCCTGTGTCAATTAATTTAATATCTAATACACTCATTTGCAAAACGGGCGGTTTTGATTTTAATTCTTCTTTAAAAAAATACGGTACCAAAATTATTTCAATCATTTGTACAAGTTACTGGACGATTTTAATAATGCCGTGGTGTTTAAAGCAGTACGTTCTAAATTCAAATTTTCGTTTAATGCTCGTTTTTACAGAAAACCACTTTTTATCCTACATTTTTGGTGCGAAGTTCCAAAAGATAACATCGGTTTTCATAACTCTTAGTCAATTTTTATCAATTTATTTCGTATTCTTAATTGTCAAAGCTTGATTTATTGCTGTTTATCTGTCTCAATAATGTTAGAGAAAGTGGTAAAAGCTACCAAAATTATTGCGCTACTCGAAGAGGGGTGCAGCCAATGCTTCGTGGCTCAAGGGCTAAGTGTGAGTCGCTCGACGGTTCAAAGGACCTGGCAGCGGTATCGAGACACCGGTTCCGTCGAGAGAAGCACTGGTTCTGGAAGAAAACCATGTACCCAACCACGGGATGATCGTTTTCTTGTTAATTGCGCATTGAGTAAATCGCAAGTCTTCGTATGTAGACCTTAAGAACAACCTCGAAGAAGTCAGAAATGTGCATATTAATCTATGGACGGTCAAGAGTAGGCTTCTCGCGGCCAATATACGCAGTCATCGCCCGGCCCGCGGCTTTAAGTTACTCCGTGAGCACAGAGTTGCCGGGCTTAGGTTTGCTCGAAATTGTGAGTCATGGACTCAAGAAGACTGGAATAGGGTATTGTTTTCTGATGAAGCCAGGATATCTCTGTTCGGTAAAGATCGACGTCGGCGAGTGCTACGAAGACGAGGATAACGCTTTGCAGAGGCTTGTTTTGAAGAAATCACACCTTATGGTTGAGGCTCTGTTATGTTTTGGGCAGGAATAAATTCAATGGATCGTACAGAGTTAGTCTTCATTGAAAACTGGCTCACTGACTGGACATCAATACATAACGGAAGTTCTAATTCCTCATGCACAACCCGCATTGGCCGCTTTAGGCGAAGACTCAATTTTTATTGATGACAACGCTCGCGCCCAACGGACTGGCGATGTGGAAGCGTACGAGTATGTGCAAGAGGTCGGCATTCGTCGTTTGGATTGAAACTGACTGAAACGACGTCAGATTGTGATTACCGGAGTGGGAACGTATTCCGCAAGCAAGTATCCGGGATATCTTCGCTAGTATACCCAGACGAATTTAAACTGTGATTTCAGCTAGAGGGGGTCACACTCGATACTAAAAATTTATCAGCTTTTACTTTATTAAAGAAAAAACAAACAAAAATCTTTGTTAATTTTTACTTCACGAGCATATGCACTACCAGCGAGCATACACTACTAGTGAACTTTAGCATTAAAACCCATAAATTTTATCAAAATTTTATGATAATACTGACGAAAACGATTATTTACTTTGATCATTAATTTACAAAATTGTGAAAGTAAAACGAACTATAATTTATCAAACAAACCAATAGTAACATTTTAAACGGTTCATTGCTTAGGTGCCCGTTTTGTTTGCAAATGAGTGTATTATTTAAATTTTCTGCCTGTTGCTGCCCTGCTCATTGCTACCTATTTCCTACTATTTTTTATTTTATTATAAGCATAATTTTCCTTGAAAGAATCATTAATGCATTGGATTTTGACATAAATCTCAATACCTGACCTGGTGGAGTAAAAGCGAAAGTGACGTATGTTATCATACTATTATCTTGGTTTGCAAATGAGTTCAAAGTAGTGGGCTATATCCAGCATGTGCCGAGTGACGGGCCGCATGCGGGCCGCTATCGCGCGATAAGCCGATACTTCACCACTATTGCGCCTTTCTGGAAACTTCTAAAGCGCTTTGAAGTGACAGTTTAGTGCGGCTTGCGTTTATAAAGTGAGGGTGGATCAATGGACGTATTTTCACTCTTTGAATTGCTTACTTGGTTTCTTAGAATATGCTTGCAGAAATAACTTTACTGCTCCGATTTCAAGGTTCATATTTCATTGGTTTTCTTGTCAATGTTCATCCGTAAGATATATTACAAGGAATAATTATATATATTAATGTCAATAAAATTACACTATACATATATTTATTCAAAACATTTTTCAAGTCTGATAACACAAATGCATTTCTACTGTGCTGAACTTTTGTGTCTAAGTTTCTTTTGTCCAAATATGCGTTAAAAATGAATTTAAAATTCCCTGTTGCTTGAAACTCAGATAAAATTCCACCAGATTGATTCTAATCCAGTAATATTCGGCTCTGGAATTTGTTACAATCGTAAGTAGGTTATGATTCTATCTTTGAATTGAAAAGTAAGTATTATTTTCCCGATAAGAAATACTATTATCGGATCGAGATATTTTAAGGTAAATATTGGAAGAATAAGGTTTAAAGAAAAAGGTCAGAGAATATGCGTCGAGAGGAATCCTATAAATCTCGTGGAGTTCAATTGCACGGCAAACACTGTCTTGATAGCTCACGTTAAATGCAATTTACTGCAGCACTCAGCTCCCAGCTTTCTACTAGAATAACTAATATAATTGTTGGAAATACAACGGAAAAACTAATTACTTGCAGCATGTTTTACGTTTGCAAGCTATTATCATAAGATTATTTCGTTTTTTTTATCAGAATAAAATTATAAATACGGTAATGTATCTGTCTCTTTGTTTTTACGGTAAATACAGTAAAAATTGAGCTCTAATATAATTGTAATCCCGGAAAATTCCGGGTGGGTCGAGACCTAACGCGAAGTCCACGTGGATGAAGTCACGGTCAGAATGCTAGTTTACTATCAATATACGAAAAATCCTTGACACTTGATTATGTCAAACAAAAAAGAACTTCCTTATAATCACTCGGCTCTAAGTGTATAAATATCCAAAATTATTCCCTTTATCATTCAAAAATAATTCATCCACTTAACTTTTTTCCTTTATGCTAAAATTCTTTGAAGTCGAGGAAAGCTCCCAAAAAGTAATTTTATTAATTACGAGTCAGGAATTCAACAAAGTTCCAAGCCGGGAGGTCCTTTTCTTTCGCGAGGCGATCCATTATCTTATGAAGATTTAGAAATTCCTGCGGTGTGCGTTTCTTCGCACAGACTTAGGGCTGCCATTTGCAATACTCTAAATCATTTCTAAAGAAATATTCTGCTATCCGCTGTTCACTTGCCAAGTAATGTTCATATATTTAAGCAATACGATTAAAATAGATAAAAGAACACAGTACTCGTTAGTAGGTTATTCTAAAAAACAACGTATTCTGAAAACCTATACACATTCACAGATTCGGTACAAGAGAAACTTTATCAAGGCAAAAAATGTGTATTTTTTAATAAGTTTCGGATTTCGTAACGAGTTCCTAAACTATGCGAATGTATAAACAATTTGCTGGCTTTACTTTATAGTTAGGATTGTTAAACATGTTAAGCAATTCACATTGAAATTACAACAAAGAACGGAATGTAAATTGGTCGCGCAGATCTATTATCTTAAGGCTGAGTAAGTTTTGTGTCGACAGTGGCGCATGGCGGCGCGGTACGAAAACAAAGGGTGGGCCGGCCGGCTTGCCCTACGGCCGTTTTCTGAATAAATGTTGCCGTCCTTTGCTTTGTCGTTTTGTTCATAGAACGGCCGTGGGAGGGCGCTATAGACAAGCTCATTTACCCTCTTTACCGCTTTCAGTTGACTCCACGAAACCGCAGCCACGGCGCCAGCAGGTAACTTTAACGGGTCATTAACATTGCGATATGCTTTATTCGCAAAGCCCTATGTTAATACAATTAATGAGTCCTCTAAGTATTTTAATTAAGGTAAGTAATTACATAGAATTCAAAAAGTTAATCACGATGTTGGACAAAGTTAGACTCGTTAAATTAATCCATTCAATTTTAGAATTCATATACAATGACTTCGTTGCTTCCGTTAAGAAAAGATATGTAATAGCCGAAAACAAGGGAATGGATTTATAATTAACTTAAAATACGAAACATTCTGGTGTTAAAAGACATGGTTTGCCCGTTAATATTCTACAATAGAAACAAAAATAAACGCATACGTAGTTGCCCGTTATGGAGAGTCCGCCAAATTATTTAGTAAAATAGCATAGAAGTCTTTTTCATTGACTGTGTAAGGATTGAGATGCCAAAGATACAGGTTCTATAGCCTTAGAAAATTTAAAATTTATGAATATATTACATCTATGAGTGTACGGCAACTTCGTGTTTTAGGTTTCTAACATACGGGGGAATTACAAGATCACATGTTCACCAGAAAAAATCTAAGGTCTAAGAAAGTGAAGTAGGAATCGAATCCACGACTTTTAGATACCTGCCCCAATTGCCTGCAGACTTTGTTGTTTTTTCAAGTGCTTTGTTATTTACATTGCAGTCACGCCTTAGTAATGTTGCTCTCACCATTGAAAATTAACGTTTTTAAGTGTTTAATCATAACTGGTTATCTAAATGTCGTGAGTTTGATTTCTACTTAAGCTTCTTTGGATTGATATTTTTTTAACAATTGAAATTGTTACTCCATACAAAATTGTGTATGTAAAGAAAAATTACATTCCTAATAAAAAGAATAAAAGTATAAAAATAAAATGATTTGAACAGTTAAAATAAAATTTTACCCTTATCGATTGTTAATCGAGATATCATTTGACGAGCCCAATGGTGCAGATAGTAGTGACTATCTTGCGCACCAAGGGTCTTGGGTTCGATTCCCACCCAGAGCAAATATTTATACTATGATATTCGTGTATGTTTGTGTGTGGGAGTGTTAAATATATGTATTTAAGTAGTAAATTTGTGATTACTCTGTTATCTAGCGTCCGTTACACAAGTGCTTAAAGTGACTTACTACGGAGTCGTGTCAATGAATAAGATGTTGTGAGAATTCAATTACTTATATAAGTATTTTTTAAGTATGGTGCTTTTAATGCCACTTAAGCATGTTTACGATTCCTCTGCTGAACATAGGCCTCCCCAAATGATTCCCAATAGAACCGGTTGTATGCGGCCTGCATCCAGCGCGATCCTAGCGGTTTTAGTCAAATCGTCTGACCGTAATCGGTAGTGGTCGATCCGTGGTTACTATTCCAAAACCATCGGCCATCGGTTCGGAATACTAAGTGCCCAGCCCAGTACTACTTCAACTTGAAAATCCTCTGCGCTATGTCGGTAACTTCGGTTTGCATGTGGCTCTCCTTATTCCTGATTGATCACGCAAAAAAACTCCGAACATTATCCTCGTTGGGCTTTTTTGAGTTAGCTAATAAGGTCAATAGAATGAGACCAGACGTCTCACTGCTAAAGACTCGACGTGAGCCATTGAGGTATGTCAGACCATAGTTTTATCAAATTATATACAAAGTTTTAAAAATATCTGCCTTTAATTTGCAGACCCTATTTATATCTATCGCTTAAAGCACTTTTTTAGAAGACTGATTATATTTACTAAATCATAGAGACATCTATACAAACAAAGTCTTGTTTATTATTTGCAATTTAGGAGGGTACTTGTAAATTATGACACATTCGGTGTAGTAATTGGAATCTAATACCCGTATATGACAGTCATTTGCATGTATATTTTAGTGTATAATGAATAATATTCACAGGGCGCCTAATTGGTTATTCTGTTTAGTTACCCAGCGGGGTTGATTGAATATTTCACAAGATCGCGTGGCGGACACTGTCGGGATTTGGTACGTACTTATGTCACCTTCCAATTTCTCTTATGACTCTTGATACCTATATAATAGAGATCAAAATCAAACAAAGGGCAAAATACCACGAGTGCAGAGTTGACCATACATATTTAATTATCACTCACATGTTATTGAGGCTTCCTACGACTATGAGTTATGACGAAGGTAAAATAACGTTGAACGCAAACTCATTCGAGCCATGTTTACAGTTGGATGGTTTTAATTAAGTCCTTCAGGTTAGTTTAGAATCCCTTAACTGCGTATAATATGCGGTACAATAACATTGCTAATCAAGTAGGTTCCTAAAAGTTGCCGGATACATTTTCGACAATGAGAAATAAAGATAAATGGAATTATGTGCGTTGTTGAATATTATTTCGGGTTATTTGAATAGGCTCTTTTTTTAAAATTATTATAGGAAAGGATAAGATAAGGGGAATTGTTTCAAAGTAGCTGCAACGAATTATTAAACGTGGATATCCTTGAAAATAATTGGTTTATTACACTTGCTTATTTAATTTATTATCACCATTAACACAGATTAAGAAACTATTTTAGGAGAATTTGTTTGCTGTAAATATTTTATGTAAAAATATATTATCTTAAGCTTCGTATAACCTACGGTGAACTAAATAGTAGAGTCATTTGTAAAATAAATATTGCGAACACAATCGCTTTCCATTGCAAAAGTGCCTAGAATTTCTAAAGCGAAGGACACACACGGCACCGGCGTGCGGCAAAAGAGAAAATTTCAATAATCCCCATAGGCAGTGGAGACGCGCACGTGCCTCGGCTTACCCGTAATTGATGGGGCCTGATGGGGCCTGGTGGGGTTCGGTGGCCCCGTGGGTACCGTGTCTAATCTCTGCACTTCGCTCTGTGAGCTCTGCATACAGACGTTCAAAAAAGTTTGTATATCTAAATATACATACAGAAACTATTGCTGTTGCTGGTAAATGATAGGGGGTTTAGAATTTTGCATAACAACTGCTGATATGCCAAAGTTTATTGTTAATTGAATAAAGGGGAATTGCTGTATGTACGGATTCTAAGTTTTATACAAAGGCAGCACTGCACTAGTTAAAATAAAAGTTATGAAACTCGGAAACTTTATGTGTTTATTTCAAGTCTATTAATCTCTTGATTAAATGTATCAGGATCGGTTATGAAGATTTATATTAGTTAGTTCGAACTTTAAGGTTTCTGCAGCATAATTAGTATTTTTTTTTATATTACTAAGTCGATAAGCAAGCGTGATCGTAAGCGTAATCGTAGCCAAGTGACGCTGGTGTTATCGATAGCATATCATTTGTGACTCTAAGATCATGGCAAATTAATCAGTAATTTAATTGACTTTCCTTTAAACCGGAACACAACCGGATCACGTAGAAATATAAGAGAATGAATTACCAATGGAAAAGAGCTTTATATAATATGGTATACTTCTAGTAAAGGTAAACGGTTGTCACACGGAATACGAAACATTTAACAAAACGTGTAAAAAGGTTAATCAACCGTGTTAAGAAGCCGTAAAAATGAATGTATTTACACGTTAGCGTTATGGAGTCAATTATTTACTTTAAAATCCAGACAGAGACGGAAGAAGTGAGCCAGTAATAAATAAAAATACTGATTTCAGATCTTTATAATCTTAATTGTAATGATTATTGATGTCAGGTTATACCAAAAGGTCAAGTTATATAAATATTAGTATTAATTACTGCTAATTTTATTTGAAGTCATTTAGACTTGATGATACTTTGCAATATGTTTTGCTTAATAACAAAGTAGCTCGTGTTCTCCCTAATAACACCTAGACTAGATCAGTATTTGGTAAGGTATGTTCTTTAAATTTGCTGATAAATAAATTAGGACTCAGGTAGGTATGTGCTAATAGACACTCTGTCATATATAATACGAATTTAAAATAATTGCTGGTTCTTAAATTCTTATTTATAATGTTTTGTTAAAGAAAGTAATTCTTTTGTTAAGTCTTGGGCCCGCATTTGGTTGTACTTGGCAAGTAAGATTTTTTTATTGTACAAGGAAAATGCAGTGAAAATATATTTTCCTTAGCATTTCTTCGTTAAGAGCGTAATTCAGCTGACGTCCTAGCCGCATACCTCTCGCGTGTGGGGTTACCAAGAAATAATAAGTAAATAAAAAAAGCGAATTATTAAGTGGTTAGTAAAAAAAATATGATCTTATCTTAAATTATATTATTTCACTATAATTGTTCTGGTATTCACTGTGAGGTACCGGCATTGTAGTACCTGTACCAGATGTCGTAAGAGGCGACTGAGGTATCAACCGTCAGATAACAGTATATCTATCCGAGTCAGACTAGCTCAAATATATACGGTGGGATGAGAAGCAGAATACCCGTCGCGAAAGCTGCGCTCTGCGATTGCAAACACGCTTGCCCAGCGTGGCAATTAACGGCAATATTCCCTCTTTCTTGGGTAGACCTATGTCCATTAGTGGACTTCTAATAGTTGTAATGGTGATAATTATTCAGATTTACTTGATTAAATTCCAAGGCATCAGAGTACATAATTACCTGTTAAACCTGAATCTTTTCGATCACAGTTGGTAACCCTACTCGCGTGAACTCCTTATCTTTAGATATTTAAATTCCAGCCTGAGCCTCAAAATAGTTCAAATTAAATGGAGCTTGTAAATTAAGTGTTGCTATCACGCAATCCCGGGGAAATAGCTCTAAGTGGTTTTTCTGCGATTGTATTATCTGGCATGACTTAATGACACTCCAAGCAAATTAGATGGAAATAAACAAATGTTACAAGTCGGTTGTACACCTTGCTTAATCTACGGGCCATTTTGTTTTTAAAATGGTGTTTTTATTATGGCCTACTAAAAGTTGCCTCTGTTTTTATTGAGCGGAATGTTTCCTATTTTTCAAGTTAATTTTAACCTAAAAAAGATTACAGGTATTGATACATTTTTTTAAATAATGTTTACAGAGACAAAGATAAATATAAACATGATATGTCTTGGATACATTTTTATCATCACAACAGCCATTGAAAGTCCACTGCTGGGGTTAGGTCTACTCAAAAAAAGGGTTAAATTTGACCTTAATCGCCGCGCAGGTTCGGCGTGCTAGTAATCGCAGAGCGTACCTTCGCGACGGAAATGCTGCTGCCCAGCGTACGCTGTTGCATTCGAACCACGTTTGGTGGAAGGGGATAGATAAAGCACGAAGGAAAAAGAAATTGTGGCGGCTACCGGGCGAGCGCAAAGGCCACCGCCCGTAGCCCAACCGCGACTAAGGGCGTGAAGTTCGTGTGACAGTAACCACGGTTGGTTGGGCGGATGTACCGCCATCTGTCGGCCCCGATATTTCAGTCGTATTTAAGGTACAATTTCACTATACTAGTAGATATCCCACAACAACGAAAATTGTAGAAGCGAGTTTTATGTGTTTTAAAATCGCCATTTTTTAAAAATGTTTGTTCTAAAACCTGTTACGCGCTATGAAATAACTCAGCGTACAGTGCCTACTAAAATTGTACCATTAAAATGCAACGTTAATATTTAAACACTATAACTGCAAATCTCGGCTATGTGGATTTTTCTATACACTTTTTGTGATGGATCTGAGGTAGCAAGCCACGTGTTCCACATACTAAATCCGTTAAGTAAATATTTCATTTAAAATATGAAATACGTAATTTTTTTCGTTTTAAAAACTTGAAATTGCACTAATCTTTTTGTACATTTCAAAGTTTTCAGTCGGGTGGTTCATATATGAAATATAATGTACAGAAAATGCAAAATATTGTTTACAATTTCATCCCAACAGCCGTAAAATGTCCACTGCTGGTTAGAGATCTCCCCAAGAAAGGGGGATTTCGCCCACAACTGCCGTGCTGAGAAAGCGTGGCGGCAATCGCAGAGTGTAGTTACGCGACGGGAATGCTGTTGCTTATCCCCGCCCAGTTGCATTTCGACAAAACTGCTTCTGGTCGATATACTGCCATCTGTCGAATCCGGTACCTAAGTCGCGTTTTACGACAACGGGAACTACTATTTTATTCTACCGGAACCACACGGTTTATAATTAAATATAATTTAAAATTTGATGGTATTGAATTTAAATTAATAGTCTGTGACATTTATAGATTCATAACTCATAATACAACTACTTATGACAATCGTTATCAATTTTTTTATGGCGAACAATATCTTTCACATTATTGATAATGTTAAACGTCGAAAAAAAAAAGTTAAAATAATATAAAAAACCGCGTTCTAAAGTCGTCTTAAAGTTAGTTTGTTTGTTTTGTTAGTAACTATTTTTAACGAAACAATAGTTGTTCTAATCTGCCACTCATTCATACTTAATAAACTCGAGCCGTGCATGATTGTTTCATGAAACAAAAATAGATATGACGAGGATGGTAGAAGGCGGTGCGGGGTGGCGGAGGTCGGGCGGCGGCGATCGCTCTCAAGGGCAAACACCCGGCGATTGAATGTTAAAATTTAATTCAGGTCATTTTCATCGCCGTGCCAACAGAACCTATTATTTTTCCCCAAAGAAAGTCATTATTCAACAAATATTTTTTTTAAATACGGTCCCTCGGAGGATCCGTATTATGCGAAGAGAAATCTTTGACGAATTTTGACTTTTTATGTTGAAAAATATCACAAGGCTTCATTATGAAAGCTCCCAGGATTCGCTTTCAATAAAAACGCTAGTCATTATTCCGTATATTTACATGTGGTTTCTTATTGAACGGACTATGGTTGACATAAATTATTTACTTTTGATTTTTTATTTATATTTCATAGTTCAATAAATAACTTACTTGATGATGATGATGACATGAGTAAGTTTAATTTATCTAAAGAATAGTATTAATGATCTAGTTACACTAGACTATTGTCTAATCAATGTGGAATATGCTCGTCAAAGTGATTTCAACTAGAACCGGTTGTATATGTTATATATACATTATCACATATCGTATTTGTCTTAAAATTCAGTTTCTTATCGCTAAATCTTTTTCCTTCTTCAAACAGAAAAACAGTGTTGAATTAAATCATTATCAGGCCGTCCAACATCAGTATTCTTTACACATTTGGAGCTTGCAAGATAATGTTTTACGTTATTATGCGCGAGAGGCGAAACTTTTAAAGTCTGATTACCTTTGTGCATATTTTTGCTATTGTGCCGTAAAAATATTCAGTCTGAGATCTCATGCTGTCTATGTATGGGTGAGGAAATGCGCCAGGTTCAACCGTGGCACAAAAGACTTTGAAAAATGCAAATCTCGCTGGGGGCGGTGACGGCCGGTTTTGCCCGACCGCCATTTAAATGCAACCTAACTTGTCAAAGTTTGGCGCTTGCAAATGAATGCTAGGTCTCGGCTCAAGTCGTTCGAGGGTGAAAACTTTTATAGATTTCCATGCAATTTTACAAAGATTTTTAGTGACACAATGCAACATGATGTCACTTTAGTTTTTATTAACACAATTATAGAAGATTAAAAAAAAATATATTTTCTGATTTGTCCATGTGAAAAAGGATTTTCTTATTTTAGGGAAGAGGTTGACATAAACGTTTCAAATCGTATATATTTTCATGTTATCTTTCCCTCTTGAGTTAGATGTTGAGTAAGTTTTCGGGCTAGAATACTCGAATTTGTGAATTAACGTGTCGAAGAGATTTCTTGTTACAGTTTCATGGCAATGGGCAAGTAATGTTATGGTGTTATAAACAAATATAAAAGTATACATTAAGTTTGTCATCAGCTATCTTATTATTCATGTTTAACGTCATAATACACAAATATGTCTCTAATGACCAACGTCGGAGCGAGGTATCTCTCTTCGATTAAATTAGTCGATTAAATTTTCATATTCAATCTTGAGTTGTTTACTAAAGGGAGGCATCTTGCCGGTGGACTTATTCAGCTGAAATCCAACTTTGAACCTCGGTCAGCCGACTTAAGGCTCAAAATTGCCTAAACTCACGAGAGTATGAGGTAAAATATTCACGCGATCTATGATAAGAAAAAAACAGTCCAACTTACCAAATATTGGCTGCAGAAATATTGGCTCGAATTTCAAGTAATGCTAAAAAGGATGCAAATAGGTTTTAGGATTTGTGCAAATGTTAGTATCTCGCTAATGAATGTGAGTTTTGGCAAGATTTCTACTTTCAGAAAAATGATAATTGGAAAATTCTATTAATGTACATGTGAAATGTTACAAACGAGTTTGTGTAGGTTTTAAAAGCTAAATACAATGACAATTTTAATTGGTACAATTAGTCTATGATTGTTAGGTGTATTTTCATAAGGACAATTCACCGAAACTATTTATTTGGTTTTTCAAATTAAGTTTAGTTTATTTCATTTTATTTTGTCTGTGCAATAAAAAAGAAGAGGAAATAAATATTCGTATTTTTAAGCTTAAAAGAATGCACTCATCGTTATCCGCAAAAGTAAGCAAAATTTTTTACAACATTTGTATGTTAATATTAACCAAGCAAATAGGTAGGCTCATTCATGTTCTCATATTTATTAAAAGAGAGTTGTGAATATCAGGTTCTGAAACAAGCCCACTCCGATATTACAGCTGACGTTTTAAATCACATGTAAATTTTGCATAATATGCCTAGATAACAAATGATGTTACAATACCATAATGCTAATATAAATGAATATGACGGGACCGATGGTAGTGATTCTATTTTGTGCGCTAAGGAGTTTGATTTCCACCTAGAACAAACATTTAAGTATATGATGAATAGTTGTATTTGTTTTGTGTCTGGGTGTAAATATGCATTTAAGTGTTATATTTGTGACTTTTCTGTTGACTTTTCTTGTAATTATCTCCGATTCAAGTAAACGTATGAGATGTTTTGTGAATGTCGCGCGAGTAATTTAATAATAATAAATGATTAAATTACTCCTGCGACGCAATTATCATTCTAATCAATCTATATTTAAAGGAGTATAGTTTGACTTATCCTGTAAAAAAACATGAGACTCGTAATAGACAAGCCATAATTATCGTAAGTTCGTTTTAGACAGCTTCATATACTCTCAAAATCCGGCAAAAGGGTTAAACTGCCCGTCGGTTATGGGCCGACAGCATATCTAATGATCTAACGAAGCCTTACAGTTGCTCTTCATTTGTTCATATTTATAGCTTGACAGCTACCGCACCGCACCTGGATAAATAAATACCTCCCTGCAAATTGTATTTCATAAACGGCGCGGTTATAGCGACCGTAATAAATTGGTGGAGGATCTTGAAACAATTCGCCTTAATGCTGCCTCTGAATGAAGTTTCATTGTTTGTGTAATATCTACCATCCAATCGACTGGTGGGTGAAATATTACAACAGAATTGGGGCAAATTATATCCTCTTTTTGAGATTGAGTGGAAAATGGTGGCGTCTAATTGTGTTAGGAATAGAAAACCTTAAATTGTATTGTTCGGAATCTTTCAACTAATTAAAAGGATTTATTTACATAAGATTTAATAATGAATGTAATAAACAGAATCATTGACGGTTACATAAAGCTTAGTTGATACAATGAATACAGAATATATTTCATTCAAACTATGCAATTACGATGAATATGGAGTAGACTGCAGTTATTTTTGTTTAAAGTAATTGGTATGAATATTAGGGCCATTTAAAGCAAGACTGTGACTTTATGACTCTGTTTTGCCAACCTGTTTAGCCAGTAAACGAATATTTAAATATACACTTAAGGGGCGTACCTACGCTCTTTTAGCTTATGGTGTATGATTTAGTCCACCATTTCGATTAAAACTATATATATGATGGTATATCATTTAGTTCTTTTAAATATTAAAGGCTTTGAAAGGAGTTGATAGGAGGCGCATCGGAGAGAATCACGTTGTTCAATGGTGAATTGACGTGTATATTAAATTTTTATTAAATTTAATATGCCGTGAGCTACCGGCATAAATTAATAATACCTCCAACTGCACCAGGTGTCGTAAAAAGTGACTAAGTTACCAAAACCAACAGATGGCGATACATCCGAAACAGTGCAGCTTAAATGCAAAGGGCGGGGATGTGAAGCAGTATCTCGTCGCGATAGCTGCGCTCTGCGATAGCCGACACGCTTGCCCAACGCAGCAACTATGAGCAAAGGACTTCCTTCTTTGGCGAGGCTTATGTCCAGCAGTGGATTTGCAATGGCTGGTATGATGATGATGATATTAAATATTAAATATCAGCCATTGGAAGTCCCCTGCTCAAAATAGGCCTCCCCAAGGAAGAGATAAATTTTCCCATAGTTCCCGCGCTGGGGAAGCGAGTTGGCAATCGTAGATAGTAGCTTTTACGACGGGGACGCTGCCCATCCCCGTCCCTTGCTATTGAGCTATACTGTTATATACCACTATCTGTCTGTTCTGGTTCCTTAGTCACCTATTACGGCACCTGGTACAGGAGGAGGTACTATTTTATTCTGCCGGTACCTCATGGCTATATATTTGTTAGTAAAACGATTTATTAGTTAAACGAAAAAACCTGGTGTATTTTGAAATTCTTCTACAATATTCCTCATATATAATTTAAATGTAAACAACATGTAATAAATAAACAAGCTACATAATGGACATAGTTCATTATTTTGCAATATTACACAATTTTTTTACATGTGTTTTATATCATGTCAATCTCATTACACCCGCAGTACGTTTAATTTAAAGTTAGAATGAACCGAAAATCCTTCCTAAAAATGTGAATTCTTGTTATTTGTATTAAATAATTAACACAGAATATATTAAATCTAAAATAAGCAAACACAACGATTAAAGAGTAGACACCATTAGTTTTTGTTTCAACTAATTAGAATGAATATAATAATGTCCATTCAAAGTAAAATTTTATGCTACGAGGCCAACTAGACCATATTGGGAATATAAACAGGTTTAGGGTGTATTATTTATTAGTCCATCATTCATCAACATCTTTTATATCTGAAATACAAGAATAAGTAATTTTAGTAATTCTTTTGCAACATTATGCAAATTTTCTACATTTATTTTTGTCATGCCAATCTCATTAAAACTGTAGCACGAATAATTTTAAGCTATATCACAAGAATAAGCCGTTGAACCTTCTAAAAATAAGGTTGTAAATTCTTGTTATTTGTGTCAAATTTTAGTGCCACATCACGGACTTATACGTAACAAAGAGCTACTTTTATAGCGTAGGGAACTCGGCGATAAAGAAAGTCACAAGCGACGCCGCAGGGCGGGACCCTATTACCTAAATAATAAAATTATATCCGGTTAAGGGGCTTTTAGCGCTGTCCATATTCTGTGTTTACTTTATGCCATTTCATGTAAAGTGCCTTTCTGAGGTTGTAATACTAATTGAGTTTGCAGAATCGCTGAGTAAAGCGAAACAAGGTATTTAGTTTGCTGCAGCGTTTTGCTGGAAGCGAACCTATACAGCTTTTGTTAATACAGACCTTTATTATTGTTGTGGTGGAAAATTTTGTAACGCTAAATTGTTTGCCTATTTCGGGCCTGTAAGAAACATTAATCAGCTGGTTGAGATGTTCGTATATATAAATCAGGTCGCCCTCAAATACTGGACGATTGGAAAATTTGTTGGTAATTAAGTGCTGAATGACGGGTACTTATTAGTCATTGTTTTCACGGCCCAATACTTTGCTTTATACCGACTCTCAGATATAAGAATCTTTTGTAGTATTAAGACGTAAATAATTCTATTATTATTTTGATATTCTATTTGATTTGTATATTAACAGTAACTAGCACAAAAAGTTATTGATAATTATCGCAATAATATTTGAAGATTTCATGGTTTCATCTTATTGTTATTATGGAAATACTCGATATTTTTATGAATAATATTTATTTTCAAAGGAATCATTTCATTCAATAAGCCTTAATTTTTTTATAATATTTAATTTCACAACATTAGTATTCGCCTAAAATTTTTTTCCGAGACTGTCAAATTTCTGAGGAACTCTTGTTATTCCCGGAAGAAGTCTATATCTCTGCCATTTCAACTTTCCGAAAAATCCAGCTGATTACTTAGAAGAAAATAAAAAGATACGTCCAGGGGTACATCTTTTGGGAAAATCAAACTTAATCATCTCAATGCAAAGTTTTATTCAGATCAGTCCGTCTCCGGTGTAAGAGAGAATCAAACATTAATACATCCATCCATACAAACTTGGGCTTTTATAATAGGTACCAAATAAAGACTAAATCAAATCCACATCTTGTTGCAGGTAAAGCAAAATACTGGAATATTTTCATAAAATCTATTTTTAGATCTAACTACCATAAACTAAGCTAAAATTTCAAACTTTCAACTATCAAATGCAGACTCATTAGTCGTAATCAACTCTCCGCCGCTGTCATTACCCTGGACGCGGGCGAGTAATATAATGAATTCAAAAATTATACCACTGTAACAGAGAATTGTGTTTATATGAAGTCGGTTTCGTTTGTACAGCTTGTTTGCTGAAGTAGTCGGCGCGGCCGCCGCGGGCGCGGCACTCCGGCACTCGCATTTACAAACCTAAAGACCTCCGGGCTCCTACACATTTTGTTTGTTATTGTTTAGAGTTACCTATCTAAACAACCGTCTCATAAATCTAAAACTTTTCGACCGCAACTTTTATAATGACTGACCGGTACTGTGTTGCCACGGCTTTGAATTACCTTTAAAAGCCTTTGGACCGCAATGTAATTAAGTTGAAGTACTTTGGTTTTACCGTTATAATGGTACCAATCGGTTAAATAGACCGCGTTCTGAAAGTTACGTACAATATTGTTACGTCTAAAGTTACAGAATTAAACTCGATGATATAATAATATAATATCTATGTTGATGTGACGATTTTGCAGACCGCCTCCACATATGCGTTGTCTACAAAATAAATAATATAAGATTTTGAGTATGTAGAAATGCTTAATCATAATAGAACTATTCTTAACGGCTTTAAAACGCGGTTTATTTAACTTTTTACATATTTGTTCGATATTTCGTTCCGGCATTCATTTTCTGAGGTTTTAAAGCCTTTAAAAGTGTAGTTTTATTATGTGTGAAGAATGCGTTAGAAAATATTCTATGCTTAATCATATAAATTATATCAGCATTTCGCCTGCGACTTCGTCTGCCTCCGTTATATTTCGGCCCGTGGGCTTGGTTAAAAGTCTTAATCCTTCCTTAGGGTTCATGCCATACAAATGCCAAATTGCATTAAACACCGTTCCACCGCTTGCTCGTAAAAGGCAACAAACAGACAGGCATACTGCCGCAGTTATAATATTACTATTGAGTTGTAATTATAAATTCGTGTCAAGTTAAAATCAATTTTGTTTACTAAGATATAAACAGTATGTCGTCATTAAACTTTCTAATTTAACCGTGCAATGTTTGATAGCCATAGATTTTACTCATTTAGATTTTCCCGAAAATATTTTTCACACGAAAAATGCATATGGCGCTCAAAACTTTCCAATTTGAGGAGAAAATCCCCAAACTGGTCCGTTTCAGGAAAATAGAACTGAGATGACCGACCGCCTCTCAATAAGTCACTTTGTGTTTTGTTTTCCTAAGCGTTACAAACGAGAATTTATGAATAAAGTTTGCCTTTGCCAGAGTTATTTTATTTGAAAAATGTTAATCTCAAACTTTGCTAAAACACTCAGAATAAACATTTGTTGAGGTATTAAATAAAGTGTACACATGCCTGAGGGTTGTAATTTAGCTTCATGTATGTACATGTTATTCTGTTTGAGCAGTTTTCAAAGTTTTTAGAAATAATATTTGCTAGCCCATTATTGTCTGCCGATATTCAGATGGCTGAAATATAATATTATTTAAAACAAAATTTCTAGCATCAACGCTATGTAGCCTTTGCAAGTACGTCATAAAGTATAATAAACCTTTATATTAGTAAAAAATGGTATGATATATATGACATATGCGAGTAATCAGTATTTGGCGGGCCCGATGGCGCAGATGATAGTGATCCTATCTGATGCGCTAAGGGTCGTGGGTTCGATTTTCAATCAGGACAAATATTTGTATAATGGTATTTTGTTGTCTCAGGTCTGTAACATCATCAACATAAATGCTTTAAGCGACTTAGCTCAGAGTCTGGTCAATGTATGAGATGTGGTGATAATATTATTATAAGCTACTGGCTTTAAAATTTATCTGATTAAATAGAAAAATAAAGTTACTAAAAACTATAACGTACCTTAATACCATAAAAATCATAATATTAATCAAAATGAGTTTCTCATTATAACCAAATGTTCATTATATAATATTTAGTTCTTGGTACTCCAACTATTTTCTTCGTAATCTGAATTTCACCTTTTTTGTGATAGAGAATAATATTAAAACCTTTTTTCAGATGAACAGCGCCGCATATACGGGTCAGAGGGCGGGGAGGCCCCGCCGCGCTACGTCAGCAGCCCTCAAAGACAGGCTTCGCCCTTCCCTCACGAGAGCACTAACCGGAGGTTCTACCACAGAAACAGAAATTCAAAAGGTCATTACATTATATTTATGGGACGTTAGCTCTTAGCTACTTTGTTATTTTACATTTTGTTTTTATTCATGTTATCCGTATAACTTAAGTTGAGAAGAAAAGCTTTACAATAATGTATTATGTATAATTCATGTTTTAAAAATCGACTAATGACATAAGTTGCGCGTGCCACTGTTGTACTTTTCCTGAAATTTCCAAAGAAATACACACTCTTAACGCAATTATTTCCCCAAATTGTAATCATTTTGCAAGTATCTAGTAACAGGCGTTTTTATTTGATTTAGTAAAAACAATTGCCTGAGAACTTACTTTCTGGAAATAATTATATTTAATGTGAACGCATTGTATTCAATTTAAATTTTCTTACACGCGTTGCAGCCCAATCAACGGTCCGTCACATAAAACGGAAGCTTGCATTTTGCAAACGGGAAGCATTTTCACTACAATGTGCACTGACAAGCGTGCTTTCTTTGTAATGTTGAAATTGTAACGTGGCGCAAATTTCACTCGCTTCCGGTAGCTACACCCAACATTTGTGTCACTACCTCATTTTTATGGAAAATATTTCACTGGTTGTATGCGAGTTGTACATTACTACATTTTGTGACTATGATATCGGAAGTAAAAATGTAATAGAAATGATCATTCATAATATGTTCAAGTACAGCTCAACAGATGTTTCACCAAGTTTTGCGTTTGAAATCTCCGTCCGGAATGTTTGTCAATAAGAACACTTTTCATACAGAATATTAACAATCAAGCAATATTCTTACAAAAATATAACGGGTCTTATTTTAAGCGCAACAAAAAGAATTAAAGAATTATATTATGCAGACGTTATAAAAATATAAGCGTTGTTAATATATATATTTGATATTAATTGGCAATTATTGGGCAAAACCTCTAAACGTAAGTAACAATTTGACATGGCTCCTAGTCCCCAGCAGCTTCGTTTCCTAGCTACGGTATTGGCTATGGTAATAACGGAGAGGGTGCTAATAATCTCCGGCAGTCGCACAGATACCACCCTAACCAAAAAGGCCGTAGTAATACACAACATTAAGACTTCCAGGACTGACGAGAAGATTGTTTGAGTTAGAGGAAACATTGAGTATGATGCGCTTAGATATTTTGGGGTTGTTTAAAATCTGAAAAGAGAGTGAATATACGATAGCTCTAAAGTCGAGTACAGTTGTATACGTCATACTCAGAATATCTGAGATATATTTGCTGAACGTCACTCAGGTATACGAACCAACTTTGCCGCATCCAGATGGTGAAGTGGAGACCATGAAAAAGGATTCAAATTGGGCAATACATATGTCCAAAACCCACTTCACTGTTGTTATGGGGAACTTTAACGCAAGTTTGTGCAAAATAGACGGTAATGAGCTGAGGGTGGGACAGTTCGGATATGGGCAATGGAACCTTAGGGGCCAGAGGCTAGCTGACTTTCTAGAGAAAGAAGGACTCTTTATGAGAAACTCTTTTTCTAGAAGCCGTATCACAGGAAATGGACCTGAAAGAGTTTTAATGGTTCAACGAGAAATGAGATATACTTCGTTTTGACCGATAAGAAACGAATACTTAATGATGTCTCTGTGAGGGTTAAACAGGTAGCGATCACAAGATGATAAGAGGCACTTTGAATATCGAATATTCATGTAAATCATAAAAGGTCCTGCCTGATAAAGTCTAATTCCAAACTAATTGCGTCCATATCTAGGATCACGAGAGCTTTCAGTTTGAGCTCTCCAACCGCTGAAATTGCTTAGAGAACCTTGCGTCGGTGAACGTAATTAACAACAGGTTCTCAAAAATTCTCCAGACGGTGGGTTTTAAATTCTATGGAGAGTTGGCAAGCTCATCCAAAGACCCCAAAGCCAAGCTGACCCGATACTCCTCCCAGGATATCTCAGACATCGACTTGACAAAGATTAGAATGGCCTGTAGTACCGGCAGAGTAGTGTCTCCCCCTGTACTAGACGAGGGACGGGAGCCATCAGATAGCGATGTGTCCATCCGAAGCAGTATAACTCAAATGCAACAGGGTGGGAATAGGTAGCAGCATTCCCTTCGCGAAACTGCACTCTGTGATTGCCACCACGTTTACCCGGCGCAAAAATTATGGCCATACCCCTAATTTATTAAGGAGGCCTATGTTTAGATGATTTTTAACTGATAGCGTATAATACCTTTAGTCTTACGTCTTATTTGAATCTGAAATGAGGTGTTCCGTAACGGACCAAACTTTACCGATATAGCCTGACGAATTAATAAATTAAAGTGGCGGTTGGCAAGGCACTTAGGACGAAGAATCCATGGTGCTAGAATGGAGAACACGTACCGGCTAGCGCAGTGTAACTTAGTGTCCACAGACTAAAATGGCAAGATCGCGCTTGACATAGGCCGCATACAACTGGTTCTATTCACTTTAAAAGACCTATGCCCAGTAGTGAACGTCCAACGGCTGATATGGTGATGATGATGATTACAGTATCAGATGAATATGGCATCGTATCGTAATCGTCGTATAATTTCGTTAAAATATAAGAACTAACGGAATATACACTACGTGGTTTGGCTTATCTAGAGTATATTCTCAATGTAAAGACTTATTGGATCGGTTTTATTTGGCGTTAGTCGATCTATTGGTGTACCAGGTGTACCAGGTATTCTAAGCTCGACTGAGCTATTGCAACTAACAGATTTCGGCATATATTATTAAGGATTTTACGTCATAAGGCTAGCTTTTGCCACCAAGAAGGCAACTAACGTACAAGCATTTCCTTAAGTCCAAAACTTCTTGCGGATATTTCGTTTGGTTTGGTTAATAGGGCTAGTAAGGATGCACAAATTGTAGCGTACTCATCATTCTAGCCATTGGAAGTCCACTGCTGGCCTCCCCAAGAAAGGAGGAATTTTGCCCATAATTGCCGCACTGGGCAAGCGCAGCTTTTGTGAAGGGGATGCTGCTGCTGCTTCCCCCCTTTGCATTAAGGCCACACTGTCTCGGATAGATATACCACTATCTGTTGGTTCTGGTACCTTCATCGCTTCTTACGACATCTGGTACAAGGGGAGGTACTATTCTACTCTGCCGATACCTCACTTATGTACTGAGTTTTGAAAATGTTTCCGTGTGTCCTATGTTAGACTAGCATTGGTCGACATTTTTGTAAGTATTTAGGTAGATTTATTGGAAATTTTAAGATGTTTCCCATCAGGCCACTGACTAGATATTTTAGTACATCGAGTCAAACGTTGAACATATAGTTTACAGCTAGGTTAAGAAACAAATATACTAACCTCACGAGCGTCCATCGGCTACGATGATGGAAAATTTACACTAATCGATAGCTCATAAAGTAGTAAGTTTATCACTAGCACGTCGCCAATATTATTATTTATATAAATTATATATTGCAAGTATGATGCATTGTTGAAGGTAATATACTATTTACCCGTAGTGTAATAGCAGAATAGAACAGTACCTCGACTAAGGTGCCTGAGCCGATAGATGGCGGTATGATAACAGCGTAGTTTAATTGTAACAATGCGAATGAGTTTTGCAAAAATGGTTTTGGTCTGTGGAGGCCTCTGTCCAGCAGAAGACTTTTATATACTTTCATGATTACCCCATATTTTCATCACTGATATGGTGATGCAAAAATTAGGTGTAACAGTAATATACGAAAGAGAATAAAGTTTGTCTTTACAATCTTATTTGTGTACGGTTACGAAAGATAAAATACTTTACATTTTCTAATATAATAAAATAAAGGAAGTTATTTTAAACGATAGTCGAGAGCTAACGGAAAGAACAAACAAAAAGTTGAGAATTTAAACGTTTTAAAGTTGTTAAAAACAGTTATGTTATTAAAAAAGGATATCTACATGTTTTAAAGTGGTAGTAAATAAAAGAAAAGATTTCTATTATTTGACAAGTTTTACTATATTTTTTTTAATTAATTTCACTCATCTAATAGATACATTGATCTAACTCCGTGGTGCGCCCCTTAAAACACTTGTGTTACGGACATCGGACAATAGAGAAATTACAACTACAATACTTAAATACATATTTTTACCACCCAGACACAAAGCATACAAAAATATCATTATATAAATATTTGTCCTGGGTAGGGATCAAACCCACAACCCTTGACATAAGATAGAATCACTACCAGCTGAGCAGATAAAACTTGAAATATACGAATTGTCCCCACTTAATAATGTAATGAATTTCTTGCAACCATGCACTTCTCATTTAGGCTGCGATTTAAAATATAGAAACCACAACTAAGTAGCAGATAGGCATTTTCGTGAATACTTTAGATAACAGGTTTCGTAAAACGAGGTACCGGAACTGCCAGATGACGATATATCCATCCGAAACACTGCAGCTTAAATTCAGCTATATTTCCATCACAATGCTACAAAAACAATAATCCCCCCCCCCCCCCCCTCTTCGTTAAGGAAACCTATGTCCAACAGTGGACTTTCTAATAATCAGCAAATCAGAACCAGGTTGGCATATGAGATGTTGTGTAATTTTATTTGTTTATTTAATCATGTCAAAAATAGCGTTTAATTTCTGTCGAAATTGTGTTTTCATTTATTTTACAAATTGACTTCTATAAATTTAATTTATTAATTGCATTAATATTTTGAAACATATCAGTCGTAGATATTCACCATAAGACATTGGTCTTTTCAAGAGATCAGATGTTAGGGAGAATATTGCCAAAAATGCCAACACTCGACGCAATACTTTAGAAGCACATACTCAGGCTGTTGTCAGGCTCCTGTTGCGTCACCTGGTTCAGAAGGAATTCTTTTTTTACTCTGCCGATATTGCTGGCATCATGTCATAGCTAACACATTTTAAGAAATCAACTAAAACTAAGCTACGGGGCTCATGCCTGTTAATATAAGAACAAAGGAAATAGACAACCCAGACAAACGACCTATAAAAAATGTTGATTAGATTAGTAAGCCTCTAAGACTAAATTGACTTATAAAAATACTAGACAAGAACACTAGTACCTCTAGTGCATATAAGTTTATACCAATATGGCATAAATATATCTAATTCCAACAATGGAAAAAATATAGTTCTTTATTCTTATTTGAATTAATGCGTGTATTGCATTGCATATGGTAAATGAAATGCCATACGTGCATGGTACATAGTATTTTCCTCATTGGGCGTAGTTATAAAACCAAAAGACGAAATTACAACAGTCTCTATAGATCACTATTATTAATTCAAGTTTTTGGAACCCCTCCATAATTCACATAGCGTGAAGATAATTAAGCTCTGGCTACTGAATTGATTAGACATCTCCATGGGGACGTCTCTTGTCAATAGTCTCCGATTTAGTTGGATAGTTGGTTAATTAAGTGCACACAATGTTAAGGATCCGACCATTGATATTGCTGCGTAGATGGATGTTATAATGTTCCTGTTTCTCTTCACATACGTTCTTGGATAATAACATATCCCTGTAAGTGGATTAATAGCAACAGTTCTGTTGTTTTTAGGTAATTAGAGATAAGACAGCGCATGTAGAGATAAGCGACATCGTTTTTTGTTCATTCACTTTCTTAGAATTAACTTAGTCACTTTCAACTGTTCACGTAAATGTTGGAGTGTGCGCACAAAGTCTTATACCTTTTATGCACTAAGTATATTTGGAAATAAACACACCGGTTGTATGCGGCTGCATATAACTGGTCCTATTGGAGATTACTTAAGGAGGCCTATGTCCAACAGTTAACGTTTTATGACTGATATGACAATGATGATTATTTTTACATTTTATTTATTCAAAAGGACAGGTGTAGACAAATCTTTCGAATAACATGACCATACCAATTCTAGGCAAATATAAAATATTGGATATTAGATCTATAATAACTTAAGTTTTATCTTGAGGTTGACGAAAGTTTATCCCGTCAGGTGAAGAGATGTACAATGGCGACGCAGGAGGCGGCACACTGTCACGTCGGCGACGCGATGATTTCACTGTCGAGAACAACGTTCGGAATGCCCGTCATTGTCTTAACAATGGTAAGGGATGTCGCTTTGTTTCGTCGCTATTGGTGTTAGTGAGGCAATATTGCACAATTTAAGATAGTTGCTTTAAGTATAAGTAGAAGCATTTGTGCACATAAAGGCATTAAGAAAAAAATGGTACATACATAAATAGGATAACATATTTTTAGGGGTAACATATTACGTATTTTTTTATAGTATTATTATAATAGATGAAATAAAAGTACGTAAGTTTAGACTTATAATTTAAAAATGTACTTTAAAGTAGAAGGATCAACACGTCCACATACAAAATGGCGTGCATTTTGCAGATTTCACTGTAAAATAAACAGCTGTGTGAAATATCGTTTGTGTAAATAAAACACCGACACTGCATCCAATAACAAAGAACGTGGCAGTAGTAACTCCGTTGAATAACATCAACTAAGTTTGATATATTTGATACAACGAATATATGTGATATTTTTTTCAAAGCAAGACATTTTATGTGAATCATTAGTTTGACATTAATGTAGGTGATGTATAAGAATAATATTAGCGTAAAAAGTAATAATATGATAAATTAACAAATAAAAAACTATTCATACACGAAATGTTCATTAACGTGGCCACATTTGATCTATGTATATACTTTTTTATATATATATTTTTGCGTTTAATAGACTTTCTCGTCTTATATAAATGTGATTACTTTGATAATTATTAATTACATTTCGTAATTTATATTTACAGGCTATATTACTAGAGGCACTACCAGAATAATTACCAATCCTGCGTTTCTGAAATGTAAGGAATGAATGAGGCATTACACACATTCAGCTACGGAATCCAGTTTAGTTATTGTAGCCAGGCATTCTGTGTATCTATCATAAGCGTTATGTCGAGATGGGTGCATGCCTTTGATAAGCGCGCTTCGCATAGTTTCTCGGGCACGTGGCCTGCCGCATATACTGAGTGCGCGGAATATTGTGTTTATTACGAATGCTGAGATATCTTTGCACGGCCTAACTACGGTTCTAGCGTACGTTTGTGTAATGCCTGTGGTCAACGTGACGTGCGTGTTTACTTATGTAGAACTATATGTTGTTACTTTATACTCAGCTATGTAGGTACATATGAAGTTAGAAGGGAATTCCGTTTGTAACATCCAATGGATTGAAAACATATAAATACGCTAGAGCTTTGATGTTTCGTTTTCCTTCAACATTAAAAAAAAGTGCTTTCAATGTTTTTGTTTTTCTAATGACCTGGTCTGATTTGAATGTATTTTTTATGGTCATAATTTAATAAGAGGGACTTCATTTATAAATAATGAATTTTTTCACGTATGGATAACAAAAATGATAATATTTAGTTTATCGTATCGGCTATTCATTTGTTAAAATATTTAGTACATTTTTTTTCACAATTAGTAAGCTCATATCTATAATAATAGTTTATTGACAAATTCCAAAGATACAAATAATTTGATTCGGCTCTCCGTATTTGAATGAAAGTTGTATTTTCATACATATATATTTCGGGTAGAAATAATTTCCACTTTCCCATCACGTGTGAACTGAATTTCTACTTTGTTTTATAACTGAGCAAATGGCATGTCTTTGTAAAGGTGGGGTTTATCTCTATTGTTATTTATGAGGGTCGACCCCATGAAAGCGTAATAATTACTTATTACTAGCGAGTTTTATTTTAGCGTTGTATGAGTTATTACACTCCTATTGTTTCTTTATTTTGTTTTATTACTGTAATTAAACTCACTTTGCAACATACCTAGAGTTACAGCAATACTCTGCAGGACACGTTGGGTTTATTTGTGATATTAATTAAATGTTTTATTGTAAAAATATGCAGTCTATCTATAATTCATTATATTAATAAATTGCTACGAAATTGCGAACATAATTTTCGGATGTTTGTTTAATTTAAACTTTATTTTAACGTACAGGTGAAAATCATATTTAACCGCACCAATGCTTTTAATAACTTCGTAATGGCATTATTTGAATAGTGAAATGATGAAGTTCAGAATAAGATACGAAACTATTCCGCATGTACGTATACATAATATGTGGAGATGTTAATAAATTGTTGCTATTACATTTTAAGTCTAACCAAATATAAACAAATAATATTAAATATAGTTTTGCCAAAATAAATGCATATAAATATTTTCGTACTTAGCTTGGCCTGAGAGTGGACATCTACAGCTACTAATGATGAACATCATACGAGCATAATGGGACTATTTTGAAAACATAATTACTCGCATAAAAAGCCATGGACACCTGTAAGCTTAGAATAAGATGACAGCCTACAAAGGATACACAGCTTCTAAAAAAAAAAAAATATAAAAAATAAATTTGTCGAGTTAAAGACTATTATATATAGACATTGATTAAGAGTTTTTTGAATAGGTCTTTATACTCACAATGGATAGAATTATCAGAATACAGTATTATTCTACGTTTCTCCGGCCCTACTGTTTATCTATGTATGTAAATGCGTAGTTACGTAGCGTAGGACATCCATTTACATACGGGCCTGATGGTGCAGATGATAGTAATTATATCTTGTGCACTAAAGATGGTGAGTTCAATTTCCACCCAAATTTCTAAATAGACCTGCAAGGTTTAACAAGATGCAGGGTATTGGTTGCAGGCCGCCTACAACGTATCCTATTGATAATCTTTCGGAGACGCCTAAAGACAGCAATGTATGTCATACGATTATTGTAATCATTCATTAATTAATTACATTAAATTAATCTTTGTCAGAAAGTCTCCTGCTACTAAGCTTGCATGGTCGTTAAATGTATTTGTCCATGTTTTTGTCTCGCAGGCGCTTCAAACAACGGAGGTCAGAGCGAGCGTGAATGTGATTCGCCACCAGAGCCGGCTCCTCCTGAGGTTCCACCGCGTGGCCCCTCGCTGCACGTCACGCTGCGCCATCGGCCCACGCCCTGTGAGCAGTCTGCCGACCCCGACCGTCTCTACTTGTCTGAAGGTATTTTTTTCTTTATATCATCAGTGATAGTTGAATACCGCATGAGTAGCAGTTGTATATAAGGGTCGTAATTCGATTTATTCCAGCCATTGGAAGTCTACTGCCAGACATAGGCATCCCCAAGGGGGAATTTTGCCCGTAATTGCCCAACTCGCGCTGTGTATTTGAGCTACACTGTTTCGGATGGATATACTGTCATCTGTCGGATTTGGTACCTAAGTC
Organism: Heortia vitessoides; assembly: GCA_020976665.1. NCBI lineage: Eukaryota > Metazoa > Arthropoda > Insecta > Lepidoptera > Crambidae > Heortia > Heortia vitessoides. Next base: position 10,583,543 of record JACJUM010003237.1, read on the forward strand.
GCCACTTACGACACCTGGTACAGGGGGACTATTCTACTCTGTCGCTGTCTCATGGCACGTAATTCGATTAAAAGTGCTGAATTATGGACCTTATTCACTAATGCTTCTAACTTAATATTAAAGTATCACATATGATATTTAAAACTACTCCGACTTCAACCCGTTACATTTCCCCGTTAAAAATATTCAATCTTGTAGATCCTATTTCCGTTGGGGATTTAATCGTATTCTGAATCTATACTACAAACTACACTACCAATGCTACAAACATTACTACAAACCTGAACCTGACAATTATAAATACAAAAAAAATGAATTATCCAATTTGATGTAATCGTTCGTGAGTTATGTGCGTTTCAGAGATTTATTTATATTTATGTACACTTTTACCTATTTAATTGCTAGATTTTATGTATTTTCATATTTAAAGAGAATAAGAATAGACGGTTGAGCTATGGAGACCTGGCAAGTTCATGTTTATTCTATCATTGTAACTACATGTAAGAGCTAGCGCCAACCTACATGTTTATTACTAGTTTATTAAAGACGATCTATTTCTATAAGCTTTGATCCTCTGTCTTGTGTCTACTCTACTGTCTACTGTCTTAATTCTAATGCAAAAGATGCTGCTACAGCAGTGTTTATATCGCATGTTTCAGATTAAAGGGTGTGTGAGGCAGTGAAATTAGTGATCAGATGTCACATGAAATATTTAGGACGCAAGGTTGGCAATACGCTAGTGATTTCTTAGTAATGACTAGCGTACGTTAGGCTATGGTGATTCTTATCATGATTACATTAACATATTTCATGTACCATGCGGTACATGCTTGTTTGCTATCTCAATAATATAAAAAAATACGATTTCACATTTATCCCATGAAAAAATTCTATAAAGTTCAAACAATCAAATTACTAGTATTATAAAAATTCAAATTCATATCGAAAATGAAACTTGATGATCGATGCAAAATATGAATTTATTTTTTTATCGCTAAGTTTCTTGACGTAAACTTTAATATAAGTTTTGACGTTGAATGATAAATAAAAATTTAATCGGCCAACAAAAGCCTAGACTGTATTAAATTCAGAATACGATAAATTAAGACTATAAATACTTTTAACTTTTATAAGGCATGAAAATGAAACAGACTTATATTACTAATAACTGTAAAATTGAGCCCATTATTTAACTGTTCAAAACACACAATAAGGTATATTCTAATGTTTTATATTGTAGATAGTAGAGTGGCTAACTTTTTATAAAAGAACGAATGTGATTGTGATTTTGTTGTTCCTATTTATTTTTCCATTCACGAAGAGTGCTTTACCGAATAGTCGAGATTGAAGGGTCAGTTCCCCCATACGGTTTCGTGATGAGTTGGCTAATTAAATTTCCTCTGTAAATGTACCACCGAGTTACGTTAAGTAGGCTCTACTTGTATACCTACTTCTGCTAAAGTTTAATCGAATCGTAGCGTCCGCAGTCCGCATTCCCCGTAGTCTGTAGCTCGTAGTCCGTAGTTCGTAGCACTAAGTTTGTTCCCGTTGACAAATTAACCACTTGATCTTGAAGCCTGCGGCGTGTGTACGTAAAAAAACACTTAAATTTATTTTACGTCTCTAATGTTTCTCTTTTTTATATTTTGAAGTATTTTATTTGAGTTTAAAAACTTTTTGAGTCAATATCATAAAAACAAATTTTATTGTGCATACATCTGTTGACATTTTATACGCCAAATTATAGAGGATATTTTTGTCTAACAAATAAAAAGTTATTCTCATTGTTTCACTTTTACAGTTGCTTTAGAATCGGTTAACTAATTAGGTTAACTGATTCTTCGGCAAGTAAATAGCTTTATCCGTCAGCAGGACCTTAAAGGCTGTTTTAGATCTAGGAAAAATTCTTGTAAGTCGCTGTATATATAAAGCGAAAACCACGTGGATATAGGTTCTATTAGGTAACTAGTAATTATGCTAGTATCTTCTGAGAAAATATTAATTAATAAAAAATAATTTCAAGATGTGGTCAAGGAGAACGTATAACACTTAACATAAATAAAAAAAATTAGAAGTTAGTAGTAGTCATTTTTAAATCCTGACACAACATCTATTGTCAATCTTAAAAACATTTGCTGCAAGGTAACTGAAACTTAGAACAAAAAAAATTAAAGTTAAATAAACCGCGTTTAATTAAACGTTTTATATGAGCAATGCGTCAATATTAGAAAATATTAAATATAATAAAACCTATTTAACTTCAATATATTATTTTATATCTTAGTCTTAAAAATAGGATTTCAATGAAAGAAGAAAGATGCGAAATTTATTTTGCACGAGAGCCCACTACAAAGCGAAACACTTTGATGTGGCGCCGGCGCCCCTGTGCCTGTGGTGTACACACTTACCGAGGAAACTTTTACTGTAATTTAATTTTTTTGATAGATTTTAAGTATCCTAGTAAGGGTTCTATTTTATATTGTCTTTCTATATAAAAATCCTGTGAGTGTCGAGTTTTAAACTTTTAAGGTAAAAACTAGTAAAAATAAGATTTTTTGATTAAGCAATCAATTTCTCTTTGTTCAATTATTAAATAGTAAAAGGCTACAATTCAATTATTTAAAGGATTGATATACCGATATATTCTTTATTATGATCATCCACTAATATATTAATGCGAATTTTTGTGAGCATGGTTATGTGGATACATGAATGTTTTTTTGTTACTAATTCACGCTGGAATGGCTGAAAAAATCTAGATAATCTTTAGTATAGGGATTTCCGATAATCTGAAGAAACGCAAAGCATTTTTCTGCTGAAAACACGTTTTTCTGTCTATGGAATTGTTATGACTGTTATTTTTGTGACTGTCTACATACACTTCTTCCCGTTTTAAAAGAATTCCTCAGTGATGAAATATAAAATCAAGACCTCGCGGACCAAGTCACAGATGGACAACTAGGTAAAACTTATTTTATTACCAAAATTGTACGAAAGTTTATTAGCAGCACATTTTTCCTTCATATTATTTATGATAGTGTTCCAACAGTAAAAAATCTGACTACAATAAAACAAAGGTACTGTCATTGCCTTTGTTCGTTCATATAAAATTGCATACATGTTGTGTTCATAAAGTTCCATGAAAAAGAATAAAGAGAAGGTACAAACACTGTTACTAGAACTCCTCTCTGATTTAGTTTTTATCACACAACCTGTATTTTACTACAAAAGTCTTTATACTCATTCTACAGTCCAATACAATGATGGTACAAACCATGAGTACCCACATGGAGAAGACATAAAAAAGATAAAAGGAAAAGATGTGAATTGTGTGCGACGAAATTTCACGAATTTCGGAGAGTGGACGACGGAATTACATGAATTAATTCCACGCGTTCCTTTCTATTGCTGGACAACCAGAATTCGACGGCGATTTGATCCAACGCTGTTTAAAAACGGTATTTGTTAGAAGAGATTTTATTTGCCGTTCAGAATTTCCAAAAACAAGAGTTAAATATCCACGTAATTTTCTTTTATTTTCCTGCGTCATAAATGCTAAATGTATGTTGAATTAATGACAATATGAAGATGTTTGACGTATACTTGAGTATTTATTCTCAATAACGCCGTAGTTACGCGACGATAACTTTGTCGTCAGATCTAAGTATTAGGAAAGCATGCGAATAAATTAGAAAAATCTTGATTCAAACAAGAAAATAGCTTCAAAAGGTCTTGAAAGTTTAATGGAATCGAACCGGCCGGTCGGGCGGCGGGAAGTTAGCGCGGGTGACAAATTGGGCACTTGACCCGCTCTCAGCGAGCCTCCAAGAGCTTGTTTCAAGAGAACCGTAATAAGTTTAACTTAAAGTAAACTATATTCCATTCCCTCTAATTTGTCCTGCTGGTATACTGCCGGCCACTTTTTGCAGTATCAAATTAACATCTATTTATTTAGAAGTTTCATTTTGAGCGTGCTTGAAAGTTTCTGCGATGCTGCGCTTAGTCTTCCTAATTAGAACGTCTTTTCAATTCTAGAATGAAATAACAAACTTTATGAACTACAGTAAACTGTGTGCATTTATTGGCTCGTAGAATACTAAAATAATGTATTTGGAGTATTATTCATATTTCCATTGTCTTCCTGCCTATTAATTTTTTTTAAAGTACACGCAAATTGTTTTGTAACAATCCAGTATTTAGTAGTAAAACACTTAAAATACGGCTTAAATTGTCTCCCAACTTCCCAGTTGAGGTATAACAAGATAGTTAGCAGTATACTCGTAAAGAGATATAAAACAATTAGGTACCAATATAACTGGACGGCGCGGCGGTTGCGGCCGAGGAGGCAATATTATTTCGAAACGGAACTCCGCGTCTCAAGTCCCGGCCTCTTTGCTTGAAAATGGAAGCCTCCCCGGAGATGCGCAGTAATTTAATTTTTACGATGCCGTATTGTTAGAGCTTCCAAGTGTTGTTTACAGTTGGAACTCAAAACAGTCAGATGAGAGCATTACGCTCGCTTGTGATAAGTAGACTTTGCAAAGTATGGCTTTCAAACCGAATATCTTAAAGATAGATGATGATTATGTTTTATCTGAGGTACTACGCGTTAAAGAACGGTATTATTGTAATAACACAGTACCTACATATGAGGAATTAAATTTTTCTTACAAAAGCTATCATGTTGATATCTGAGGAGATAATAGCGGTTAATTGTTCAAAACATCCTGTAGCTTACAAACGTTGTACTTTTTATTAAAAAGGTGAAATTAAGGTACACGTGCCAAGCTTTTACTATGCAAGAATGTTATTATTGAGTTTTATATCGCGGTAAAATTGACACAACTTGGAGTCTTCTTCGTCGGTTCGCCTCTGTTTCGTTTAACGGACTTTTAACAACGGCCTCTTCCATGATATACATTTTTATGAAGAAATCATAGGTTGGGAAAATATTAAAAGGACTTTCACAGTAAATTGCAATTATATGGTTGGGTCTTTTTAATTTGAGAATACTCCTGAATAAAGTGAATTGTGTGCTTTGAAACGTAGCGGTATTTATTTTTCGTCCTGAAATTAGGATTTTAGGTAAAATTTTTTCGGTATATTGTGATTCACTTGCTTTTGATTTTTATTTTATTTCTCTAAATTAATGGCTGATATATTTTACAACTTTAGTGTTATGTGTTATGTTTAGTGTTAAGCAGTACATGAAACTTTTATGTCTTGGAAAAACGTAACTGATTTAGCGTTGCACGACGTTCACTAGCTTTAACCCGTAAGTGTTCTTATGTGCAATCGAATCGTACATTGTCATGTTTCAAGTGGCACTCGATCTCTATCTTTTACCCACAACCACGAACTTCATTTCTTTCTGCACCTTGAGTCATTGGTTTGTAGGTCTATATTCCTCTGACATTTGGTTAGATGAAAGTTCGTGGTTGTATGTCGAGTTTTAAACATCCCCGTTCGGAAGCACTCGAGTGCTCATAAAACACTCATACAAGTCCATACAGATCCGTTTCTTCTTCTTTTGTGTTTGTGATCCTGCTCCGAAGCGGTTTATTGGCTTGACAATAAATTTGAAATGTGCTAACGGCATTGTGTATTCTGATTGGTGCTTAGATATAAATATTTTGGTTTATTTTTGATAATTTAAATAAGGGATATACTTTCTTCAAATACAAATACATGTTTCCGTGAATTTAATGAAAATATTTTACTCACTATCTAATATTTATTATTTGAACCTAACAGCGCCGCGCGTTTTAATTCAGGTTTAGTTGTAGAATATACCAGAGAATTTTCATAGTTACTATTCTCACCACTTTTACCCACTTTGGTAATGATTAAAAAAAATCACGTATTTCATGCGTTTCAATGAAAAACCTTCATACCAAATTTCTTTTAAATAACTTCAAAAACAGCAATGTTTCATTTTAACTTTACACCCCCGTTTTACCTACTTAGGGGTATTTTTTTTTCAAAAATCCTTTCTTATTTCTCCCCTGCGTTATAAAAGATACCCCTGTACAAAATTTCAAGGTTTTAACTCTTAAAGTTTAGACCCTGCGTTAATATGTCAGTCAGTTTCTCCTTTTATACGTATAGATTAAGAAATACGGGTGTCATGAACAATCTTGAATCTATTCAGTGTATAATGAGTTAAATAGAAATTTTCTTAGCCAATGTATGTAGTAAGTTCTAGTTGTAAATTAAAGTTATTTATAATCAAGGTAATAGAATTATTATTTGAAGCTTGAAAACAGACAGTGAACAGTGTTCAACATTATAGTTAAGCCTACTCCAACAAATTAGTGTTGATGAAATTTTGAGTGAGTGAGCCAGGTGAGTGAGCGAGTGCGCGATACGTCACAGTAACTCTGCTGGAACAGTTAAAAGTTTTTCCTCGTAGAACGTAGAGGATCCACGCTAGAGCGGGATAAATGATTGATGGCGGACCTCAAGAATAAACTCGATTATCCGTTGAGACGCGAACAACTTACAAGTTTTATGTAACGATGGATCAGGATTATTTGAAACTTTCTCCCTTCGCAAAAAATCGACTCATGACAATCATATTTGAGTTGAATATCAATGAAGGGTGGTTTTTATTTAAAAATACAAGCACGCCTTTTTATGTAGCACCTACCTGTTTTGTGAAAGCTATCAGTACACAGGATGTTTATTATAATTAACTTGTGAGATTTGACCCGACTTTCTTTAGAAAATTACTCTGTAAAAGGTTTAGATAGCAGTTTATTGAACATTTGTACCAATAAAGAAATTTGGGCATTTCAACTACCTAAAAATTCAAAACCAGTTCACCTAATTACCCGTTACTTGTAATAAGATGGATGAAGCTATAACGTATATCTTGAAACAAATAATCATCTAACATTAACTTAGTAGATTATTATTAGTTTAACACATAAGTCCATTACTCATGCCGTGGTTGTATTTTACTAAAAACCGAACATAAACATAGGTTGTTTACTTGCTTGTAATTTTTTTACAAACTAATTAACTATGTAATTCTGTTAGCTCTTGTTAACTTACTATGAAATAAACAATATTTAGCCTCAACAAAACTACTTTTTGTAGCTTTAAAACGCTTTTTATTTAACTGTTTTATTTTTTGTGAATTACTTACCTTACGTCACTCGTTCTTAAAATTGACAAAATATGCCAGAAAACGTTGAAAAATCGTTCCTAAAAGGGATTAGAACGCGTACCAATGTTTTAACAATTAAAAAGTAGTTTAATTTTGTGTCTTGTGTGTGTGTAATGTACTAATCAATAAATACATAAAATAAAATAGTAAACGAGCTGTGCTTGCGCATTTTAAGTATGTTAATACATCAATAGTATAATAAATATATATATTATAATATAAATATGGTATGTAATATTTATTGATTGATAACCCTAGTTTCGTTAAGTATAAGTTAGTCTTATATTATCTATTATATATTATCAAATTAAATTGTGACACAAACGAACAAATTAAATTGTGTTTCGGAGGAGTATGGTAACTATATATATACATATATAGTTATAGTTATATACATATATAGTTACCATACGCCTCCGAAACAGTTTGGCTTTTTTATGCTATTCTATATGCATAAAAATTGGCTACTGTTTATTTTTTATGCTCCGAACATTTTTTTTTAAATAATTTTTTAATGGCTACATTAGTAATTTAATAATTTTATATGGCAAAACAATGTTTGTCGGGATAGCTAGTATATATATAAACGCGTTCGAGCTCGCTCATTTCAGTTGATCGGTGAACGGATCTGAATGATAATTAAGCTTGGAAAAGTTCATAGGCTACTATTTTGTCTCATTGAGTATTATTTATGCATTTTCTACAAAGGGTTTTTGTTTCTACATTTCTATCTTTTTTGTATTGCACAATTTCCATCCGAACAAAGACGTAGGCAAATGCTAGTGTGAGATAATATTAAGACTTCTAATGTATAAATAAACTATTACAAAATTAAATTACTAAAGTAACATCCCTTGCGAATTTTTTATTATTCCCAAGCCAGTCATACTGAAACTTTACTAAAATATACTTAATAAAACCTAACATTAATATAATTCTATTATAGTTATATAACTTTCAAAGGTATGGTGTACGAAAATGGAACACGCCGGTATTTTATAAAAACTGAAATCTCGTCAGATCATGTTTAATAAAGTATTTATTTTTTGTCTGTTATTGAAATATGTAGGTATGTTCCATATCTCGTTAACGTTGATATCTTTAATCACAGATAAACTGCCGAAAACTATCTTTTTATTAGAGGTATTGAAAGAACATTATCCCCCCCGGGGTGCCGTCAAAGCTAGGGTACTGGAACTTATCTCGCGCATCCATTATGAACAAAATGTCTGCTTTTTTCATATACCTTGCATGTCCAACAGTGTAAGTCCTACAGCTAAATTGATAACAATAAAAAAAATCAGTTAAACTACACTTTTGACGGCTTTAAAAACACGGTTTTGATCTTCAATATTTTTTTGTGGACGTTTCGTTCTTTGGCGGCAACCGTTGTCGTGAGAACGTAGAGAAAGTTAAAGAAGTAGTTTTATTATGGATAGTGATCGTGTAAATGTTAGAAAAGTAATAAATTATTCTCTAAAAATCGCATATATTTTAATAGTTTAATGTTACTTGCTACAGACCGACTCTCAACAGACGGACTATAAGGTTATTGTCTTAGAGCGTTAGCTAAGCGGTCGCAATCAGAGACAAGGACGTCATCCTCACGCTTCAATGTTTGCTTGCCCTGCAAAGAGCCGGTAGAGCCAGACGAGGCAAAATTGTTTCGCCGTTCATTATTCCGAGTTTTAATCAAGAAAGAACATGGCTGAGGCGTCTGCTGAATGTTCACGGCGCGACACCAACTCCTGAGCGACATTAATCGCGTTTTATGAAATAAAAACGACTCGTATAATAGCGGTTCGCTTATTTCATTTAGAATTTCCTTGAATAACAAACACTGCGAATGCTTGGAAAATAACAAATGAAAGCGGCAGTTTTAGATCATCACATTGGATAACTACGATTATATTCAATGGAAAAGTCTTATGCAATTAAAGGGTACAAGTATCTGTCATTATTATGAACATTGGAAGTCCACTGCTGGACAAAAGAAAGCTGCTGCAAGAAAGGGGGAATTTTGCTCATAATTGCCGCGCTGGGCAAGCGTGTTCGCTATCGAAGAGAGTGGCTTTCGCAACGGGGATGCTGCTTCCCATCCCCGCCTTATGCATATAAGCTACACTGTCTCGTATATAGTGCCATCTGCCGGTTCTGGTACCTTAAGCACCTCTTACGATACCTGGTACTGAGGGAGGTACTATTCTACACTGCCGGTACCTCACGGCAAAGGTTCAAAGGCAAGGTAAATATTACGGAATGTCATTAGTATATTTATTACCAACCAAATTACTATGGCTGATTCAACTTCGACTCGCTCGAAGGCGCTGTTGATCTGGGTGTTTAATGCATGTTTTTAAGTATTATATTTGTAAATCTTTTTTAAATGATATTAAATGCTATTATATACACATGTACTATAAGCTACTTATCTTACAGTCGGGTGTATGAGATGTGTTGTGAATTTATATATAACAATCACAATATGGATCTACTATGAAAATATTTTATTTATATGCTACAAATAATTTTAATAGAAGCAGATTAATACAATTAAAATATGTGGCCCAACAATCACAATATATCTGAAGGGCTTGATTTCGCAGATGGGTTTGATCCCTACCCAGGACAAACATTTATGTGATAAATATTGGTGTTTATTCTGTGTTTGAGCACAAAATATGTGATTCCTCTGTTGTCTGTACCAAAAATGCTATAAGCGAATTATTTTAGAGGCAGGTCAATATATGGGATGTTGTGTTAGTTTATATTACAATATTTTAAATGAAATTATCTATTCTTTGTTACATAGTAAGTTTCAAAATATAAACAAATAGGTGAGTGTACAAATCATTAGGTCCACATCGTGCGCGAGCTCCACTGGTGCGGAATAATCAAACGTTTGCGCACGCTGTCTGGGATCTCGGCTCCATTCACTCCAAATGTGATTTTGTTTCGCTGCTATCGATAAACTCTATCGTATTCGTAAAAGATTTTAAGTTAAAAAGAGTAGATAAACAAAATAATGTTTATTTTTGCCGTAACTAAGATATCATAAATACGTACGATGCTTTTGAAACCATAAAAAATGTTTAGAAATATTCTTAATTTTATACGCTTGTGAAAATATCTCCATTGAGATACATAAACGAAAAAAATATATATTTACTAAACATACAATCTATATTTTTCTTGGTCTGGTCATTCACGGTCATCATCATCCTCATAGCAGCTGTAGAATTGCTTATTGACAAGCTTCCCCAAAAGGGAGGAATTTTGCCCATAATTGCCGTTCAGGTTTGGTGGCAGAGCATAGCTTCGCGACGGGAATGCTGTTGTTCTCTCCCCCATTACAGTCCTATTGCATTCAACCTATACTGTTTTAAGTATAAAATAATGTGTGTAAATTGTTTGCGATTTTGGAGAGCCAGTGAGAGGGCGACGAAGGGTGGCATTATCATATCAGGTGGATTATAAAGTACGTGTATACGGCCATATCCCCAGTCGCCTCTTCTAATACCTGACTCAGAGGGAGGTACTATTCTTCTCTGTCGGTATCCCATGGTGTTCACGGTCACCTTGCTTATTATTAGGTAGCTTCAGCAGCTATTTTGGATACCCTTTTCTTAGCAAGGACATAAAGAGGATTAGATAAGGTCCTTCATACAAATAACCATTGTTAAAACGTTCATTAATTGTAAGGAATATCAGACTTTTGAAAGATTTAGTTTGTTATCACAAACCTGTCGGACATTGTTCCATAAAGTCGTCGTATGTAACTTTGAAAGGCTTCAATTTATAAAAACCGTTTCTTCATGGGCATTGGTGTCGCTCAGCTGGAATAATCAGACGTTTGTGCACACTCGTCTGAGCCTCGTATCTCTGTTCATTCTAGGCAGTAGGAGTTTTAACCATCTTTGTGTCGCCTATAGATTTCACTCAATATTTACTACAGTAATCTTTAGACAAAACCAGTCTATTATGTAGCGTATTTTGCAAGTAATCGATCAACTGTACATTTTATTAAAATAATAGGTAATTATACTCAATTTTATTTAATTAAATAATCCATTTGTAAAGTAAATATGTATAAGTCATATTCTAGAATCCATTTGCACGGGAAAGCTATTCAAAACTTTTCACAGGACTACAGAAATATGAATGGGAGTGCAATTAAACATATGACCCAGGGTCGCCAACCTTTACTTATCCAAACAAATGAAATATGTTTGTTTGGACAGCCCGATGCCGCATTCGATAATTTCCTTATATTGTGCGCCAAGAGTCGTGGGTTCGATATCCTTCTAATGAAAATTTGCCTTTGTTTTATGTCTGGGTGTTATAAATATTCTTATCTATTAAACCGTCATATTAGAAATTCTTCTGTTGACTGATATGCGTACCACAAGTGTTTAAAGCTTTGCAACTTATCTTAGTGACAAGTAAATATATTAGATGTGTGAATTTATTTTATTGTGTTTTCATACTTATTGGTATCTCTCGCTTCCCTTACTCGTCCTTTCATGCACGCTCGTTAATTTTTGGTACTTTTCACCTGGCCCTTCTTTAATACCTTTTTTATCCAGTAAAGATATGTTCGCCTAGGTCGTCCTATACCAACTCTTCCATTGATTTTCGCTTTATATATTTGTGCAGTCATTCTACTTTCATACATTCTTTCTACAGGGCCAAACCATCTCAACAATTTTATTTGTCCTAATAATAACAAGTATGCCTGCTTACTTTTTACTGCATGTCCTACATGCTTCCTTTTACTTAAAGTAATATATTCTATAATTCTCAGGCATTAACAGTCGTTTGACGTTTATTGTATATAAAATATTATATTATATTAAATTGAGATATAAACTATCCTTTATCTTATGTTGGATCAAACTGTACACAGTGAGAAAAAAATATTGAAATCAGTTTATTGCTATTAGTTCAGAAGTTCATTCCAGCCTAACACACACATTCTCTATATGGAAAGATAGTACAATAAACTTAGTTTCTAGTCAGCTTAAAGTACTACAAATGTGTTCTTAGTTATATGTCTTACTTGCAATAAACATATGTTGCTACCCATAATAATCTTACATAATATATATAATAACAAGGTACTATAACTTACATATTAAAATTATACGAAATCCGCTATGTTCTCAACTTATAAATTTTACCGATGCTATCATTAAATATATCAAATTCATCGGTGTTGACATTTGAGATTCTAAATTTTGTTTATGTTATGAATTCAACAAACAAACATACGGTCCGCTTGTAGATAAACCTGATGGCAGCCTACCCAGTAATTTCACTGCTCACCCTTCAAATCAGAACACAGTGATGCAAACACTGCTATTTGGCGGTAGAAATAGGTTCCAGTAAGGTACCAATATATGCGACTTTGTAAGAGGTTCTACTTCTAGTTAAATTATTTATTTAAAGTAAAAACTCTACCATTTCTTTTACTTACATGTATGAAGACTCATATAAATGAACCAGTGAAATAGTGTAGTCTATTTTTATGTAAACAATGTCGGGAACAAATCGTCACTTGGGTTTGCAAATCGTTTGGTCCCAGCGTACGCGCTGGTTCCATCAGGGCGGAATAATCATCCGTTTGCACTTCGCCTTACGCATTTGTAGTCTAGAGGTACCTCAATTTTATCGCTGTGTCTTTGAGTGTAGGTTCTATGTTTATATATTCAATCTTTTCCCAATTGCAGGATCAAGATGCATGGGACCATTACTGGGCAGCAACTGTACGACTTACCTTTTCTATAAAGAGTCTAAGCTTTAAGTTTTCTTTTCATAGATGAAAAAACAATAGTATATATTTATTTATGCCGATGGCACATTTGGTGGTGTATTCATCTTGTGTGCCAAGTATCGTTGGTTCGATTCTCAAACAGCGTATGATGTTCGGTGTATGTTCCGTAACTAGGTAAAATAAATAATTAAATAAATTCATCACGTAAATTGAACTGACTATGAGATAATTAGCTTAAAACAATTGTGTTATGAATGCCAAAGGAATCAAAAACATATTACTTCAGTACATATATTTAACACCCAGACACAGAACAAACACAAATATCAACATATATATAGGATCACTACCGCGCCATCGGGCCCGTCTAGTTAGTTGACTTGACTGTGAGTTGAACAAGCAACTCTTTCCGTACTGACTGGCAAAGCATTTAAATAGCGGCTGTAAATTTAAAGTTATTACAAGGTATCATGCATGCACTGTCTCACAACGTTGTATAAAGCGGTTGTGCTTCTCATTTATTCTTAATCCCGTTTGATATATCGGTCCATTAGGAGCGTTGTCCCGCTCTGGCCGAGATTGTAAGAAAACACCACTTGAGAGAGGGTACCTTTCAAACAAGTACTGTAGTTTTAAGTGAAGAGGGAACTGTTTTGTTCGGTCTTTAAAGAGCGGGTAATAGCCAGAGAATACTATTAAAGCGACGACAGACATATTTGTGTTATTATAAATAGTTATGTTTTGTTAACTTCAGCTCCTTCAATTATTAGTTGGTTGGTTAGTCTTTTGTTCGAATTGTATTCACGGCTATAGAAACCAATCCACTGCCAACATTATAATATATTTTAATGATTAACCTTTCCACAGTTATAGAATGCAGATTATGTAAATTATTTAAAATTTTCGATGCGCTTTTACACGGTGTTTTGGTTATTTTACGACAACCGTTTCCAAGAAACCGAAACTTAACAAAAAATGACAAATTACTCAATTTTACAATTTGATTTAAATATTATCTTATTGTAGATATTAAAAACACAATATTAAACAGAAAACAACGTAGATAAAAAAGAAATCAATATGACATATTAACTTTAATGTAAACTGTATTAAGACCCTTTATGACATTTCTTTTGTTAGATGCCTTTGATAGCTAACATTAAGAATATTGTTATTGTTAACGTTAAGAAATTATGTCCATTTATTATTTATTCAAATATTCATTTATTATTAAACGTATGTAATGTTAAATTACTAACGATTTTTAATATGAGTCTATGACGTCGTGACGTTACAAAAATGCGTTAAATCGGAAAATCGATTTAAAATAACCCGTATGCCCCCTTGTACTTTCACTCCTCTCTTATAACATAAAAAGCAACCGCATATATTGTACGGAGAAAGTAATATTGATTGATAACCCAATTTGGGGTGGTATAACGGAAGGTTCACAGGCACGAATACAACCTACGTATGACATTTGTCATACGTAGGTTACGAGAAAATAATGTTGATTTACACTAAAGTTTCACAAGGTATAGAATATAAATTAAAGTTTAGTAAAAAATATAAACCAGAAGCGCCTGACCTTCCTTTGACCTTGGATGTTTGGCGTTTAATTGTACCCCTCAGCTTAATAATGGTTTTATACTTGGTATTGTGATATTATTATATCTCCCATAATAGGAATTCCTAAAGTAGATGAGTAAAGCCAATAGTTTTCAAGATTCTTGCGTAAATGATGGAAGATATACCATTGCCGTCAGGTCCCAGCAGTATAGAATAGTACATCCCTCCGTACCAGGTAAAAGGCGACTAAGGACCAGAACCGACAGGTGGCTGTATATCCATCCGAGACTGTGTAGCTCAAATGCATAGGGTGAGGATGGGCAGCAGCGTCCACGTCACGAAAGCTGAACTCTGCGATTACTAACACGCTTGCAGAGCACGGCAAAATCAACAAAATCCACCTTCCTTGTGGAGGCCTATGTTCAGCAGTGGCTGTCCAGACTTCCAATGGCTGTAATGATGATGATAATGATAACATTTACATGTTTACTGCATATAATAGAAACTACTCCATTAGGGCTTTCAAACAACGTTTTATGGAACTTTATAATTAAGGTTACGTTTAAGTTCTATTGCTGTGCGTATTTATCTATGCGAATATCAAAATGGACTAGACAAGACTGGGACAAATTGATTAACATAATTTTAATTGAGTGCCAAATCAAACCTGTTCACAAAATAATAACGCAAAGTCAAATATAAACTTGTGATAATATCAAAACTCAATTACCAGACCTCATCAGAGTATTCTGTGAATCAAACCCATATTTTCTTTCATATCAAAGGGAATCGCTCAAGATTACAGTCAAACACATCATGTAAAATGTGTTTTTCGTCAACAGAATTTGCGAAAAATAAAACTCAATATACGCTTATCAAGGCACGGTTTCAATCTATTTTGTTTACGCTTCGTTCCGACAATAAAAGCGACGGGGAGCCTTTTAAAGTCGTTTTTAAACGTGATACATTATCAAAGTGGCGTTGCTTTAGAGCTTTTCTCGGTATCGTCGCGAGCGAGTCGCGGATAAATGATTGATGGGCCCGATGACGTCACAGCGCTATCAGGCGAGACTTTCACTTACACCGAAAATATTTTACACATTCCGCGCTAACATCGAGGAAATGACCTAATATGGTTGCCCCCAGTGAAGAATAGTCAGCGTACTCGCCGTTCCACTTTCAACTTTTTCACAGCGGGATCCTAACGAAATTCCGCCAAATGTTGTTAGCCCCTGTTCCTCGTACCCTGAATTCGTAACGCCATAAACAAGTTCGACTCGGAAGTTTTCCGACATGAACCCACAGTTGTTTGTGCATCATTTACTTATTTCAAATATTCAAATTTCGTTATACATCGTACATGTAGGGAGAAATCTTTCGCATATCACACATTGCGTTGGCTTTGAGCAAAACTTTAAAGAGCCGCAAAGGTTCATTTGAATGGAACTTGGTGTATAATTTGCATACTTATTTACATTATCTCTGCAGCACACAAGTGGGGGCCTTTCATTATCAAATTCGCAACACGGGGGAGGAGTGGCACGCGCCGTCGGAATACAAAGTTAAAGTTGAAAGTGATTATCTGCAAATTCCATGCAAAAATGCTACCAGATTAACAGAGCAATAAAACTACCAAAGGGAGAATACAGAAGCTGTGAAGTAGTCTCAACAAAAGAAACACAAAATAACCTATATCTACGTATATTACTATAACCAGAATACGGAGATATGATAAATTATGAACATAACGATAAATTAGAAATATATGTGCTAAATCTAAAAAAAAAGGGTTTGTGGCTTGTATAAACATAGGTACATGTGCCGTAAGAGTCTTTGAAATTCCGTTATTTCGTATTCCTTTTAAAAGACTTTTCGTGAATTGACCCTACGATAAAAGATTCTTTAATGTTCAGGTTTATTAAAATCATCTTAAAAATATAAGTCGCTAAATAAGACACTGTTATTATTGTGTTCAAATTAGTATTTTATTTCCAAGTCTCGATATTACAAGGGCGCATATTTTCTGCTAAGTCCGGATGAACTTTTCCGAACCCCTGTCTGAAGTGTGTTCGTGATGAAATTTGAATCACAAATGATCTTGTAAATATGTAATAAATCTAGCAACTTATGTAATAATAAAAACAAATTAAATATTTTTTATCGATTACATTAAATCAGACAAGAAATTCTTTCCTTTTTCAGCTTTAAAAGTATTTTTGCAGTATTTATGCATTCGTATTTTAATAACGTTACATCATAGTTCAGTCGTCCTTATAAGGTATGCAAATTATTGAATTGCTACCAACGAGTACGGGGTTTGAGGCAATTAAAATAACAAGAAAAACAAAACAAAAAAGATTTATGCTGTATCAAGTAACAATTTGCAATAATGAATAGGAAGTCCTGAGAACTCACAAAGCGCTGCCTCGATATACACGCTGTGGCTAAAATAATGAGTGGTGAAAGGTTAACGAAGCTTTCTCCGAATTGAGATGCAATTTCATCCATTTTTCGCGAGTTTAAGTTAAGGGTTGTCTACGTGATGGTAATTAAATCCAACCCTTTCCTCGCGGAGCAGAGGAAAGTCGTAAATTAGAAAACTAAACTGTACGGATCTCACCCCGGATTCAATTAGGTGCTAATCATATCTGAAGGGTGTGGGTGGGTCGATAGATTTACCCTTCCTTTCATCTTGGACTGTGCTCGTAATCATTTCGAAAATTGATGGAATAGTGCAACTAATTACTTATTGTTTGTTTTTATTATTTTTGTGACTAGTGTTTACGACTATATACTATTATATAATTGCTCATTGGTAATATTTTCACCTACTAACGATGCAGAAGATTTCTTTAAACGTCTTACATCGATCAGATTACCGTTATAATTATTAGATCACAAGGAAAGTAACTAAAAATAGAATATATTTGCGCTGAGAACTGCCAAATCAAGATTGTGCCAAATGAAGACTTAAAAAAACTGTTTGGAGTTGTAAAAAGATGTGGACCAGGAAAATACATATTTAATTAATGCAATAAATTATGAAAGTGTACTAAAGTATACAACATACCAGTAACATATATGTACAACTAGCTGATCCGACAGACGTTGCCTTGTCTTAAATTGAGATACAAACTATCCTATCTCTCAAGTTAGATCGAACTGTCCACAGCAAGTAAAAATGTATTAAAATTGGTTTATAGTTTTAAGGTCCAATCTGGAGAAACATCGTGACACGTAATTTTATATAAAGATATATAAAGATGTACTATACTACTTGGCACACTAAATAATTCAATTTAAAAATCAGTATAATGAGGTTAATATTTATTAATCTAGTGAAGTTGACATGAAATTGTTGCATTCACACTTACGTTACGTTTCATTACAAAGTGTAGGTTCACATTTTATGAAAACAGTTTTACAAAAGAACACGATCAGGTAAAAAGAGTGAGCCAATATCAGAGCTTTGAATTTCACCAATTCCATTGATCTTTTCCGAATACGTATAAAATTCTTGTGCATACACTCGAATAAAATACACCTAGTGCTTGCGTCGATCCTACAAAAGCGAGTAAGTACGTAGACAGCATCGAAAGCTTGCATTTCAGGCGTGCACTACCGATCCCTTTTCAAACGCAGGGCGCCTTTCAGGAACTATCTAACTCAGGAATGTTGCTTAGTCATTCGACTGTAAACTCCTTCAATACTCTGATACCCTGTCACATTTGCATATTGTAGGCGTAGGACATGTTATTTGTGATGTGGAGTTCTTATATGTTTTCTTTCTTTATGTAATCGAATGGAAGTTTTCTTGACAATGATATAATGTTGATTTTAATTCAATATTGCAGGTGAAAACTAATTCACTTTCTTATCAAAAATTTTACAAGAAAATAGCCACCTTATAGTTGGTAAATGAATAAATAAAAAGGAATATTTTCTAAACAGCACTAGCAGTATCTAGGCGCCGAACAATGCAGTAACGGCAAATAGTTTTAAAGGAACTCGATGTTGTCGCACGTAGCTCCCCAAGAATGTGATAGAAAGTTCGCCTCACGATTATACCACGCAAACTACCACCGAACACCAAACTATTGACCTGAGCCGCCGACTCCACATAGACAGCTTTTAATATCACGAAATTGCCTCGACATCATTTAGCCGCTGCAAATATTACTTTAATCCCAGAGCAATAAAGTTTAAGCGTCTGAGCTTGCGGAGAATGCAATAAAACCTTTAGAAATTAAAGACGCGCGGAGAAAGTCCTCGCCGTTTCTTTCTAACCAAGGTCATGCGGAATAAGCGTAACACACGTTGTCTCTTTCTCAAGGATGTCACGGTTATATTGCAGAAGCGGCTGCAAGACGACGGCGATGAAAATTCTTGGTACCTCAATGTTATCTTACGAGGCGGTTTACGTTTAATATTATGTTATCACAGAACTGTATTATACAGAGAACTAAGTATTATAGTTTATGACCTACAAATTCTATTATGTAGATGAGCCAGACATATCTAGTGTAACTTACGAGGTTAGTTTCAACCGAGGCTTTCAAATTTGTAGGAGCTAGTACTCTACTAACTAACTAGATTCTCGGTGTGGGTTGCCAGTTATAATTAATTTCATACTCCAAACAACATTTTTTTCGAATGAACCATAATTAGTATAAACAATACAAATGACACAAAAACAATACAAATCTATTTGAAAGAAAATTCAACATTAAAAAAATACCTATGTACGTTTTGGTGTTCAATTCCCACGCGGTCATTTTCATTTAAGTAATAAAAAAGTGTTTATTTTCGGCACCTGTATTAGCCTGATAAAAACTGGTAATGCGGGGCGACTTAACTGGCAACCTTTTACTGCGGTCTATTCCCGCTTGTCATGTGAAAGGGGGTGGGGTATATGCGTTCTAGTAAAAGCGGGTTTATGGCCGCCACGTGCCGTCCGGAAGATGGCAACTTGATATTGATCAAGTTGGGATTGTGTTTTTATACGTACACGCATAGTGTTTGTATAATATAATCACTAAATGAATGCTACTACTAACAAATATTCAGTATTAAATTTACGCTTTCCATAACACCTTATACTTCCCAGTGGAGCGAAGTGATACGTCATTGATGTCATCAAAACAGTATTTATTAGTTTAACAGTATTATGATTAGCATAATGCCCTTTCAAATGTCAATACAGATAAAAGTCGTACTAAAATTCAGAGCAATTCACACGAGGTAAACCTCTACAAGGTCCTCTTCATTCGTACCTCACTCTCACCTATTTCTACCGCCGAATAGCATTGTTCGCATTGCTATGTTTCAGTAAGGCTAAAGGACGAGAGAGGCAGTGAAATTACTGGGTAATTTTGTCACATTACCCAGTAATTAAATATAATATCTTTAATATAACTATCACGCGGACTGTATGCTTGTTTGTCGAGCATGACAAATAACAAGAAAAATTATAAATAAGAAACATTGTTAAAACGTTTACATCACGACATTACATAGATACGCTTAATTCAATTCTAAACAATAAGATATAGTTCGAACTATCTGTACTTGGTCAGCTATTTTTCTATACAAAACTTAAAATGTTCGAACAAATAACACCTACACGATGACTAGCAGTTGAAACTTTGCTGTTCTATACAATATGTGAGTATGTAATCTGTTTCATACGGTAAAAAATATACCTGCTTTAATACAAAAACGATACAATAATGTGTAACAAAATGAATGAATTTATTTATCATTTCCATGAAAACTGATAAATATTTAAATTTTATGAACTAGCAAAATGAACACAGATACATATTTATCCATATTTTTACATCTTTAACACTCTCGTAGTTAGTCTAGTACTCGTATCATCAAGCTTTAAAAATATCAAAGGGCTTCAATTCAAAACTAGCTTTCGCCCGTAATTTTGTCTCCACGAGGTATTTACTCTAAATCTCATCCCTGAGAATCTCTTGTTATTACGGGTAGAAGTCTTCTAAGTCACTTATAGTTAACTTGTACAATCGTAGGATGTCTTAGAGAAAATTCAGATATATTCCGTATGTATTTAGCCGTTCCGGCGTAAAAAAGTAACAAACATTCATAACATATCCACACTTCCATACTTACAAATTTTCGGCGTTATTTTTTTATAGGACCAGGTCTGCAAGCTATCGGACTGCCAAGGTCGGCAGTCCGCGTAGTAATAAATGTTACTACTACCCATAGCTTGTCGCTAGTGCGTTGCCAACTTTGTTACGTATAAGCTATTATGTGATAATATCCACCAATTTCACTGCCTCTTTCACACTTCAAACCGAACACTGCCTTTCGGCGGCAGAAGTAGGAGAGAGTGAGGTACCTATGCAGACGACCCTTGTATAAGGTCTACTTTATTCAAATATTCGTACTTATATATAAGTAAGAATAAGGATTAAACTTTGTTTATCATCCTTTAATACAGAAGATACAAAGAAATAAACTACCATCACTCAACACGAGTACACTCCCCACCTTTATGTTATTGCACCGCTTCAAAGTACCTGCCCGTTGTAGGGTGGTACTATTGCCTGTCCTTGTATTTTTATAGCTGCAGAGAACCTAATTGACACTTTTGCACACTTCATTGAGTGTTCCAACGACTGTAGGGGCGATACACTGTATATTGTCACGATAAGCTGTTTTATTCAGCACTCGGATATACATTATACAAATTACAGTTTTATTGAGTCCTCGGTGCGTTTGTTGAAGTCGTAATATCATAGTAGCTGAGGTCATTGATATTTGTTCTATGTACTATATAATAATATGTACTTAGATTGACGTAAGTTATTTTGTAATAAAACTACTCTTTGAACGGCTCTCTTGAAACGCGGTTTATCCAACCCATTTATTGTGAGACGCTTCAGTCACCTTGAACAATCGTTCTTAAAGGCTCTCTTTCTTTCAGCATTTTAAAGCCGTTAAAGAGTAGTTTTATTATGGGTAGTGGACTCGTATGTTTGTTATTTGTAATATTTACGGGTAAACTGCTCTTAATATTAGCTTTTTAATTTGGATTATAATCTAGGTTTCGGATTCTTTGCTGACTCATATTACACATAATAATATCTTTGGTAATTAAAGAAAAGAAATATGAAAAAGTTAAATAATTAGCCGAAATATGTTGCTTGATTTTGATATCTACGTTGTTAATTGTTTTTGGCACTATTGGTATAATTTTATTCAGTATTTGTAATGTCATAATCAATTTTTAGGTATTAAATTAATTATATTTACGTCTATAGCTGTCTTGAATTCAATAAACAAAATATCGTTTGCAATCATATTTTACGTCCCTCGAAGGGTTTCTCAGCTTAGTATTAACAGTCATTTTACGAAAATATGTAATATTATAAAGTAGAAAGCGGAGAGTGATGGATCGTTTATAATTTATTTATGTACTCATAGGTACTGCAAACCCAGTTGGGAACGTCAGCAAAATTGGTTCCTTGGGGACTTTTTCTCCAATTATCGTCGAACGGCGGGGTCGGTATTGTTGATCGGTATAAAATACGATACCAAAACCTGTCTTTATGTCCGTAGGTATATTAAAGCGATGAGGGTAAACAAATTGCAATACTTGTGGGCCTTATTACCCGTCACATCAATCATAGAACCTTTGGGGTTCTAGTGTACGAATACCCTGCTTGAAGCATCTCAATCGGGCCCTATACATTTTTATGTGTTAAGATTTATTTTAGCTGCTTGCGAATCGCGTTTTGATGAGAGGCAATTTCGGCAAGTGACAATTTGAGAAATCTATAAATTGATAACATTATTTCGGTGTCGTTATAGATTTGTATCAAAATAAAGAAATAATTTGGATTAGGATAGTTCAGTCTTTGTATGGGACGGATAAGGCAAAATTTAAATGTATGATGTCTTTTACAATTCATCAGTATTATAGATATAATACAATTTAGTACTTCATTTGTTAATTTTTTATTTTTGACGATTTGAAAGTGCTTGTAAGGGGCCTACTTGACACAAGATTATTTTGATTTGATTTACGAAATTTTATATAGATATAAGTAAAATGTAGAAATAAAATTAAAACTCGAATTTATACATGTGACATTTGATTGACATGTCATTTAGACCCAATAAATACGGAAATTCAGTTCATTTCACTTATGATCGGGGGTGGCACCACCAGCTATGGGCATTCGAAAACCACGGTGTTCAAAATGTACTTTACCGAATGAATTTATCGTTTTCTGTAAGTATACTATTTATAAAGGTTTATAGAAACGAATTGAGTGAGAGTTGCAAAATATGATTAAAACTGTAAAAAAATATTACTTTTTTGATTTTATATTTTTTTTATCTTTCCTTCGTTTTTTTTTATTTATTCTAAACCATTTTCTTTTCAACGCTCTTCAGTCTTGTTATAAGTTTCTAGGGCTTTATCGTGATTTTGTAGACTACATCATATTTGCACTAAGCACACAAATTCACAAATGTAACATTAATTAAGTACTGAGTCAAAATTAGTAAAGTAGGTAAAGTTTGCAATATATGACTTTTTATTTGATTGTATTTTGGAGTATGATTCCGCCCCTTTTTAAAATCTGAGACATTAACCTAAGCAGAACCTAAAAGAAATAAAAGTAAATTTTGTGGCAAGATTTTTAAGTTCTGTTGCTGTTAAATAATGCTGTTGAAGCCCGTATACATGTCTCTCGATATTAAGAATAGTTTATGGAACGTTTTTGCATAGCAATGTATGTTACTTTTATCGACTAGTCCTAAAAATATTGCTTCTGCCTCAAATTCAAACTTCGAATTTTACCTACAAACAAGTACATATAGTTCTATTTATTTATTAAATATAAATGTACAGATATAACGGTGTGTTATAAATAAAATAATTATGTATTTTAAAGACTATTATCGTAAAATATTTCTAGCGTAAACTTCCGTATGACAAAACTGAACTGCATATATACATACATAATCCATGTCATATTTTCATCAGCTTTTGTCTGCTTAGCAGGACGGCGCAACAAAAAAGAGAGTGTAGATTTTATAGCGGCTGTTTACTGTAGCTGATAATAAAAAAAAGTAATCGAGGTGGTGTGACGTCACAGGCCAGTGAGCCGGAGGGGGGCAACACTCCGCAAATACGGGAGATAGCCTCGTCCGGAAATTCAATCAAGCCCGCGGGAGATTCGATCAAGATTGGGGTAATTAAAATACTCGTCTTTTTTCAATACTAGTTATTTTCTAGTATACTTTTGACACACTATTTATTAGTAGATTTTACTAACTTAAACTTGAATTGATAAACTATTTTAGCAATGCTTCTTTTTAGAATCAACGAAACACCATCTGACACATTTGTTTAGGAAAGTATTATTACAAAAAAATTACTTGATTTTTATGAACTTATACATTTAAAAAAAGCTGTCAAATAACCTTTACGAGAAATTGGAACGAGTGCCTTGCTTTCTATTTATCAATAATACCATATATCAGAAAATTAATAATGCCTTTCACGTATTAGTGGCCTGTGGCTATTGGATTTATCCTAGTTCCAAGCATCGGCTCACGTAGAACTTTTTAATTACTTTTCCAACGTAATGTGATAGTTGCGAGACGAGTCTTATTTATGTCCACCATAGAGATTCAATATAGACTCGATACCGACGCGGTCGGAGGTAATTAAAAATACGTCACTCGCAGCCGACCTTTCTATTCGAGCATATGTCGAAATTCGGAATGAATCATTTCCCGTTTATATTTACTGGGCTCGTCTCCTATTTGTAAATCTTTTTCGCTGGCCGAATATTCTATGGGGAAAATAGTCGTTTGTTGAGGTAAAGTGTTACTTTAGTTAGAAAGTTTATTACTTATTTAGTTATTTTAATAAATAAGTACATATATATTGACAAAATATCCGTGAAAACTATTGTACTGAAACATGAAAACAAAAGTGTTACCCTTTGTCCAACACTACATTAGAGGCCAAAATATATAATTTGATAGTACTCCTGCCCAAATCTCTATTGTTACTATAGAATGACGTCTTTGTTCAGTTATCAAGATCTCCCAAGCCAGACGATGCGAGGATGCTGTAATATCTGTCATATCGATATTATATTGCGCAAATAAACCAGATTTGGTAAAGTACCGTTCGACTTTTGGTAACTGGTCCTGATTCTCATTATCAGAATAGAATTTTGTGTCTGAAAAATATTTATACTACCTTATACTAGATAAGGTATTTTATAAGAGTTTATAGTTATAGACTTTATAAGGTAATTTATAAAAGTAATTAAGGGATTAGGAAAAGATGATATTATTAACTAGTTTGAATAAACATTTCCGGTATATATGTAGAACTGTGTTGAATTATGAAAGTGTTGTTGTGAGGCTAAGATTAAGTCGGTAAAATTGATTATTATAGACCTCGAAGGACAATCGCAGACCAGATGAAACGCAATTTTAGGAATGACCGAGTTTGTCCTACGTTAAACAACGCTCAGGTATAAAGAGAGGTCAGGCAAAATAGTTATTTCTCGGTAACTATGTCAGAAATAAATTATAAGACACCGTTATTTAACAGACAGGAAGTTTCGGAAAAAAAATAGTTACAAAGCCTTCAAGTAAAATCCACATAACATTAAAATAAAAGGAAAACTGTTACACCAATTTGTTTCCAAGTATACAAAGATCTTTACCTAACTAAAATGTATAAATAGTTTGCGTTCAGATACAAAACTGACTTTAGCAAAGGAACGGTTGCTAGCGGAAATACACCAATAAACTCAACCCCACGCCTGTGATTTCGTCATTGGGGATATGTCTTATTATTCACCGAGCGGGGACGTCTCTGTTTTGGTTTACTAAATTAACTCCGGCACACCCAAGGGCTTCCTCGACCCGGCAACATACAGATTAATGGTATTAATAAAACACATTCGTTAATTGCTGACAGTTATTACAGTTTGTATTCTATTACCTCCAGCGTTAACACTTGCATTACTGCAGCCCCTTTTGAATAATGTATATCTTAAATATTGTTTAAACCTGTCTTTGTATAAGGCTATCGCATTCTACTGGTTCAAAATAAGTTATGTGATAGCACTGTAGGAATAGCATAACTAGTTATTTTTTATGTATTAAATGTAGTTTTTTTTTCTTATTGAAATATACCTCCTCGTATATACACTTAGCAGAAGGAAATATGTATAAATTAGACTCAATAAAGGAATTACGACTTATTTAAGCTAATGTTTCAAGTGTATTTAGTAAACAGACTTATACAATATCACTAGACCTAAACAAATAATATCCTGACAAATTTAATAGATCAATACAGATTTGTGAAATGTATGGTTGTAATAATAAAAACCTCATTATGCACAACCATACATTTTATAGTTGATATTTTAAATATCATTACTTCATTCAAAACTTGTTCGATTGCCAGTTTTTATTGAAACTTTATTATGCAATGATTGCATCGAATAAACTGTCTGGAACTTTTTATCTGTATGATTAATGATATTTGGAAAGAAGTAGATAGACTTTTTACATAATGATCTCCCGATAAATGACTCAGCGCGCAGCTTTCGCGTTTCTTTCTTGGTAGGTCTACCACGTCGTTAACTCCATGAGATATTTCATTGAACCTTTTTCATACTAAAAAAAATATCTAGATTTGCCGCTTCGAATATATATTTTCGGTTTGTTTGTAGGACGCGTAAATGATTTTGAGCGGCTATCTCGGTTTTGCAGAAGCGGTAAGTTGAAAGAGCTGAATGACCTCTAATACATTACTAGGGGGGCGCACATCTGGTCATCCCTGGACGAATGGAGCGAACTGATTTATGTCTTGTATCCATCACCCGTCCGCTCAGCTAGAGACGTCTTGTCCCCCTCTTGCATCTTTGCAGTGAGCAATTAAACTTTCCGTCATAGCTCAGGTTCTTTTATTATCTAAATTAATGAATTCCTTGTCAGTTTTTTTTATAGTGAATGTATATTTCTATATATTGTTTAATTACAGTTAATAACAAATTTAAATATATTATAGCTATTGATTATAAGAAATATATTATTTCATGTTACTTTATCATGTTCTAAGACCACCTTGAGCTACGAAAAACTACAGCGATATCGTAGCACGTGATATGATACGGAACGCAAAAATGTCGCTACGAATTCGTGTCGGAGTAGGGCTTAACCTAACTGAGGGAAAAATAAGCCAAGCAGCCCAGACGAATGAATGGTGCTACGATCGGTCGGCTACAAGCTGACATGGGATTGAAAAGCACTTGGAACACCCAAGGATTAGTGAGCGGTTGATTTCTAGAAAAAATAATATTTAACTTTAATTTTCTAAAGGCTATGGCAATAGGTCACTTTTTCACAGTAACTAGTTCGTTATTTATATTTTTCCTATGATTATAATTATTTACAGGTAATTTTATTAATTGAACTTATCTTTATAGTTTATTTAATTAATAAATATATATTTTTTTATCTTTGGAGATAAATTCCATTCAGTATAAGTTTCTATACGTGCAATTTAGGAACTTTTATACGTACATAAGATAAATGTGCATAGACAGTATATGGTGGATGATACATCGTAATATATCCGAAGTAACAAAAGACGGCGTGACAAAGATGGAAGAGCGATGCCTACACGCAAACCTCTGTACCACACCTACTTTGCATTATAATAGAGTTTCCACAAAGTAAAACAAAATCTCGGCACATTAATATTCAGCGATAGGGCTCAACGCATCGCCGACGGATTGACGTTTAACATGCAAATTGCAATATGAAAATCTAGCAAAACTGTGTGCCACTAAATATTTTCGACATTATTAATTCAGGGCACAGTTGTTTGAATCTGTGGCTAGAATAGAATTTAAATGTTAAACGAATTTGTGCCACTAACGCTGAATTAGTCCGGGGTGCTACCCACTGGGAATTTAATCGGTCAGGTGAACCTGCCGGCTATGCATTTATTCATTTCATTTCTATGTCTGACTAAATTAATTATACATTTTACTGAATATGCAAAATATCATGAACAACATTGAGCTTATAAACTACAATTGGCGAATCATCTAATAAGTACCTATTCTCAACGTACTTTAAAATTTGTACTAAGTTCTGTGTGTAATTTCAAAAAGTACAAGTACTTCTGAGTCTTTGTGAAGTTAGACAAAAGAATGTCAACAGTTAAACACTGTTTAAAAAAATTCAAGCATATTTCAATTTTATCGAACTTCTGAATCCCTTTGAATATTTCAATGGCATAAACGAATTTCAGAAATAAAGCAACATACAATCAGATGCAATGACAGTTTTATTGCGTGTGAACTCTACGGTTCGACTCATTGTTGCTGTTTAAAGAAAGATATTCAAAACTTTTCTATGACACGAGTTTAATTAAAATAACTCGCGTTAGAGCATTTATTTATTTGATTAAAATAATTATGTATATTTATGAATGACAAAAATGTGAATTTTTAATCAAAAATTATTATTATAGCTATTGCTGGCCCTCTTTTTATGAAAACATGTATGAATAATTCAGGGCCGAGTCTCAATTTTTAAGTTTCCCTTTGTATTTATCGAAGTCGACAAGTGTGAACCGATTCCAGCGAGCACCCTTGGACAAGTCGTAATGGTGTTTACTTGGGAGGGTGAGGTCAACTACTATTTAATCTAGCGTGAATGATTTATTGATGTTTTCAAATACTGAAGGTTGAGAGATTACGCACTTTCAACTGAGTAATGATCTATTCTTACTTCAGGTTTGGTGCTATGATTTACGTATTCCAAATGAGTGATTTGTGTTTTATTTTAGAAGCAATACAATTTATGAAACATTTTATAAAGTCAGTATTAGCTGTGCTAACCGCACATATAAAATAGATATTTACTTACTAGCTTTCAGATCGCGACTTCACTTAATAGCGTCGTGCAGAAACTACATATTCCTGAGTTTTAAATTATACTATGTTCTTAGCAAGGTTACAAGTTATCCTCATAATAATATACAAATCTATTCATCTATTTATCAGCAAGGTATAATAGTATAGAAGATAGACACTATCGCGGAATGAACCTGCTTTAAACTTAGTTTTTAAACCCATTTAATGTCAGCAGAAGGTAGGCATAATTTATATTTTAGATGACTCTTATCGGGCGACGGGCCTGATAGCGAAGATGGTAGTGATCCTACCTTGTGCGCCCATGATGTTCCCGCCCGTGGGTTTGATTCCCATATAGAATGAAAATTTATATAAAGCTGATTGTGTTTGTTCTGTATCTAGATATATTTAAGTAGTATTTTTGTGATGCTTCTGTTGTCTGACGTCTGTTAAATAAGTGCTTTTAGCGACTTACGACAGAGTCGGCCAATGTATGAGGTATTATGGAAGTTAAAATAAAATAAAATTTTGTACTTCACATTTCTAAAATAAAATTTTGTCATTTATTATTTCTTACTATTTGAAAATTTGGCAGACAAAGTGATCGCCATAGGTACTATTTATTATATTCGTAATAAAATAGTAAACTTTTACACTTAACAAGATTCAGATTTAACACTATTTTCTTAATTACTTAGCGATGGAGTTAGATTCTATTAAACTAAATTGAATAGTAAATTTATTAACACAATACAATTCAGGTAGAACACTTGTAACCTAATTATAAAAAGTCAGCACACACCATGCTAAAAAAATAGCGAGATTGTGATTAATCAAAAAATTAATCGTCCGAATAAGACAGCGGGCTGGCTTTAAAAGAGGAAATTCAGTGTTGATCAAAATATACGCCGCTCTTAATGAAATTACGTAAAAGTTTAACCACCTGTTTCCCAGGATGAATAAGAGGGAGGGACACCGGTGTGGCTTTTTCGGAAATTTACCTACTTGCTTAATTAGGCTCGTGTAGGCTTACGGACGGTCATTTTTCTTGTTTAGAGGTAATTGATAAAGGGCCCGGACTATACCGCGTCAAACGATGCTCCCGCTGTTTACTTGGCCCTTGGCGATTTAAAATACTTCAAATGCATGTTTACAATACTACCACTTTATATTGGCTTAAACATGTTGTTTTTATTGAAATACAGAAGTCTAAAATAAATATATGTATGTAACTTAGACACAAATTAAAACATCTTAATTCAAATTCACAAATTGAATAAATGTTAGAATCGCATTGTTCTTGTTCTTGTTAGGTTTAGGAAATGTAAAGTCTATTTAATACATTAATATGTGTGGAGATAGCATGGAAATTAATCAAGATTGTAGCATATAGAAATTAATAATAATATCTAATAATGTATATATATTTATATATGTTAAAGTTTGGACTTCATCTTCCTTCGGCCGAATCAATATTTTTACAGTTTTAATACCGGTTATATGTCTAGAGAGAATAAAATAGACATAATCTTAGTTTAAAAAATAATGACAATCTTGAGATCAGTATCCGAGAGGTAACCAATGCATCGAAAAAAAATTTAAACAATCATTCTGTGTTTTCACAGCCGTTAAAAAGTAGTTTTATTATAAGAACTGACTGCGTTAATATTCGAAAATATTTTTATCTTAGTGTATTGTAAATATTATAAAATTTATATTGACTATAAAACTTGGTTACATATATACGAGTATAGTCCACACCAGTAAGATAAATTAATTTTACTACTGAGCATTGTTTTATAAAAAAATATACGTACATATATTAATATACATATAATATATAAATACGTTCAGACAGTTAAATGGTACAAAATCACAGCCACACATGAATACCCAATATGGACAGTGATTATTTTCCCTCCCGCATCCAATATAATTAATTAACCGCGTTCATTTGTATTGCTCAGTGAGAATGACAATCAAATAAAACGCTCGATTATATGGTAGCTATGCCATGCCGTATCGTGAATATACTAACCGGGCACATTACCTTTACGTATAGGTAGTAACAAAATTGTATTGTTTTATATCTAATTAGAGCAATCGTAGATAACATTTTAGTATTTACAATTACTCAATAATATTATATTAATTAATAGAACTTTAATTAACTTTAATATTGTATTATTTGCCCTAACTTTCAGGTACTTTTATTGTGAATTAATTTAGTTATGCAAAGAACAGTATTATGATCAATTTAAGAAATTAATTATCAATTCACGAATTTTAATCTTTTGCAATAAGATATCATACAAAGCCTATGTTCTGCTTCAAATGACTGACACCATTTTAGGATAATTTATAAATCTATAAGCTAATGTACACAATCTAAATGATGTTGCAAACAAAATTTACATACGAGCAAGCTTTTAAGTGGATTGAATGAAAATATTAACAAATTGGCCTGCAGCTGGATTAAACAGTAAATTCTCATATCCTCGTATTAACGTTTCCCCTTCATTGAAGGGCGACCAGCCCTGCGGCCCTACAAGGGATGCAACCTCGTCAATTGCGTTAAATCAGCAACTCTATTGGATTAAACTCGTATCACGTCCAATATTGTATCATAGGCAGTTTGTAATCTAAAAATTGAATGTAGAGGGCGCTGTCAATACCGTATACCTAATAGTAGGTACGAAAACAAATTTAGTAGTAAGTTTTCCCGAAGAGATCGATAAGGTCGAGTGATTTGATTTGGTCTTCGCGGGCCCGGTCGAGGAGTTTCTTTTTGAGGGAGGCAGCCGTGCCTACAGAACTGTCGCAAGACCAATATTGCCAAGGAAATTAGTTTATGTAAAATGTAGAACAGGGACGAAAAATGTCTAAGGCGAAGAGTGGAGAATATTGAAATCAATTCACTTTGACTGTTACTTCTGCAAGGTAGTCAATTTTTTCAAAATAGAATTACTGTCGGTTGAGATTTTTTTTATTTCATGAGTGGGTTCATTGAATCGCGGCCATAAAGAAATTAAAAGATGATGTGAGTTTTGCATATTTGCATAAACAATTTAAATATCATTTACCCAGCTATCGTTTCGATGGACCGGTGAATTTCAATTAAAGCTCTAACTATGGATGTGGAAAATTCACGCCACATTCAGTATTAATTAAATTTTCATTCGTGTAGCTCCCTGGCACACGTTTTGCGATGTAGAAAGTCATTGAAACAATCTTTGAAATGGGAACAATGCATGTTCAGTCCAATAGACAGCCAATTAATATACCTGTACTCTGAAATAAAACCACCTGTCTCAAACATCGTACACTTTTGGAGTAACAAGTGTACTATCGATGTTCAACAAAACTCAAGAGAGATTAAATTTAATTATGTGTTCCGAGAAACTTTTTCGAGAAGGGATTTCGGAAAATCTGTTAAATATTTTTATTGTTTAACTACTATAGTTATCTATTATATTTGACCTCCATAGTGACGTAGTAGCTCGTAGTCGCCTCTCGCCTTGCTCTTGACTACGAGCTCTGCGATGTGAGGTGACTAATTGCGCAATTGCAAGCTCTGTGATTTTTTATTAAAAAATGCTTATGATAGCATCAAGTGTCTGCCACGCAAGTTCTCAACAATAATCATGTCCATAGAATAAGACGTGGAATGCACAATAGTACGCCGTGTTTCTTTATCTTGTTTCTATCTATTCTATAAGTGTATATATATATCTGTAAATATATAAGTGTCATTATATAAATAGGTTTATCAATAGGGTACCACTAGTTTTAAATTTAAGTAAGTTATGAATTTAATAATTATAACTAATCATGCCATATTCATTTTTTGACAAATGATTAACTCTTAATTTTCATGTGAATAAATTTTGTTGGTGGTACGTATTTCAGTGACCCATTTGGGGTAGGTAAGTTCTTGCGGCACAAGATTCAATTCATATCGTTTGGAGAAAAAGAGCGTCTCCCTCATATATCTATTAGTCAAACATTAAGTTATGCAAAATGATGGCGGACTGCCAAGACCCGAGTCTGCATTCAGATGCATCCGTTCCGCATCCAATTATATTGCAACCCTAAAATATTAAGGGATGTGCCACGAATATGAATGAAGTAAATAAATCAATGGGGAGACAAGGGATGATAAGTCCGTTTTTAATATTAGATTAAAAACGGACTTATCATCTCTTGTCTCAAGGAGAATAATTAATTAATATTTTTTAATATTATGTAAATAATTAAGACCTGTTAATGGTCCCACGATGTTATTGGGCAATCAAACCAGACGTCGATACATGGAGTAAATATTATTTAAGGAAAAATATATGTGAATTAATAATAAGAAAACATCTAATAATCGTTATACAAATTATTCGTATTCGACTTCACCGGCGTTAAGACATATGTGATGCCTAAATAAATAATTAGAGGGTAGGGTAGTAGTAGGCTAAGTATATGAAGTGTAAATTAAGAACAAAAAGAAATATTGTTATCAAAATAATTGTGAATGCCATCAGTAGCAAATAAACTAAAGAAAATAAAAATGGGAGGATAATAAAAATCTTACATTGGAAAATTTTTATATGTTTTAAATATATGTGTACCTATTTATAAAATAAAGCAATCAGTTTTTACGAAATGTTGAAAAGTTTCATTGTTTCTTATAACACCTATGATATATTTTGTTATATAAAGATGTTTCTTTAAATAAAAATTAGGCAGTTCGAGACTCTAGTCCTCATTACGATTAAAACGGTATTTATGTTATTCATACATTAGAATATTAATTGGTTCAAACTAATAGAATTGAAGTGTAGTTGGTAATAGTTATAGTTTCAAAACTATTATCGAGTATAGATATATATATAAAATCAAAGATAACTTGGTTTAAATTAGCACCGATGAAGCGCTTTAAAGCCTTAGTGACTAAAACACGGAGAACGGTTGAGTGTGTGTGTGTGTTTTATGTTTCAAGAATAATTATTCTCTGAACAACATAAAAAACCAATTGCCGAAATAATCTTGTTTCAATAATTTTTTACAGTCAGTTAAGATTTTTTTGTCGATAAAATCCACTCAAATTGCATGTATAACTAAATCTTCCGCCTAAAGCTTGTATAGTTCAAGTGAATAGAAAATTGACTTGAATACGTCGCTCTGTATAGCTGACGTCACATATAATGTAGGGATCATTTTGGAGTGCTATTAGCCAACGGTCGGAAACTTCGATGAGCAAAGTTTGTCCTTGCCCATTATACACGGAACGAATATCTTTTGCTTAGATATACGCAACTATATATAAAGGTATCTAGTAATAAGTTCTTAAAATTTTAGACGTTACTGCTTTTATACATTTTTTATAATAGTAAGAAATTCACGTAACATCTCATATGTTGACCTAACTTTGGAGTCTTATCTCGATGATAGAGTCTTATCTCGAGATAAGTTATACATAAGTTGAAAGCACTTGCGTTTTAGATATCAGACAAAAGAGGAATTGAAAATATAATACTTAGACACAAAACAAATATAATTATTCACCATATAAATATTTGCTTTGGTTGGGGTCGAACCCGCAATCTTTGGCGCTTAATATATGAACACTACCATCTGCGCCATCGGGCTTGTCTACCAGAAGATAGTGACTAGAAGACTTTATACTTGAGGTGCACCTCTAAAAAAGGTTGTTTCATCGTCATCATCATCATTTTAGCCATAGAAGTCTACTTTTAGACACAGGCCTTCCGAAAAAAGGAGAAACTTTGCCCATAATTGTCCAACAGGGCAAGCGTATTGGCAATCGAAGAGCGTTGCTTTGCGACGGGGACACTGCCCATCCCCGCCTTTTGCATTTAAACTACACTATTAGGGATGGATATATCGCTTTATATCGGTTCTGGTAACTCACTCGCCTCTTACAGTACCGGTACAGAGTATTATTCTACTCAATTGGTACTACAAGGCACCACATAGGTTGTTTGCTTGATTCGTACTCTCGTTATTGCCAGTGAGCAGACCATAAATTCTTATGTTTGTGTTTAACAGTTAGAAAGGCGGGACAACACAGGATAAAGTGACCTAATACCCTTCAGTTTCAAAGTTGATAGCGCACGCTTATAATATTCTTGTGGCAAGACGAGGATCTATATATAGGCATAGGTGACCTTAATTACATATATGCTTATTTAACAACTTAGTATTACAAAACATTGAAGATCTTACACTATCGAAAGGCTTGCGTAAGCATATGTAGCGTGCAATCATATGATCATATTTAAAAGTCTTATTTTACGATAGAATATGTACCAATTAAAAACTTTACGTCACCTGTCTATAAGCTTAACTTTACTCGCGAAGTTTTTCAAGTAAAGACATCTGAAATTTAACTAATACAACTAAATGGAATATGACATTCTTTGTCAAAGTACGCAACAGTATTGCTTGCCACTGCTTTCGTCTCCATTTAAGTAGCTTTTAATGTATAGTATGTAAGTTAACCTGTAAAAATATACAAACAGCAAGGTATCCTAAGCTTCATTCGCGTAGTTGCCAATCCCGCGAGGATCCGGAGATAAAATATAGCTTTTATTACTCACGGATAATGTAACTTTTCGTTAATGAAAGAATTTTTGAAATACAGTGCAATAGTTTTAGTATATATTCTATGCAAACATGTAAACATAATAACAGCAATATTTGTATTTTAATACGTTTATTTAATTATATAGGACTTTTGATTTTGAAAATATAAAGTAATAATGTAAATTTGTAAAGAAATAAGATTTGAGATCTAGTGCATCTTCACCTAGTAACATATTTAACATTGAAATAGTGAAGGAATTATAAAAAATAAACTTGTATTTGTAGTTCGATTAAATCGTAAAATATTATTCTATATATTATTAGTATTGACATATAAAAGCACTGAAAACTTTTAAAACAATAGAAATTTATTGAATTTGAAGACATAGACTTTCTTCTCATCGAATGAGAAGAAACCTTAAGTTCATAGATATAACCTACAATATCCACTGTTTACGCTTTTTCTTCGCTATTTCCTGTCAAATCTACATCCTCATCAAAATATCATCACAGAAGTTTAGGTAAGGTAAAAATAATACATTATAACATTATCTCCTCATGATTATCAATATAATGATAGAAGTCGTGATAGTAATTACTATATCTTATGCATAAAACATGCTCTTATTATAATAACATTGATTCTATGTTTTGCGATTATCTTATAGCTTATTAACAATTGCTATCTTATAGTCACAGCTGGGCATTATGTTTTATTCATTTTGAGGATGAAGTGTTGAGGTTTTATTTACTTAAATTGTACTAGCAGCGCTCCGCGGTTTTCCCGCTCTAAGTTGTAGAACTTTCATATTAATTTTTGCACTCCCCCTTTACCCCCTTAAAGGATGATTTTCGGAAAATACTTGACACGTAGTTTTCAAGACTGAATGAAGGGCCTTTATACTGAATTTCATTCGAATAACTTCAAAAACAGCTAAGTTTTATACCAACATTGTACCCCCGTTTCACCCCGTCAGAGAATGAATTTCAAAAAATCCTTTCTTAGTGCTTCCCTACGATGTAAAAGAACCTCATTTGCAAAATTTTAAATTTCTTACCCTCATAGTGTAGGTCCTGCGTTGATTTGTTAGTCAGTCATTGAGACGGCAACACTTTTTTAACTGGCAGCCTTTTTGTCAGCTGTGAAGTGATTTATGTTTAGTTTTGTTTGACATTTCAACTTAGATAGATGGACGACTGAATAAATTGTAAAAAAAATATTTCGAAAATGATGATTGATGATGATGATTTCGTTCAAAATACGTGTCGTGCGCAGTTAACAGATTAGGTACAGTCAACATAATTGTCCGTCAGAGTAACGTCTTCCCACCACGTTCACTCTAAATCATAATACGCATCCAGAGAAACGCGTACAGTGTGTTTAGAAGAAGTCACTGCCGCTGACACGTAGAGGAAGACCCTAATTAGTCTATCTACCATCGTCAACAGAAATTGATGTCCATCCACTATGGAAGGTTTTGCGGAAAGGTTTTGGTTTGCGTTCTTACAAAATTCAATTCGTGCAAGAATTGTAGTCTCACAATCTTCCACCGTTTGCCGTTGATCCCGATTTTCATAAGCGAATGTTGTTTAGCGATGAAGCTCACTTTTGGTTAAATGGATACGTCAATAAACAAATGGTATATGATGATTATTCTCATATGCATATGTGTGCTTTGTGGGCTCGTGGAATAATTGATCCGTACTTCTTTAAAAACGATGCTGGCCATAACGTTACAGTCAATGGTGACCGCTAAAGAGCGGTTCATTCAACACAACTCCTGCACATCAACGATGATGTGCAGGAGTTGTGTTGTCAACCAGACAGCGCAACATGTCATACAGATTGTGTTACTGTTGATTTATTGAAGAAAACGTTTGGTAACCGCACAGTTTCACGTTTAGGAAACCCGTGAATAGGCCTGCAAGATCGTTTTCTGTAGGTATATATGAAGTTAATGGTCTGCGCCGATAAGCCCAAAACTATTGATTACTTGGAGGACAACATTCGCCATATTATTGCTGTTATACGGCCACAAATTTTAGATAAAGTCATCAAAAATTGTACCTCCAGATAAGACTACGCCCGAGCCAGCCGTGGTGGCCATATGCCAGAAATCATATTTAAAGTATAATTGCAGAAGATTATCTATATGAAGCAAATTTTATATAAATAAAAAAAACACTTCTTTTTCATTCCATTTCAAAGTTCTATACCTCTAAAAAAAGCCCTCAGCTCAGCCCTTATGTGTAGAACATACGTGATATTTTCGAACATCAACACACTCACTACCAGTAACAAAAACTGTTTTTTAAACGTTTTTGACCATGTTTTTTGAACTAAATATTTGCGCAACGTTAAGGCAACTGATTTTAAGAAAAGCTGTATTTACAGTTCAAGTACAAGAGAAGACAGTAATTATATAAATAACAGTTTTCCCTTATTTTGATTTTGTTCTGAAAGTATTAAATTTTAACGCACGGCAATAAACCGCATTTTATACCACCGTTAAAAGCAGTTTAACCATATTAAACGTTTTATAAATATAGTTAAATTTTCAATCCAAAATTAATAGTATTACATAAATCTCTACTCTTATTATCCTTACTAGTTAGTCATAATAACCAAACTTTAATTAAATTATACTTATTTAAAACTTTAAAACTTACTGCTTCCAAACGAGATTTTTATTATTATCTGATTTCTTAATAAGTCGCTTAAACCACTTGTGTTATAGATTTCAGACAATAAAGAAATTACAATTATTTAATGCATACATTTAACACCCAGACACAGAAAATACATAAATATCATCAAATTAATATTTGCCCTGGATGGGAATAGAATCCACCTTTGGCGCTCAAGTCAGGATCACTACCATCTACGCCATTGGACCCGTCAAAAGATTATCATTATAAGGTTTAACTCAAAGTGTACCAATTATTTTTC
The DNA here is from genome assembly GCA_020976665.1 of Heortia vitessoides. Classification (NCBI taxonomy): domain Eukaryota; kingdom Metazoa; phylum Arthropoda; class Insecta; order Lepidoptera; family Crambidae; genus Heortia; species Heortia vitessoides. The sequence goes on from JACJUM010003237.1 coordinate 10,621,552, forward strand.
AATAGATAAACAATTCAATTTTAAAATGTCTGTTTTCAAACAACCAAATTACATAAATCCGTAGACGGACATCATTGCGATGCACACCTACGGAAGGACGAGTTTATTTGTTGGAAATATCCAATTTTATTGAATTCACATCATTACGGTGTCCATTGACCGTCAGTTTGGAGCCAATTATTCTTACAATGGTTAATTAAAACGAACACACCGTACTTGACGCTCTCTGTATACCTGTCGATATAAGCAGGATAGGTGAAACAAAAGCGGCAGCGGATGCATTATTTTGATTTTGCCACATAAAATACTAAAACCAATTTGTTTGTTACTCACGAGTATTGACATTTTGAATTTTTCTCATTTATTTGAGTAATTAACTAATATTTTTGTTAACTCGAAAATATTTTACCTTCCAGGACCATATTTCTAGAATCAATTGAAGTCTGTAGCATAATATTACATGTTTTTTATGAAACATTTTGTTGATCTGTTTGCACATCTATACTATTATTTTAAATGGAGAAATATGTTTATATACTTGTCTTTTGGTTACCTTCTCACACTTACATGTAAACAGATCGAAGGAGGGTACTAGTGCGTATGCGATACAAAGCAAAATTCACACAGTTTAAATTACGGTTGGAAAGCTATAATATACATGTTTTGGATCAGCATAAATGCTTAATTCGAATCTGGTCTAACGGCTCGTTACTGAAATATCTATCTACTCTTCAAACAGATCTTTAATGTGTGAAAACAAGCTTTACCCGCTTCTGCTTTTATTTAGCCACACCTTAACAAGTTAACTGAGTAACAATTTAGTTGCATAGTTTGGCCAGTGTTGCGAGTCTCCGACTCTGATTACACGTCAAACGAGCCGGTGATATAATGGCCGCCACCCTATCTATCTGAAAGCAACGTGGGGTGGAATCATCCCTCAATATTAAACTTCATATATGTTTATAATACATTGACTGTCAAAAAAGTTATTAAGCTTTAAATCACATTTAAAAGAAGTTTATAGGTAATACATTATACATTAAGATAGCAATGGGAATAACTTGTAGTGTATCCTATGTATGCAACTGGGCGTGGAGCAGCATTCTCGTTGCGAAGCTCGTTGCCACCACGCTTAATTATGTGCAAAATTCCCACATTTTTAGGAAAGAAAAGGCTATTTCCAGCGGTGGATGTTGTACGACAGATATTATAATAGTAGTAGGCTTGAGTCGACCCTTGTTGGAGATAGGTTTCTACAAAAGGTTCTAAAATGCCCGTTTTATAGAGAATGCATAAAGCGTAATTTTAAGTTTCTAGGCTGTACATAGTTATATTAGTAGATATGACTGCTTATAGCTTGGACACCTCCTTGTTGCAGTAAACTGTAAAGTCAGAACAAGTAATTGAGAAATTAAAGGTGCTTTTTTTCACAATGTATCAAACGTATACATTTGCTTCTGTTGTATAGTGTGCATACATTGTGGGCACAATTTTGACACAAATTTAATTGCTTATAGAAATTCCATTGCTTTTTGTGCATAGCAGCGGATGTGTTACATACATCCAATCTGTAGATATATCCAATCCGTGCTAAATTGAATGCGATTTAGCTGTGCACTATGCCGGTGTTTTGAATGCCAAATTGATAATGACAACTACGGGACGGTCGCTTCTATCAATCTGTACAACGCGACTTCACGGTTCAATGCTATTTGAATGGGGATAGAGGACAGCGATTGATTGCTTTCTTGCACACTTCCGCTGACTAATGCTAACTGCATAATATGTTTGGTAAATTATATTCATTCGCTATTTAGATATTCGTATTTATTAGAGATAAAAAAATAAGATTACCAAAACGTTGACTTTCCTAAAAAAATGGTATCAAAATAATAATATAAATATATTTTTAAATGAGATTATTAAATTACTTTAAAGGAATATTGTAGTGATTATATCAGTTGCCAACTTCCTAAGAAAATGTTTTTTTTCTTATAGTATTAGGTGCCGTGAGGTACTGGCAGAATAGAATAGTACCTCCCATTGCACCCGGTGTCGTAAAAAGCGACTAAGGTACTAGAACCGACAGATGGTTGTATATCCTTCCAAAATAGTGCAGCTCAAATGCACAGGGCCGGGATGGGCAGCAGCATCCCCGTCGCGATAGCTGCGCTCTGCGATTGCCAACATGCTTGCGCAACGCGGCAAACATAGGCAAATTCCCCGTTTTACAATTCCCGCAATTATGAGCAAAAAACCTTCTTTCTAGGAGAGGCTTATGTCCATAAGTGGACTTCTAATTGCTGGTATGATGACGATCATCAAGTTGACGAATTTGCATACAAACCGCTTTATAGAAAGCTGCACCGCAGCCAAAGACCCTCGTAATATCACAAGGATATCATTAGCGCATCAACAATCGTGTGACTTGAAGATATTATGTATGTTTGACCAAATTGGAAGGTGTGCGGTCAATAGAGAGTGAAGCTCTTTTGACGAGGTTTGCTACTTGGTGTGAATATACTTCTGTCTATTAATTCAGTTGCCTCAGTGGCTTCTTATCAAGTACAAATAATACCATTAGCAGAATTATTACCAGAGCTAGATTATTGTAGACAACAACATTATTATATATTATTAATAGTATTCGTGTATAATATCATCAGGTAATGAAACTAAGTAGTGTTATTGTCAAAATGTTACGAGGGAAGAGACTAATGGTACGTTTTCAACATAGCAGCATAACAAATAATCTGTAAACATTTATCCTTAGCTATAATAGCGGTCGTAAACACCAAGATCGCCAATCAACCAAAAACAAAACACTATCGCAAGTAACATGCATATTCTGCCTTGAATGCACCGAATGACACTGCCTTACAGTATATATTTGCTTAACTAGGGGCATCAATATTAACACCGCACCAGACGATTTAGTCGCACAATCCAGTCCGATACTACCAAACCCCAATTGATAATGCGGCGCGGCGTCGGAATAACTGTCATCCTGTCAAATTGAATGGCCGGCATGACGACGTCTGTGCCGGGTGAATGGGGGCAGACAGTAACAGGCTGTCTTTGTTTGTCACCTACTTGTTGTGTCATGCTATTTTCGTTTACATGAGATTTATCAAATTATTTGCTAGTTCCACTATTTATGAATTGAAATATATTGCTTTAGAGTTTTACAAATTCTTACTCCATCGTTAGTAATTGTAACTTTTTAATCCTGATAATGCCGTGAAGTACTAGCAGAGTAGAATAGTACCTCATTCTGTACCAGGTGTCGTAAGAGGCGACTAAAGTACCAGAACTGACAGATGGCGGTATATCCAGGAAAAAAACTCAGCTATAATGTACAGGGCGGCGATGGGCAGCAGCTTCGCACAAGCTGCGCTCTGAGATCGCCAACTCGCTTGCCCAGCGCGGCAATTATGGGCAACATACCCCCTTTCTTGGGGAGGCCTATGTCCAAGTAATGTCACCAAATAATGACTTAAAAGACTATAGAACATCACTGATAAAAGTAGACTTCCAGTGGCTGGTATGATGATGGTAATTACATGCAGAATTCGGGTAAATATTAGAAAGTACGAATCCAATGATGTTTAGAGAGGTCTAATTTAGGCCTTCGGTAGTCTAATGAACCGCTGTCCTTTCGACGAGTGTTCAAAGGCCATTTAATCTTGTCCTGAGTTATGTGTGGCCCGGGCAGCCGGAAAACGCTCCCTGTCCGCGCCTCACTAATTCCAGTTTTTATTATACGCCTTTTGGTTAATACCTTTATTTGTGTCGTATAAATTTATTAGGGGCCGTATATGTGACGGACAAAGTGACGGCTGGCTGTTGATAAAAATGCGTCCGTAATGCAAGTATATTTTTTTTATTTTGTATCATTCAGTTTTCGTTTTTTTTTCTTTATTATAAAAGACTATCTATATGTTAGTAGAGTAATATTACCGTATTTATATCATAATAAGATATTATAAATAATTTATGTAGGAAATAATCGGTAATTCATGTTTAAATAGGTAACTCGAAGTACCTACCCATTCTACGCAGAAGTCGCTGATAAAAACTAGTATAGATTTTAACTCTAGTAAAAATATTTTCACAAGCAATATTAGATATAAAAAGAAATGAAACTGCTCGTAGCCTATAAAAATATTCGTATGTGAAATAAACGTCGATCAACAGTGGCGGGGTTATCCGTTTCATTGCCCAGGCTTTAATTTCCATTCTACAAAAACAACTAGCCAGCCAATTCCACCTTTACAATGTTAGTTTATTACCCTCTCACGAATATTTCGCAGTAGGTAAGGGTAAAAACATGGCCGGTAGGTGGAGGAGCCGTATTCCCTGATGTAATTACCAAGCCGCCTGAACGGATCCACTAACACAATGACCGTTGCCCGATAAACCGCTTGACGCTTCGCTCCGCTTGTGTTTACGCTAAAGCTTGTTCGTTGAAGATAGTGTTGTGCTATCCATGTTTAAACCTATTTTAACATTATCAACATATATTTTAAAATTATTATTGATTATAAATCAAACGCACATTTTGTTTTGTATTAAAGATCGATAAGCTTTCATACGTGATTAAAATATATAATTAAAAAGGAAAAACCGCAAAGGCATAAAGGAATACGCAAATATTGAGCTTACGCAAACATAAATATTAGTCGAACACGGTAAAAATGTTCATAAACGGATATTTTACTACGTAACGACACCCAACCCCGCACTATTTGTTACGTTCCGGTCCAGGAGCTATAAACTACATCCATGTCAGCATCTAGTTAGACTAACCAGTTTATCTCGACTCAAAAAATAACGCTGGGCGGGCACTACGTAACGGAGCCGAGCATATCGTGTAAGGACCACAGTTAATTTACTTAGCTGCGAACTTTCCATACATGTTTGGATTCTGAAAAGAGATTCTAAGCTACTATGCTTGCTCGAATAATTCTTTTGACGTCTATGCGGAAAGACAGTGAAAAAATATGGTAGAAAGTGATTCAACTAGTGGATCCAAAAAATACACGTATTGAGAATGCTTTATAAATACAATAGCTTTATTTTAAATAAGTATAATATGTTTTTATAGAGAGTTTATAAATTACACTTGCGTATATTAAATACGATTCTGATATAACGGATGACTTAAAATTCTCAGATTTTAATATAAATTAAGTACTTAGTCGAATAACGTTTCTACGAGTATTTCGTTAACTCCAGACCTCTATTAAAGTAGTGCACAGTAGCACTTTTTGTTGCTCCGCAACTGCTCTGTTCCCTAGTAATTCAATAACGCTTGCAGAGAACGCAGTTACGGCCAATTAAAAGTATGCCACTCGCGCTGGCGCCGGTATTATCACATTACACTACCTCACTAGCCCCGGGAGAGCCTTGAGACCCAAACAAATCAAGGGAGGTGAATAATTGACAGCCATGCAATTAATAACACATCACGGAGTCTTAGTTTTGCAGGTTGAATTGACTTTGAAGTTTCATGGAAATTTAAAGTGTTTTAATATTCCTTTTTGTAATCCTTTTTTTCGGAAATTAGAAATATTAATATACATGTATCTATTTCTAAATTTCAGTGTACATTTACTACTACATCTAGACTTATTTTCAAGGTTCTTTTGGCAATAGATCTTCTAGAAAGTACTTTACTTATAAATTAGACAGGTATTCATTTATACTAACCAAATGAGTTCGACTCAGCTCTCATAATTAAACTTTTCAACTGTAAAACATTTTACTTGAAGGCTAAATGCATAAAATTTTACTTATTACAAAGCTCATTAGAGAGCAATTAAGCTATAACTGTAAACCGCTTAATGTTTTACAAGTAATTACAATTAAATTGTTCTGTACGATATTTGCAAGTATTTTTGTAATCCAAACAACATATCCATAGAAATATCTACGAGTACATAAAATTTGTTTTTTTTTTATTATATCATCATCATCATAACACCCATTGGAAGTCCCCTTCTGGATATAGGCCTCCCCAACAAAGGAGAAATTTTGCCCATAATTTTGTTTCAGTGTTTGCGATGCTGCTGCCCAACCCTGTACTGCAATGTTTGGAATGGATATATCGCCATCTGTCAATTCTGGTACCTTAGTCACCTCTTACGACACCTGGTACAGGGAGAGGTACTATTCTACTCTACCGGTACCTCACGGTCACTCCCTTTTTTATTTTTCTTAACGTCTTGTATTTTTCTTACCCTACACACCTACAACTAGCTTTGTATAGCTCACAGACGGTTAACATTATACCAGTATTGGATTTGAGCGCTGGACTTGAATGCTACTGGAATAATATATATCTGTGGAAATCACTGGATTGTACAATCCAGATCCAGTAAAGTGACTGGATTACCGTAATTCCAGTTCACCCATTGGAGTGCTATTGAAATGTTGTAGACTGCCAATCTAGTCCAGGATTATACGTGGAATATTGACAGCGGACATTTTTATTCCTAACAATGATAAAAGTAACTGAAAACCGAGTTGAACGTTTGTTTATTTCAACATTCAACGTGTGATTAATTTGGGCTTTCTTTTTAATTTATTTTAGTTAATAGTTGTTATGTTATAAGACGGTTTTTTCTAAAACATCCACGGTTGGACATAAGCCTCTTTAAAAAAGAGGGAATATACCCATAATTGCAGGGCTAGGCATGCCTGGTGGCAGTGGCAGAGCGTAGTTACATGACGGGGATGCTGCTACTCATCCCCGTTCTATGCATTTAAGCTACGCTGTTTTGGATTGATATACCACCATCTGTCGGTACAGGTACCACAGTCACCTCTTACGCAGCTGGTACATGGGGCTGGTAATCTGTCAGTTCTGCATCGGATACACCACGGTATCAATTAATTATAAACATATTTATAGACTCGTTCCTAGGCATCATTATTGTTGTAATGTTGACTGGAGATAATATAATCTATCGCAATATTCAATTCAATTTGTTCCTTGGATTACTAAATTTGTATTACATGGTATTAGGAGTACCTACAAGAGATCAATTTATTGGAACGCAAATAAAATATGCGCGCGCGGTATGCAAGCTTAGACAACTTGCAACATAATTATTAGTATTTAATATCTTGACTGCTGTTAATTCTGTGACATCATCTTGTGCTTATTATAATCTCATAAATTCATTCTTATTAGTGCGATGTAAATTAGTCATTAAAGACACTAGTCAAAAAGTGAATAAGTCAACTCTAACGCCTCAAGTCACGAACAAATGTTTAAAATTGTATTATGTTTTTAAGGATTTTTTTACAGAGCCTATTTCAAATCAGCCCTTTAACAGGGGTACTGATCAAGGACAAATAATATACGTAAGATAATATATGCAGTTAGAAACCGAACAGATTTGTGATACCCTCCTCGATAAACTGATCGAATCTATCCCCTCGTGGGGAGAGCCCTGAGACAGGCCCAAACAAATCAAGAATGCTGCATAATTAACGCTCTTCCGAACTATTTTCGCCTGTCAACGCGACGCAGGCCAAGAAGTTTGATCATTTTGCTAAGGCTTACTCTCAATAATTTAGATCTTTGAGCGCAACAAACTTAAACCTGAAATCGAAATTCACTTAGAGAATGTACGTTAATTATTAAAGATTGTACTGTATCGAGGTTAATGTGGGAAGGTGAAATAATAATTTCATAGTCTAATTTGATATTGCAATTTTAAATTCAGTTTGTTGTCAATCGCTAACGAAATGTATGGCAAAGTAGTGCATGCGTTTGCCATGTCATTGGTTTTACCGAGGGCAGCAGTTTCCAGGCACTATTCGAAAATTGCTTTGGTGTGTTACCGGCTTCCATGTTCGATATCTATCAGTAGAAGTCAAAAGTAATCCTAAATAAACCAATTTAAATATGTGTGCATTTATTTATTAGTTTATGAAACACCAACTTTAGCACGCAATTCTCGTCACCAATTAAGTGTTACAGAAATCAGTTCCGAAGTTAGCGATGCTATAACGCTACCTAATTTAAACTTAAATTGAGGCTGTTCAGCCACGAACACGACTTCTTCTCCCGTGCGTCTGAATGAGACACTGTCATTAAATTAAAGTTTCATTTGTCTTCATTTGCTAAACAATAGCAATTATACAAAGCCCCACAGCGGGCGAGTAATCAAGCGTCCCTTTAATTAAGTACAGAAACAGTGCCAAGTAATTGGATCTGAACAACTGAGTAAACAAATCGAAATGGGAGGTAATAAATCTAGCAAACACCTCTTTCTGCGTCACCGGGCAACGGGATTGTTATATCAAAAAGTACGCTTGACTAATCAAAACTACAGTAATTCGCTAAGTTGTTGGCCCACGTCCCGTAACGACCCTTCATCCTTGCCTAGTGACAAGTGGGATTTGGGGATCATATGTAACTTTGTCTTTGCATTTAGGAAGTTACGCGGAATCGACAAATTGATTTAATACAGATTTACTCAGTCGCATCTATGCGTGATCGCATACACGAGTTCCCTTCGGTTGTTATTTTACTAAGACTTTATCTCTTTATAAGTCGTCTGCATTGGACCTCATGCTAATCGGTATTGACGAGTCACAGAGACAGATAAATAACTGGTTCACAAAGGTGTAATGTGACATTACACCTTCGTGTCACAAGATGCTACTATGAGGATTTTTTTTAAATAACCTAATGCCAGACTACTCAGACGTATAATTTCCATCGACATTAGATTAATGGGTATGGTGGCTTATTAATGAGCGAATGGTACCCGCGGGCTCATCGGTCGCCCTCGCATAATTTTTGGGATCGGAGTGGGATTAAGACTATCATTCGAAGCCGCACTATGGCTCGAGCGGCCATCGTTGGAGACAGTGAATTCGTTGTTCGCAAGAGAGGACTAAGTGAGCCCGGCCAAACTAGTGCATTCAGTAGACAGATATTTAATATTACGTATTGACTTTAAGTTTTGGCAGGAAAATAGATTTTAAAGAACATATCGTTGTTAACTTATTTTTGTTTAAGTTGCCTTTCTTCTCCTGTAAGAGAAAATAATGAAAATTATCAGGGAATCTAATTACGGTAATTATAAGAAAAAACACATGATTTCCTGGCAATATATTTATAAACAAATATAATTATACTTAATACAACTGTACATTTTTAAAAGTATTTCGTCCAATGGTCAATATGTACATTTTTCCATAGATCGCTGCTCCCGGGACCCGTCCCGTATCCCGTTATCAGCATCCATTCCCGTGACATACAGGCTCGCTGCATGGGAGCGTTCATTTCCGGCTTCTTGAATTTTTATAACCTTTATACTCTTGTCGTTTGCCTTTGTAAGTTCATAGGGCTGGTAAAGGTTTATCCATATTTTTTAAATAATCCGTTTTATACAAAAAGCGCTACTACCGCTAAAACATCTTATATATTATTTTTCACGAGTACGTGCATTCAATACTTTATCTAATCTAATATCAAAATAGCATATTATTTATTAAACTAAAGCAATCGGAATAGCAGCTGAAATGTTTTATTTCAAGTGGAAATATACATCAAGAATACAAAATATTTCTAAATCCAATTTCAATCCAGTATTTTGAATAGGTTTCTATTCAGCAATATAAAAGGCGCGAGTGAGTAAGCTCGTGACACATTCAATAAGTATTAGAATGTAAGGATTGGTAAATCCCCGAGAAATAGGGTAATAACGGCGGTTCAAATAAACGGTCTTAAATCGGTTAGCTGGCAACCCTGCAGCAGTTAAATGACAGCGGGCCACACCCGTACATATTTATATTCATGGTCTGAGAACCTTTTTATCCGGCCGTGGAATAGTTCCTCAGCTATTTTCATGTGTGCTCCCTGAGATAGCAACAAACAACCGTACTTTTTTCGCTGTTCGCGATTTGATTGCTGGGATTTATTTTTATGGTCAGATTTATAGACATTCCCGGCGAGATTCGCTGCTCGGCAAAATTTTATACAATCGCAGACGTATTTTAAGCGATATAAATAAAATGGGGTCTTGTTTTACCACCAATTCTGTTGTCGCCAATATTATTTAAATAAATACGACACAATCACGCAAAGCTTGTTTTTTTCGAACCAGATGTGCTGGAGAATATGTTTTCTGCATCTCTGTTACGTTATTGTCTATGAAACAGAAATATAGTGTTTCCGATTAAGTCTGCGTCCCATATGCAAATATTCAATACATCTTATTAATGAAGCGCTCCACGGCCATTTCGGCATTGGTCGCTCTCTCAACAAATGATAGTAATTTCCGCGGAAATGCATCGAAATGGCGAAATGGCCTGCTAAGCGCTACCATTTGCTATGATTGCTACTCCAACTCAAATTTTACGCTTTTATGTTTATTTATAATAGTACCAGCAGCGGCGTCATGGAGTGCTCTTGTGGTTTGAAAAAAATCTCATCAAAATCTTTATGACGTTAGTCATTAAAATATTTGAGCTAATAAAGTACTAATGATATTGGATCAAATACAATAAATCTGGCTAACATAGAACTATCCGGGTAACTTTGATATGCACTTTTTATAGAATTAATCTTTAAAATATCGGTTCAGATTAACTATGAAAACATTTCGTGCAATCGATTATTACCTTAATCTCGGATTTTTTTATAGTCTACCAGAATTCGTTTTATAATCTACGAAAAAGGATAATTAAAATTTTCCCTAATAGGTCAATGTTACCCTAATTCATTGTAGAGATTATCCTATATATATCTTTATGTATAAAAATTTCGTGTCATGGCGATTATCCGAAATGAATGTCCATTTGTATTCGATTAATAGTTGCAATACTTTTTTTTAATTTAGGACAATGTCTGTTGGGTTGCTCGTAATATAACAGAAAAAACTGGATCAATGGTTCTTGCATTTTTTTTACTAATCAGAATTTTTGCAAATAACTACTTTCAGTTTTAATACGCTGTTTACTAAATATTTAATTTCCTTTTTTAGTTTCGGTTGTAATTTTTAACACTCTTTCTGGTTGCCGGTATTTTTTATTTCCGTGAATTATTGTACATCTTAATTGCTCCGGCTTAATTATTACCATGTTCGTTATCAATTTGATTTATGTGATGTTACGTTTTATCTTTATACGGGCTGTCAGTACAGTTATTTTTTAAATAGAAGGATTGTTATCTGTAAATAATACTTTATTTTATAAATCAGTAGAATTGAATTGAAATATATATATGTTTTTAAATCTTGTGAGTCGGTTGCATACTTTAGTAAATGAGATTGTTATTATCACAACTTATAACGAATTTCGTTGCCTATCTGTAACTCTGTGTTGTCATCTGTAACGTTATATTCAACAGGAGAAAGCTTTTAGTGGAGTAACATAAAAATGGAAGGTACATATTTTTCCTTACTCCTAGCTCATACTATTTAAAACTGGCTGAACATTTGTGATTGTATCATTACTGGGAAGAAAAAATATTAATTTTTATTAATAAATCAAACACAAATCAAGTTATGATTTGCTTTAAATTTAGTAAAGCGAAACGATTTATCTGTTAGCACGTTTTTCACTGCAGTAACAGTAAAAACAGACTATTTAAATTTATTTCCATATTAAATGACCGTGCTAAAATTCCCAGTTACAGTGTATTGATGTTTTAGAAAGGTTCTATGTAAGCTGTTAAAGCTAGTTGAAATATATATGGCTGTAAAGGCTATGTTAAAAAGGAAATCATACGTAAATAAGCGTTTGTAAATGTTTTCCAACCAAATTGCCATTTGCGTTAATACCCGATTAATTTATTCACCATTCTGCTGGTAAAAATAAAGAATACTTATTTTTAAATAAATTTCGACCGGCCGGTAGTTTAAAGAAAAAACATTTATAGTTTAACTTAAAAAGTACAGACGATTGTAAAAATAGCTGTAAGATAGTATAATATTTTAATTATACTTATATATTTGTACTCTTTCATTGTACTCTTTCATGCCGGATCGGCTTAATAGATCATGAAGAAATTTGTCACAGAGGTTACTAATAGTCTGGAATAACACATAGGCTAGTTTTATTCCTAAAACAAGTTACAATAGTTCAAGTAATCGGCACGATTTTTTGCATAGTTTAACTGTCATATACTTCTTAAGTATTTAGACAGCCCGTATTCTACTGGCATTTTTTCTACCCTGGTATTTTTGAAGAAAGTAAGCTATAGGCCAGGTAATTTAAAACGCTCATGCCGCAGATAGGCAAGTAATTTCAAGTACATTACCTGTTTTGTAACGATTTATCATGATTTTTTGCATTTGATGAGAACTTAAAGCGATAATATGTTGCGTGATCTTAGAACTTCGCAGCGGTATGGTTACGTGACCAAAAATGTAATATTTCGAGTTCCTCCGTACGTCGGATCCCGGCGGTATGTAATCATCATCATTTTATCAGCCAATGGACGTCCACTGCTGGATATAAGCCTCCCCAAGGAAATGTAATGCCCTTATTGCCGCGCTGAGCAATCGAAAAGTATAGCTTTGCGAAATAGTTGCTCCCTGTTTGCGATATGTACATTTGAAGTTCGCTAATCCATCTACCGGCTCCAGTACCTCAGCCTTCTCTTACGCTACAGTTACAGCGAAACTATTCTAGTATAGGTCGTCATTTATTGTTGTTCTTCAATCCACATTAGATCCGCACGGTGGAAGGCAAATGCCCCTGCAGTAGAAAAAATACATTAAAATATTGTTGTTGATGATGAAATTAACACTAGTTTATGATTTATTGTAAAATATGCTTTTTCTATTCTCATAAGTCTGTTATTGTATTTACTTAAGATAATATAGTAGTCTAACACCATTATCGCTGTTACAAAATCACTTGACCTATGCCCAGCAGTGGACGTTCTATGGCTGATTTAATGATGGTGATAAGGCTATACTAAGTATCATCAGTATTATTATTATATAACGGACATTGGTATACCTGAGAGATTTATACAAACAACCGATAACTTTTTGCGATAAAAGTACTTTTCAATTCATGTGCATTTTCTAGGAGTACCTCTTGAGTGTGAAGAGGTTCTCGGCGATTACTCGACCGTCTGAGACGTCGAGTTAAGCGTGTAAATAGAGGCAATTTAAAGTTGCAAGGCAAAGCGTACGCGGCTGAGGCACTGCTGTGAGGAGTATATTATTAGGTGCCTATGAAATCTCGGTTTTTTTAAACTATTTGTGTTTGTAGTCTGTTATGGATTACTAGTTATTTATACTTTCTGAGGAGTCAATATTCAATTGTGCTCATATAGTTTATTTTATAGGTTTGATATGATCATACATGTATGATGCTTTCTTTAAACATCATTATAGTATATAAAAGAATTTTTGATTAAATCTCACATTATTTTATACATTGCTTTGACTCTGAGATGAGTATCTTAAATCACTTATATAACAGTTACAGGCGACAGAGAAATGATAACTATAATATTATATCATTAACAACAAAAAATCAAATGTTCATTACATAAATATTTAACTCGGGGGAGAATCAAACCCGCTACTTTTGGCGTATAAGATAGGGATGTTAACCGATAGTAACGAACATATAGTAAGCATGAATGAAACTTATGATCTTAGTACATATATTACGCCGGTTTTATACACATACACCTGTGTTCCATCGCCACTATGAATTTGCAGTTGCTACGATCATAGCACACTTTTCTCGCTTTCTTCACTCGTATTTGTCTATTACATCATACACGCTCGTTCATTCTTGGTACTTCTAACCTGACCTTTCCTTAATACCTCTTCTGCCTGGGTCATCTAAAACATAAAGACGAAACATAAAACATAAAGAGAAACAAGACTATGTAGGTTGAGTTCTCCTTGACACATTACACAAACTGATTTCTCAAGCAACCTTATTTGACTAATCATATATGGAAAATAGATTTACTTTTCTTGTAGTAACTTTGTAAGCGTGTCTCGACTTGGGGACACAAGTGGTATAATCTAAGAATTCGAATGTAACTAACTACTTTTTGTTGACTTTAGGACACGATTTGTTTAACTTTTACATTTTTAAGTTCAACGTACCAGCGACCTTTGAGCTACTGTTTTTAAATGTCATGAACAAAACTTACAACTACTGCTTTGTAAAATACTTTCATTTTGTTTTTTTTTGTTTATTTCTAATCTTTGTGTATACTCTGGCCATATTTAGAAAGATAGCACTTTCACAGTAAGACATATTAGGATGTCTCACATAGCATCCTTGGAATAAAAAACAACAAAACTGAAATTTCGCACAAAGGGGTAAAATAGTTCAAATTTTGTTAGAAATCATCCCTAAAGGGGTAAAATAGGGGTGAAAATGGAGTATGAAAGTTTTTCAACTTATCTCAGGTTAAAACCGCGGAGCATCGCTAGTTTTTAAATATAAAAGTATAATGAACACGAGTAGAAGTTATAACGCGCAGAGCAAAAAACAAACAACAAGTTGCTGATAAAAAAGGGAAAGTTTGTGCCTCACAAAATATTCCGTATAGATGTGTGTTGCTCTTTTTCGCGCCAGAAGGGCTGATTTGGATGTAAGATTGTCTCGCATCTAAAGATTAATACCGATTGAGAGGTCCAGGTTTATGTGTATGTTATCTGTTCATATTCCCAACAACTAAAAAAATTATGTATGCTTATATAGTGGTCAACGGTGCTAATTTCACAATTATTATTTTGTTCACTACAGTTTTATTTTAAGATACTCTAACGTAAAATTTTTGTTAGTCCAAACAAAATTAAAAAATAAAGATGTGTCACTACCGATCACGACATAGGACTCATCAATAAGGTAAGATACTTTTGAAAATTAGTATCGCCCCATTAGAAGAACACAAATAAAGATAATGATTTGCTAATTACATATAAAAGTTAATAAAATAATTAGATAAGAATTTACATTTAAATATAAAAGTTATACGATTTTTTTTTATAAATATTGGTTTTGTGTCTTTTCTTTTTCTAATTCTGCTGTGACCCAAAGTAATAAATTTACAAGTGGTCAACTTGAGGTTAAATAATAAATAAATAAAATTTACCCTTAATCATCACATTATAGAGTTTCAAAATATGTATTTGTATAAATTCTAGCACTAAGCACAATTTTAGAAACCTAAACTTGGTTCAATCTCACTCCTCTTTGAGCGTCATAAGTTTTCATCTCCAGTATTAATATATTTCAATATGAGTAAACTAGTATTGAAGAAATAGAGTCAGCCAATTACAAGTTCTTGACTTGCCGTTATTAGGCTCAACGAACGCTCAAAGAGGAGTAATCTGCAGTTGCAATATAAATAGAGGTTTAACTAACCTGGTTGCAGTGAAGTATTAATTGAATAGATACGTCTGATGCTCGCCTCAATCTGACCTTAATCACGCTTGAAAAGGCGAATACAGCCTTGGAGCTAATACTACACCGCATCGCACTTTACTCAGATCTTATTAATTCCGCAAGTTTACGCGCATCCATCTTCATAAGTTTTTTTTTTGCTCTACCACAAAGTCTATGAAATCCTGAAAAGTATAAACAAGAAAGGAGTTTTATTGGTCGCTAGCAATTATTAATTTTGAAGCACTCACTGCATCTACTGTTGAACGATGAAAAAACATAGTCTAGACAAGAGGTCGTCGTTTATATTATAGTTTTTCTTTTTGCGAAATCTCATTTGCACGCAAATACTAGCTTCAGAAAAAAATACAAAAAACTTAAATGAACCTTTATTTAATTTATTTGATTATGCTAAACTATTCTGTACAAAGATATTTTGAGAATTTGTCGATAGATTCTTCAGCTGGAAATGCTGATTATTGGTAATAATAGAATTAACTACATACATTCAAATCCATATATTGTATAGCAATAGTCGGTGCTAACAATGACATGAATGGTCTGCAAATGTTAGAGCTTAGGCTGTGGCATATTGAATAGAAGTAATTGTAACCGCATAGTGGATACACAGTATAAACGTCGTAGTATTACATCAAATATATATTCTGGTCTGGACTAAATGAAAAAAACATGAAACGCAAGAAATCATGCCCTATAAAACTTTGAAGCATGCTACGATCATTATTTGTTTTATATAAAAGCCTTTAACAAACATTGTTAAACGTGGGCCGATATCCTTTCGCGCCTGAGGTCACAGATGACTGATTACGTATTCACATAATATTTAATCAGAGTTAAATCAAATAAATGTATATTATATCACATATTAAAACTTATATCAAATAAAAATGTATATAACCGTTCGTCATAAATATTAATTATTAATAAGACGTTCAAATAAATCCGTCGATTAGCATCAAGAATAAATATTTAGCCTAATGCCTACGCTCACCTGGGCTTAATAAATTGAATACATTATTACATTTTCCCGGCGCGGAGGTAGCGTTTTCTCTTGACAAAATTGAATTAATTTCCCTGCTGCGGTATCGTAAAACCTATTACAAAGTAAAATCAAACTGCAAACACGACGTATCTCGTATCAGTGAAAGCAATTACATTTGCCATAAGTGTTCGTTCACATTCGCAATTAGCGAGTGGTCCAAAAACGTGCAAATCGTTAACCGCCGCCGCTGAGCGTCGTGTCTTTGCATATTCATAGCCTGCTTAAAATATTTTAATACGGGTCGTCCTCACCCACACCTACGCTTTCTACTAATGTTGATTTCGCTACGGAATGAATAAAAATTTGGAAACGCTCTTTCGCCTTTTTTCGCTGGAGTTATATCAAAAAGCGCTAACTGAAATGTTTATTTCAAATTCTGCTACGGGTTATGATACGAACGTGATGCGAGATAAGTAACCATTAGATCGTTCGCTCTGCGTCAGACGCTGCGTCAGTAGATGGCGCTGTTCCCATATCTTCGTAATATACTTGATGTAAAACGCTTGTATAATCATGACTTTGCAAATCAACTATTAACGCAACACTTACCTAATTATTTAAACAATTAGGTGAGGTAATCCATCACTGAATACATTACACTGATACAATGTTCTGGAATGAACGGCAATCATTCATCGAAGAATACATTAAAAAATATTATTCAAAGGAAAACCTGAATGCATTGTTTCAGAATTGAACGATTATAATTTGTACCCACTCAAGGCGGTGTCTGGGTACTCTAACGTTTTATAATTTTCCACTCTTTGCTCCCTGTTATCGCGGATTTCTTCCGCTCGCGCCCTCTTCCTTCCGAGAATCCACTTTAAAGGGTATTTAGGTATAAAGGCCCCTTAATTGGTGCTACGAATTTATTTTACTACGAGTTTTCTAGAATTTATCTCCGAATATAAAATAACTCGATGTAAGATGGTATATACTTTATACAACTTTCACTGTATCCGGTATATGGAGCGCATTCGTAAAATTAGTCACGCAAATCGTAAAGTTTATAGTTCTCCGATTTGTGACGAAGGTGGCAGACAATCGAATTATAGTTGGGGTTGTTTTGAGTGGCGTCTCCTTTTGCCGATAGAGATTTAAATGGGGCTGACGGGAATTTTCAATTAGTGAGGACACTGAGTGATAGCTGACGATTGTCGCCAGCTGTAGCGGCGGCGAACCCATCCATCTACATTTGAGTAACCAAGTGAAAAAGCAATGAGCCGCGCTATTACCTTTCTTTACGCATAAATCCTTGGATGGATTCACGTACGATTTTGTAGTATCAAAATACGAAACGATATATTAGCTCAGAAAACATTGCTGAATATAATACACATTATTTTATGAGAAATGTAATATATTCATTTTGTTCCTAAGCGAACACAAAAATGGCCGAACGGAAAGCCTGAAAAGGTACAAAAACATTATGGAACGCGTGCTCATCCAATTACTGCCAAGACGCTGTCGTGTTAAGCAATTAGAAATATTAAGTAATAATATCTCAACTCACTGCTCAGAAAAAGCCAAATATGAAGACGCAATTTATTTACTTGCAAACGGGCTATTTCCCCTTATCTAGGGTTAATTTCATTCCGCGTGACACGGTACAGGGTCCTATTATGTCATATTCGGACTATAACGACGTGACACACAAGAAAATTGCCACTATTACAAATGGAATGGCTCTTTGGCATGTGTGAGGGATAGATGCAAATGCCTTACTTTCGTCTGATGGTACGTGCTCCGAGCGTGTTCCGTGTTCAGCTTACGGACTATTATTTCACGGCGTCATCGATAACTATTAACTTGAGCTATGTTTTTAAAAGAATCTAAACGTTTTTGTTAGTTGACCTTTTAAATATTTTACACACATAATTTCAAGTTGAAATAAAACTACTATTTAACGGCTTTAAAACGCGGTTTTAAACTTTTGTTTTATGTTCGACATTTCGTTTAGCTTGCGGTATCCGCTATTAAAATTAACGGAGGTGTCCTTTCATGAATTGAATGTGTACAAATAATAATGATAATTACAACCCAAAATTTTAAATGAATTATTTGTTATGAAAATGTAAACGCATAAATATTAGCAAGTATTGTGAGTTATTCATTCTTCGGTATTACATAAATTATCCATACATTGTATCTGTGATTAAAATGTATGCCAATTTATTAAGCAAATAATACATTACAAGTTATTTTTTAAGAACTAGATCCAATCCTAGATGAAAAAGATGCAAGGAAAACCCGTGAACATTAGTTTACGAAATGTCAATAATTCTACATAAGAAATTATTATCATGACATCATCTTTTACACCGCATTGATTTTATATCATGCTATTTTTTAATATATCTCTCAAACTCATACGATATATACTTCGAAGTGCTCTCATTTTAACAGCATTTATTCCACTCGCGTGATTCTCCTGCCGTACCCTTACTATTACACATACATTCACTGCCATATGTTATTCTTAAACTTAGATTCCCTAATTCTGTATTATCCAATATATCTAAATGGTGTTAAAATAATAAATCCTATTTTTGTATACCGCTAAAACGGTTATATATATAAATACACTGAAATATTGAGGCACTGGCAATTAGGTACTTATGAAGAAAAAATTCACATTAAAGTTTTATTTCAAAATTGAGACTACATGAAGTTTATACAAACGTCGTCTGCATTGGTACCTTGCTCTTACTAAGTTTTACCGCAAAAAAGCAGTGTTTGCTTTACTGTGTTCCGGTTAGAAGGTGGAGAGAAGCAGTAAAATTACTAAATAGTTTAATGAATATCTTTAAGTCACAAGGTTAACAACGCGGTAGTGATATCTTTGTGATTTTACATCTATGTATTGCAGTGACGCTTACCATCTATAAACTAATAAAAAAATAAAATATAAAAACCCACATAATGCAATATAAACAACCTCTTATCGATAGGGTACTTTTTCATTTTTGACATAATTAAAGCGGAGGTATATTACATCTCTATCTAATGTTAATAATAATAATAGACTGAGATTTACAAATCTAATAATTTTTAAAGGAAGTAAAACTATAATTAGTGGCTTCATCACATAGAGCGATTTCGTCCAGGCATACAAATATAATACACATTTTAACTGTGTAATGGTCAATGACATGGTTCTTGAACAACATTTTTCTAGATATGTAGTATATACTTTTCATTATGGTGTGATAAAATCTTTTATGAACCAATTTCGTGTAGCGTATGAGCTTTGGGAGAGAAATTGAGTTATAACTAGCAAATAAAGCTTTTATTAGATTGAAAAGTTTTAAAGTCCTTACAACCAAATGTTGGCTGTTTAAGTGTATGTGTTTAATACAAACGTTTAAGGTTTCTAACACAGTTTTATTTTTGTTGGACTCTCCCACTTTATACAAACAGCATAAATTATGTATGTATACAAAGAATTTAAAGAACTATTAAAATAAATATAATTAAATAGTTAGACCTTGTGGTATTGGCAAAGTAGAATAGTTATCCTGTATCAGGTGTCATAAGAGGCAACTGAGGTACCGGAACCGACAGATGGCGGTATATGCTCCCGAAACAATGTCTTGGGGAGGCCTATGTCCAGCAGTGGGTGGCTGCTATAATGATAATGAGTTAGTAAAAAAAGATCTCAATCGTTTCATAATTGATTCTTTTCAGACCAGCTTTATTGAATTTCTATAGCTAAAATAATTTATTTTTATTGTATGTTGTTCCACACTGAAACTTACTTTTAGCTACAAATATAAGGATACTCTGTCAAAGTCCTTAATTTGTGACATAGGAGGGCACGTCACATCCACGCATTACCATAACACAGAGCGGTATCACAAATTTAAAAGGCACAGACATCCCACATCATAGAAAAGAAGTGAACTACACTTGCACACACTTGCATGATCTGAAAAGGAATGGTAGATAACAATGGACCAAATAAATTGAAACAAGGCGGTAACTTGAACACGTAAACATAAGAACGATTGTTTATAGACGTTGGTCAGCGCGGTCAATCTGTTAAATAATTTATGTCTGAAGGATCCCACAACTCATAAATAGGCGACGCGGACGACGCCGGGCATCGGGCGTGGCCGCTGTTTGATTAAAACGCAACTTCGAATCGCGCCCTCTTTCACTGAAACCTTTTATACTGTTTGTTAGACGTTGACGTCGCTTTTAATTACTTTTGCTCGGGTGTGCATGTGCCTTTATAATATGACGTGGTTGCTCCCAGGATTGAGTCTGATGAGAACTTTCATTAAAGATTACCGAGCGCAGGATATTGTTGCCAATGAAATGTTCTGCATATTTTTAACGACGCGGTTTATTACATTTTTTAAAGCGAACTTTATTTTATAATCTGCTCGAGAACGTAGAGTTGGTAATTTGATTTTCAGTTTATAAGTACCAGAGGAGATAGTGATTGGCTAGAAACTTACAGCAATTGATTTACCAATAATTTGGTTATGATACTTTAAAAGAAAATACGCATTTACTACTAAAAATAAACGTCAATCCCTACCCAGGACAATGATTTATGTGGTGAAAATTTGTGTTAGTTCTGTATCTGGATGTAAATGAATTAATATAATAAAAAATTATATGAATTCGTGTATTATATTTGTATTTCATCTATTGTCTGATATCCGTTACACAAGTACTATAAGCTTGTTATCTTAGAGTTAGGTCAATATATAAGTTCGTGTTGCGTGATATCATTGGATTAACTAATAATTCAGTTTATTAATGGATATTTTCAAATGTTCAAATGTTTCCTACTCAAAACAAAACGTCAATTATAATTATAAAAATTAATATGTTAATACATAATTTAATTAAACGTCAAATAGTTTTAAATAATTGATAGTTAGCCTTAAAACAATTTTATTTATTTATTGTATAAATTATAAATAACTATCAGTAAATTAATCAATGCCGTGGGGTACCGGTAAACTAGAATAGTACTACCCCTGTACCATAAGAGGTGTCGTAAGAGGCGACTGAGGTACGGGAACAAACAGATGACGGTATAGCCATCCGAAGCTGCACAGCTCAAATTCACAGGGCGGGGATTGGCAGCAACATTTTCGTCGCCAAAGCTAAGCTCTGCAATTGCCAACACACTTGCCCAGGGTGGCAATTATGGGCCAAATCCCCCTTTTTGGGGAGGTCTACCTCCAGCAGTGGACTGAAAATAGCTGATTGAGTGATGATAATTAATTAATTATATGCGATGAGCTGTAGTTTACATTAACAGTTTATGTGTGAAGCTAAGTCAGTTAATTTAGTTTAATTTAAAAATACACAAAAAATTACAAATAACTAAAATTCAGTAATAATGTAATACAATTTAAATTCAATAAATTAGGATTGGCCAATTATTTTATTTTGTAAATATTAGTAATACCAAAAAGTAAAAAAATAACAAAAATACTAAGCTTGTGCTCTATTATAAACACTGAAATTGAAATCTGAATATATTTCTTCTGCTCTAATATCTTGGGAAATATTCCATGAATATTTATGAATTTCATCTCCACATCAACATACATGTTTTTCTACACGCCACAGCTCAATTTGTCTGACACGGTTGTGACTGAACGTCAATTCAAAGCGTCAATCTTTTGAAAATAGCTCTTAACTTCTTTTGAAAGCGAAGACTCTGTAAGTAGGAGAAATCATATAAAAAGCTTTTTTTGTACAACAAGAGACCTGTTGCTAACGCGACGTGAGTTGTGGAGAAAATTCCCTCGATGCCGACATGTTGGGCGTATTATATTGCGGGGGTATTATTAACCATGGCAACCGACGGCCCTCCTTTACAACTTTTTCATAACATCGCCCGGTCTCTGACGCCTGATCACCTATGGAACAGTCTGTAATCTGTCGTTTGTAGTTACTCCCAAGCACGCGGTCCCCCAAATTTGCAAGTCGCGAGCAGGGGTGCCGCACACGCCGAATGGATGACGGGATTATTTTTGTGTTTGACATAATCATAGTGACAAATTTATCTTTAGGGTTGTCACGTTTGACACACCATTGTGTGACGTGTTGTTCGCATGCGTTTGCACCGTAATAGCTCTCGAGCTTTGTATAAATATAGATAATATTTTTATTTTATAATTTTTATCATATGACAGCTTTAAGACGCCCCTCGATATTAGGATCTGTGTTTGCAATTTTGATAGCAATTTTTTTTTAAGCTGTCAATTAATAATTTTACCTACTTACAAATGTGAAAAGTCTTTTGACAAAAATTCTGTTTTATAAAAATCATAATTTAATTAATAAAAGAGAGATGGATAGTGAATTAAAATACCAAAACAATCCATGTGTAATGTCTTACAAGTGTTTTGCGATAATCATCATTTTGGAAATGTAATACGCAATATAAATAACAGATGTGAAAATATGATGAACTGTAAAGAATATCTGAAGAGGGTTGAAATGTTGGACTTAGCTCATTGGAGTGTGGGCGCGTATGACCACCCCAGCGGAGGGTCGGAGATTATGGCCCATTCATAGCCCATGACATTCGCTTGACGATCTCGGCGACACAACACAAAACACGCCCGATGTATAGAATTCTTTGTGATCCACCATTGTTTGAAGTAGGCAGATTAAAAAGATATACGTTACGAGGTCTCGTTTTAGCAAATCCACCTCGGACGTTCTATGTTCAGTATTGGTGAGCTTATTTCTGCTCTTTCATTTCATGTATTACGGGCCCGATGGCACATATGGTACTGATCCTTTCTTGTACGCCAAGGGTTGTGAGTTTGATCCCTGCCCAGGATAAGTATTTATATGAATAATGTTTCTGTTTTTTTTATGTGTCTGGGTGTTAAATATATGTATTTAAGTATTTGTCTGATGTCCATAACAGAAGTGTTTTAAGCCACTTATCTCGTAGTCAAATCAATGTATATAATTTGAAGTGAATTTATTATTTTATTACAGTTATATGACATCTTCTATATTACATTTTTTTGTATATAGTAAATCAAGAATTTTGATATTATTAGTGTAGTCCTCGTACCATCTATAAATAGTGAGTTTACGTTCTTGACGTGGCTCTTACTAGACGGGTCCGGTGGTGTCCCTATCTCAGATGCTAAAGTATCGTGGGCTCGGTCCCTACCCAGGACAAATATTTATGTATTTGTTCTGAGTCTGGGTGTTACATACATGTATTTGACTATTAGTTTGTCACATTATCTGATATCCGTAATACTACGTATCTTGAAGTCAGGTCAATCTGTTTGATATTGTGTGAATTTATTTAATTAAAAATTCAAATGTGATTATACATTTGTCTTTATTTATTCGTGGCAGCATTAAAATTCTAAGAATAACTTGTGTGGTGAATGTATTAACGGCTTTAGAATTAAAAGAGCCAGTCTGGTGTATGTCTATTCATATATTTGTTTAATTCAAAATCCACACTATCCACTAAATTCATTCTTTTGATTTTACTGCGCTTACTGTCATATCGAAAAAGACAGGAATTGTAAACTTTTTTATGTTCTAGTTTGATTAATATTCGTCGGGAACAAAACCATTGAAATGTAAATACATACGAGCGAAGGCTGGGACAAGCGGCTAACGAACATGGAGTATGGGAGACGACGCGATTTGTCTGCAATTCCTGCCTTTCGATGTCCAAGGCTTAGAAAGTTATAGATATGATATTGTTCACTTTGTTCAACGGTTGTCTGTAGTCTTTAAATTTACCTTGATTAGATGACAGCTGTCAAACTAACGTATTATTAAATTTAATCAATGGTTTTTTGCTAATATCTTATTAGGTTAATTTTATTAAATTTACGTGAAACTGTTGTAATGGAAATAATATTAAAAACAAATTGTAATACCTAATGTCATATTGCAAATAATAATAACTGAGACGATGCTATTACATTGAATTCCGTCATTGTACTCAAACTATATTTATGGATGTTTTAGTAGCATTTATGTTTATTGTGGTAGATTATTCAAAAGACCACCGAAAGCGCTTGACTATGATCCAGTTTGAAGGATGGGAGAGGCAGTAAAATTACTGGGTAATGTGGCTTATTATCTTTTAGTAATGAGGTTATTTATTCACGGGCGACTAAAGGCTGCGGGCGTGTTATCACGTGGACTGTATGCCAATTTGTTGACCTAGGCAATTAACAAAAAATATATTTATATTTGAAAATGAATCCTTATTTTGTTAGAAGATGGCATTATTTGTGAACAGCTGAGCCGATTTCTCTGATTACTTTTTAAATTTATTTGTTATTGTCAAAATAAATGTTCTTTTGAAACAGAAAATTGCGGAAGAATATTAATAAAACTTAAGGAACATATAAATTTTCTAATCTTACCTTATGGGGTTTAACATAACAATCAATAATAAATCCTTTTACAGCATACCGCTAGTTTCATATATATATAACAAGCAAGCAAGCAAGCAATATATAATATATATAACAATAACAATTTGTGAAAAACAGAGCAAGAATTATTGTGACAAATTACTGCTGTTAAGGAGTTTAAAGTTTTTAGCAAAATCAAATATTCCAGGAATGTTCAATAATTATGATTTAGATCCTTTAGCAACGTAATCCACAATCCCTTCGGGCGCAAATTTAGTTACATAATCAACGATTTGACGATGTTTTGATGGGAATGTCGTAAATATTAGACGTAAAAACCTATTTAGGCTTGGGGGTTAGTAAACAAATCACTGACTAAACTTTTAAAACTTAGACTATGGACATATATAATAACGCATAACGTACTGTTTTAGAGACACTATTTTAAAATGTTACTTTAACGCAAACAGCATCCGATTTGCTATCAGGTCTTTTAAATTTGTATGTATTATAATTATATCAGCTGTAGGACGTCAACTGTTGGGCATAAGCCGATCCAATAACTTTGATTCCATGTAGTTTGCATTAAGCGCAATCCTGCAGTTCTACTCAGATTGTTTGTCCACTTTGTGTATATAACCAAGGACAGCATCTGAGTTTTAAGCCTAAAATTTATTTTAGTCAAGTCCGCCGTTTCGTGTATCTATGGCGGAATATTCCGGAGGACCGCGATATGTATTTCAGCACTCACTCAGCGCTTGTTTGCGAAAACTTTATTCACATCACTGCTGCCTGTTAACTAGTACGAGTGCCCGTTGTGTTCATTCCCCCACTGGCAATGTTTTGGCGGAGACCAAGTATTATATTAAAACTTTTTGCACATTCAGTTTCTATATAGATAAATTTTATTTAATCCTTATGATGCCAGGTATGACCATATGTCAAATGTTCTAAATGGCAATCTAATGGAAAGGAACTGTAGGAAAATGGAGTTATTGGAAATAAGGAATACCTGATATCCAATAACTTACACTTTATCACCGTGAGGTACCGGCAAAGTAAAATAGTACCTCTTCCAAAACCAGGTATCATATGAGGCGAAAAACATAATGGAAAAAAACTTAAAACCAACCAAAAATAGGAGTCAAATGTAACAGGCTGATGGGGAGATGTGTATTACTGTCGCTAAGCTATGCCCTGCAATTGCCAACATGCCTGCTCAGCGCGGCAAATATGGGCAAAGTTCCTCTTTTATAGAGGAGGCCTATTTTTAGCTACGGCTAATATGATAAAAATCTTAACCTCGTTTTAAGGTATTTACTTCGAATGTAAGCTATGATGGTAAATACTTTTATTTCCTACCGCATATATTAGTAGAGTTTTAATTTGGAAGGACACTGTATTATTAAAATCAGATATTTAAAATCTACTTACTGATAGACAAGATTGTGACTTATCACTACTTGGAAATTATAATACATGTTACATTATAACACACACACTATCAACAAAATGATTAATCTACTAATATGTATTCTGAAGTTCTTAAGGAGAAAATAAATTATTTTATTAATAATGTCTGCTCCTAATAACTAAATAGTATGAAAAATAAGCTTGCAAAATATTACATATAATGCACAATACTTACTTCAATCATATAAAGTACGTACTAAGACATGAGTCACATATGTTTATTGCTCTACTTATTGAGATTATCAATATAGGTTTTACATATATAGGTAACATACGAGGCAACAATATTAAGTAATAAATATAATTCGTAGCAATAGTCACTTCAACTTGCAACGCAGACTTACCATAAAATTAATTTAAACCGAATTTAGCTTCTCAATGCCAGCTTTATACTCATAAGCTCTTATTCTTACACGTTTTTGAACGATGAACGATTGTATTCAGGGCTTCAAAATGCTCTCTAATATTGAAGCATTTGAGCAATATTTGACGTCCACGTCCTGTTGTTGATAACTGCCATCTCGGATGCAAATATTGATTCGTCTCAATTCAAAATTCATGGGTATAGGATATTATCGAGCCAGCACGCGCGCAGAGCGACGCACCCGCACGCTTGACTGCCTCCGTACCTACGCCTCACTATTTTACATATAAATGGACGTCGCTCCATAATCCGTCTAACACAATGGCTTTAATTTGTTCCATGGCTGTGTGCGTACGCAAATGAAACCTGAAATTGGTGAGGCCGACGCGCTTGCAACGAATTTGGGGGCAACCACTTACAACGTGAGAATGGCAGACTAGGGTGAATATTTGGTCTTAATTTAGGCATTCATTTCTAAAGACTCCCTCAAGGAGACGGCTTCAAATCTCGAAGTCAGTGGAAACTTATTTAAGGCTATTTCATAAACAGACGAAGAAGTTGATTAGCAAGCTGTTATGATTCGTGGCTATTTCCATAATAAATACCGAGATTACTTTATCTTCGAGATCTCAAACTCTGTCGATCTTTCATACGGTATATCAATCACCTTCATTATACTACTTTAAATTGGTTTAGTTTTGAAATTGCACACGAGTAGACATATCAGACTGTAATATCAAAACGTTCATCGTAGCAAGTCTCGGACTATTGTTTTGTTTGATTTAGCTAACAGAGAAGTTAAATTAGTACGAGTATTTCGCAAAGCAAACCCGTAGCGGAGTGGAGCCGCACCTGCGCCGACAGTTTGCGTAATAGTCCGGAACCACCGTATTAATTTACAAAACTCTGACCTGTCTCCTACAAAATAGTTTTTGATGCCGGCAACTCGCTCTCACGGCTAACCTAAATACGTTAGTTTCGGAATAAATTTTGATGAAAATTGTTCGTGAATGCTCATTTGCATACGCGTAATGCTTCTAGGAAGTAGCGATTCGAATAATTAACGTGTATTTCGCGGTTCAGACAAATGGGGATTGTGACTCGTACATTTGCGATATTTTTGTACTCGAATCATTATTCAGAAGTATTTGTTTCCTTCACGTGAATGTATTTATTTATATGTATAATATTTGTTCGCATAAATCTAAAATAAAAATTTTAATAAACCTAAGTAAGTAATATTTTTACATGCAATTCTATTTATAGCTTCTTTTAACGTTAAGTTTAAAGAGAAGATAGTTAAAAAGTTCATCGAGCTGCCTTTTCTATGTTTACCTTAAATAACTTAGTGACTAGTGAAAGATGCTAATTTTCTTTGAGAATTTTAACTATATAGTCTTAGCTAAATTAAATTAAGTAATGTGATTAATTAATATCATTCATTTAACGTTTCTCGAACTTAAATATGGTTTAGAGCAATAAAACTTTTACTGCTCTTTATTTATAGCATGTTACAAGTATATCATGTACGATACGATTTTGTTTTTAATTAATAGCTATGCTATCAAAGTACTTTAAATCGCTGAAATACTGCCAAAATAATATTTATATATGTAATTTTGTTTTATATATATATATTCACAAAAACAGCCTACAGTTAAGAAAAAGCATCAGAAAATAAGAAAAAAGCAGAATTCTAAAGTTCAATACCTAAGCGCGCGTAGCATATCCATTATATATTACCGCTAGTTAGAATTTCAAAAGGTTTTCTATCATCCTCTCCTCTTAAATATAGTCACAATAAACGACCTAGCAACACCCAGACTTATGGAAACTTTAGAAAAACATCTTCTATTAACTTTATCTAACTTTGATCATTTCGTATTTATTACGCTTTTATATGAGGTAGACCTCACACGAAGGTCATCTGCATTGGTACCCCACTCTTACCTATTTCTACCACCAAATAGCAGTGTTTGTATTGCTGTATTACAGTTTGAAGAGTTAGAGAGGACGTAAAATTACTGGGTAATGTGTCATGATATGTTACCCTTGTGATTTAACGTACATTTATAAGCTACGCTTACTATCGTGCGGACTGATCTTAGTTTGTCAACCTGTTAAAAAAAAACAAAATATAATAATATTGTTTGTAATAACAATTTCATTGTACCCGAAAACAATTTGTATTATGTACAAAAAAATTCAAAACTAAAAAAAACAAACTTTATATAACGAAAAATGAAATTTAATAAATTCATAACAGCGTTTCACGTGTTATTTTTAACAATGACTTTGTTATGCAGTGTATAGACCATATTTTTGTGGTAAAACGCACAGGCTGCACAAACAGGCGTTAGTTAGAAAAAAACTCGTTTTAAAGTCCCCCTCAAAGGTTTTGAGCGGGATTTTGACGAGCACTGCTGGTGACATGCGGTGACGTCCGCACTCGCACCTACGTCTCTTTCCTGACTCGACATCGTTGAACTTTTCCAGTTATAGCTAGGGCTGTCGCGACTGTTGCGTTAGTATTGAGTTAAACATTTACCCGGTTGGCACCTAGAGAAAAAAATATGCATAAACTATTTTTATATTAGGATAGTCTATGCAGTTTAGTTTGGACTATGCAGCTAATTACTGAAGCGACTGAAAGATCGTAATCTATTTTTCAAATAAGGCAGAAGGCAAACTCAGGTAAGCTGATATTTTTGAGATAACAAGTAAACCGTTATAAAATATTTCTCTTTTCATGAGGAACCATTATCATTCAATGGCAGTCTAGCACACTTTATTCCACTAGCTACAGTGATGATATATAAGAAGACTTTAAAACCAGACAGCCTAGTCCATACAGGCCTGAATTGATGGGTCGAGAGCGAGCCGCTTTCACATACAACTCGTATAGACTACTAATTCAGCTAACTTT
This sequence comes from Heortia vitessoides, assembly GCA_020976665.1. Classification (NCBI taxonomy): domain Eukaryota; kingdom Metazoa; phylum Arthropoda; class Insecta; order Lepidoptera; family Crambidae; genus Heortia; species Heortia vitessoides. The sequence goes on from JACJUM010003237.1 coordinate 10,651,158, forward strand.
GCAATGGGTTCAATTTCAAAGGTTCTTCTTATCAGTAACTACTGAAAAAAAATATCAAGAACGTAACGCACTGATTATTGATATAATCTCAGGAACTATTAGTTTGACTTGGATCGTTGTATTACAGATTAATCATTTATTTTTGCAAAATTTCAAATAGTGGATCGGCAAAATTGAATAGTGCCTCCCATTGTACTAGCTGTCTTAATAAATAGGTGACTAAGGTGAAAACCAAAACAGCGTAACTCGGATGCTAAGGCTGGGGGTGCGGTGCCAACACGCTTGCGTAGCTCAACAATTATGGATAAAACTTTATTTGGCAAGCCCATGTTCAGCAATGGATGTCCAACGGCTTATATTATGCTGAAATATAAAAAATAATTTAAGTTACGATTTCCCGTAAGATTCATCATAGCTATCTGATAAAATGGGATGTATAATAAGATAAAAATCAAGTTCCAATAACGTCACCCGTCGTTTTAGAGCATTCAAGATTTGTTTTATTGGGTTTGTTTGGTATGGTTTGTTTTATTTATGTTATGACTTTGAACTTACTAATCTAAACGACGGATCATAATTTCTTGATTGCATGCTTACACATCGCCATAACGGTGACTGCCGACCATAGAAATGAAACCTCCCCGAACTGCTCAGTACGCTGTGCATATGAAATTAGGATTCCCGTTATGTAACTGTGTGCATCTATTGTATCCATTTTATATGACAATTATCCATTTATCCATTAGAAGAGATTTCACTGAATCCCTGGTCTTCGTAGCACACGTTGGCTCGATATTTTCCTTATTGAGAGATTCTAGATTCATAAGAAAACAATAGCTTGTCCTTCTAGTCATCTTTTGACCGATCCAATCTTTTGATACCGTCGATAAGTCCCCTGGGCAATTAGGTAGGGCTTCAATTATAGCCGTTCTTGTCGATTTTCCAGACATATCTGAGTGATGGTGAATCTGAAAAGTAAATTATAAAAATATGAAACGAGGATGTTTCAAATGACATGCCAATATTTTCAAATAATAAAACCTTTTTTTAATAATATTCATTGATATAAAGCAACGATATGCAATTTTTCAAACAAAAAGCAAATAAATATACGTTATATATTAAACAGGTATTTTGAAGAGCTTTAACGTAACATATTTTTTTAAGGTCACTCTATGTCCAGAAACACAAATCGATATGCTTAATGTGCCAGAGATCATTAATACGAGTAATACATTTAAGATAACGGAATATTTGCTAAAAAGGCGGCAACCCTAGCTAAATCAGTTATATTGAAATATTTTTTATCAAAAATTTCGTTTTGTATAGAAAATTTCGAACTTCAATCACATCGACCCCACTTCAACTTTATAATAAATAAACTGTAGCCCGCATCGTCGGTCTCATGAGAACTATATATACTTTAAAGTTTTCGAATCACATTATTACTTTTTTGTTGGAGTGAAATTTGGTATAAGATGTTAATATAAAGTATTAATATTGAACTTCATATAACTCTACAGTTCTGAAGGTCTAGTCAATTTATTCCTAATTAAAATAAAGTCTAAATATTACGTCGTTTATTTCCATTTAATTTATTTGCATAGAATTATGAATAGTAAATTCTTGATACTACGCAAATGTTTGCTAGCAACACTTCAGTAACCAAACCAAATTACATTTTCTATCCAATTAAAACTCATATTTCTCATTCCATAATGCGCAAAGTGAGAATCGGTATAAACATCAGCATATTTGTAAAGCCATGTTTACATCAGCAAAATATCGTGCGCCGAGAATACTAGTACGTTTTTGGAATCAATTTAATTACTACCACTGTATAGTGAATTTCCTTAATCTTTAGGTTTTATTTACCATTAAATAGACCTCATATAAGGTTCAGCTGCATTGGTACCTATTTTACAAGCCAAATAGCAGTGATCGCATTGCTATTTACCGGTTTGTAGGGTGAGAGAGGTAGTGAAATTACTAAGTAATGTGGCATATGTTTAAATTGGCGACGATTTCTACAACATGGGCTGTATGCTTGTTTGTCAACTTGGTGTAATAAAATAATAAAAAACTAAATTGTTTATTTCGTTTTTGCATTCACATAAGACAAGATAAATATTTGACAAGTTTTCATAGTGCTTCAATTACCTTCCCAAATTTGGCGAATTAGAAAGTTTGAGTTAACTATAGAAGAGGTTGATTTAAAGGCGATATATGAAGCAAAAATTTGGTCAAACCACAACGTTATTTGTGTATACATTATTGCACGTGCCTCGACACGTGTCACTTTAAAGTATAATTTTAGTTTTCATAAATTGCCCTTAAAGTCGTTAATTATTAAACATATTCAAGAAACTATAAGATTTTTCCCCGGTGATTATATAGTCAACATCCTTTGCCAATGCTCCTTTGCCAAATAATGAATATCGTGGACGCGGCTTACGTGTGTCCTCCGGTGTCTAACTTCGAACTGGCCGAGTCGCGCAGATGGGAATGACATCTCTTTGAAGATAAAGACGAGAGATAATTTTGCAATTTTCGTGCCGAGAGGTTGGCGATATGTACCTTGCCTGTCATGTCCCCAATTTAACTTCAGATAGCGACTAAGCAAATCATCTTTCCTGATTGCGGTGAATTTTGAAGACAGCTTTGTAAGACAATTTCCAATTACGAACTTTAATGGATGTTCGATTGGATAGAATGAAGACATTACTATTTTTGTTTTTTATTTTTAGATTTTGTAATCCTTAAATAGACAGCTGACACTGTGAAAAGGGAATGATATTTTATGTCGATGAATTTACATAGGATGGAATTGCACATGTAAATTTTGAAGTCTATACACACATACGACGTAGGTATTGACCTTTTTTGGCAATTGCATGTAATCAGCGTAAGTAACAAAGCACTTAAATATATCTAATACTACATACCATCAACAGTAAAGGGCAAAATGATGACAGATACTGTACAAATTAGGCGTATCTACCTACCTACCTTGTGATATAATGTCACATTACCCAGTAATTTCTTTTTATACACCGGAACACAGCCATGCGAATACTAACGTTTGGCTGTAGAAATAGCTGAGAGTATGGTAACAATGCGGACCACCGAGGTCTACCTAATGTAATACAGCTATCTACAGCTGAAATATAAATCCATATGTAATTATAATATTGCTTTAACGTGCATTTTATGTAATAACATTATTTTTATTGCAGTATATGATATTAATATTTTTAAAATAATTCGTCTTACATATTAACTACAACACATAATGTTCAATTTACATAATGCTCCAGTTTTATTTGGCACCCATAATTTCAACAATACAAAATATGCACATCAATCACTGAACCAATATTGAAACTGATGACATTAACTGCAGCTCATTTTCCCGTTTAATAATAACATCATGGCCGCATCCTACAAAATGTGTGTAATTTGCATTTATATGCATGTCCGAGCTTACAGTAAAGTTACATTGATCGTAGTTATACATCATAAATAATTTTATTGGGGTCAATGAACCATGAACATAAATTCTAAATTAAATTAGTATATAAATGAGAGTCTGCGGCATATTTTTATTTATATTTGATAGAAAACATGATTTAAGTTGCTTGGGGACAAATAATACCATTTATATTAATCAATTAATTGCAGTATAAATACACTGTTATACTTTTCTAGTATTACAGGGCCGTGAGACTGTTTAGCCAATCACATCGTGCTAGGTATATATAAGTGTAAAAATTTTAGCATTTGTTTTAATAAAAATACACAAATCTAAAAAAATCGCCCCAACTTATTGCAGTCATATTCATTTATAAGACCCATCGCAGATTAAACTGTAAGAGATAACAAAAGTCATCAACCTAAGATTAAGATATATTCTAATAATAATAAAAATACGAGATTCTCATAAAATCAAATACATTGGCCTGACTCCTTGGGAAGTCGCTTAAAGTACTACTTTAATATATTGTATATTTATATATTATATAGTTATATGTTTTTTACGCCCAAACACAAAACAAACACAAACATCATCATATAAATATTTGATCTGGGTGGGAATCGATCCCACGACCCTTGGCGACAAGATAGGATCACTACCATCTGCACCATCAGGCCCATCAAAATTATGATTAGGATTATGAACAATACAGACAGCGGCATCAGGCGGCGTAAAAGGCGACGGAGATTGTTTGTTTGTCATCGCAGACTGCGATCGCGTCAATTATGAACACTACCTACGCTTGGCTTGTAGTACACCGCACAAGCTAGCGAGTGCGTACTGTCCCCTCCAACACTCGTCGGTTATACAAACTAAGGTGTCTTAGATTGCCATCAGGCGCGGTCAGATATCCTAAACCCCTGAAAAATCACAGGGCCGCTCTAAAATTACCGGTTGGGTCTTTATCATTAGGGATGGCGGTATATCCATCCAATAGAATAGTTCAAATAAAACAGGACGGTGATAAGTAGCATATTTATTGTGAAGTGACGATCTGCAGTTTCTATAACATTCAGCGTAGTAGTTCTGCGCAAAATTACCACATTATGTCATAAAATTACCACATCAATTGAATCAGTTTTCAATTACTTACTGAACGTCCCACGACTGATAAATGATATATTTTATTGGCATTATAATTTACAACCAAATTATATAATGTACATAACGAGTTCTAAAGTGCCTAGTTGTGCCGGCATTTTAAATGGAGTCGTTCTCCGAACCTCGTTATATCCACGCTGGCCACCAGTGAAATGCAGGATAGGTAAGCGGCACTTACTCTTCATATGTAAAACTTATAATAGAGCTGCATCGATAACAAGCGTTAAAGTTCTCGTGTGCGATACGCTATCGGATATGCATTGTAAAGAGCGCGATCAATTTGCTTATCCAGACGGTTTGCAACAAATTACCGGCGTGCACGATGGATTATGTAAAACGAGTCCCATTTGTATGTAAACTAATGGCGGGTGTCGCACCACGGCTTGGGACATGCCCTGTCGTACTGTTTCACTCTACTGCTTTTATTTCACACCTATCTTTAGCGTTTGGCGTGACTCTCCCCAACAATATGTGCGAGATAGTGAACAGTTGATTTTAAATGTTCTACCATTCTAGTTTTATCATTTTTAGTGGTTTTATTTTGAAACTGTTATACACAATCTACGTGGATGTCCTCTACTGGACGTGATTTTTTTTGTGCTGTAGACGAAAAACGATTTTTATTCACTAAATCTAAGCCAATTATAACATAAATCTTCTTATATACTTTATTTAAATATCAATATCTATGAAAAGCTTTAATGTCTTATTATTTCTATAATCTCTTATTTTAAATAAAAATTTTTTGTTTAAAATATAGCTGCATATTTGATCAACGCATACATCGTTTATTATGGCTAGAGCGTCTAGATAAAAAAATCATGAATCTTGGATAGCGTTACTAACATCAACAAATTCTTCAATGTGTATTTCGGTAGAATGTATGTATCAAAATATGAAATGGTGACTCAGAGAATTTAAATGAAATAAAAAAGGGATATTAGTTTTAATTCGTAGTGATATATTAGTAAAAGTAAATTTTGAAGATTAAATTTTTATTTTTATTTTCTATTCGATTCGATTATCTTGCGGCAAACAATTAAAGGTTTATTAAAAACATAGTTTTATTAGTAGTGTATTTATAAATTGCTTTAGGTTCCAGAAACGTTCCTACAGGTGCGATATAAAGCATAGTCTACAGACAATGGCGCAGGTAAAAAGCTGAAATATTATTTTAATTAAAAATGTTGATCATCAAAGAAGATTCGGACAACAATTTATAAATCGCTAGCTTCTGTTTTGGCCCAGTTTAATCCAGGGCGGATCCATATTTACTGAATGAAAAATCGTTTAGTTCCGCGGTGTACGCCATGACATCGCCACATAACTGGCACGCGTCCATCTCTGCTTTACATGGATCAAGGGATTTTTTCACCCGATATTAAAACTGTTATGCGTCGAATCAAAACAAAATATTTTGTGATAAATAACTAATATTAATAACTAATGTTTTATTAGTTTATTTCTCTCTTGATGATGAATACATGAATTTTACATTTGATAGATACTGGCAGAGAATGATAGTACCTCCCTCTGTACTAGGTGTCGTAAGAGGCGACTGAGCCCCCAGAACCGACAGATAGCGATCTATCCAAAGCAGTGTTACTTAAATGCAAGAGGGTGGAAATGGGTAGAAGCATTTTCGTCGCGATGGTACGCTTGCCCAGCGCAGAAATTATGGCTAAATCCCCCTTTTCTTGGGAAGGCCTTCGTACGTATCATGTCACATATACGATCTTGTCACGTATCTATAATAAGCGATATGGAAACGAGATTATAAAGATATCTCGTCATATCTTCATCATCATCATATCAATCGTATAACGTCTACTGCGGAACATAGGCCTCACTAAGAAAGGGGAAATTTTGCCCATAAATGCCGACCTGGACAAGCGTGTTTGCCATCGCAGAGCGTAACTTGAAACAACGGGAATGATGCGCTCATACCCGCCCAGTGAATTTGAGCTACTCTGTTTCGGATGGATGTACCATCGGTTCTGGTACCTAAGTCACCTCTTACGATACTTAGTTTAAGGGGAGAATAGTCTATTCTACCGGTACCCTACTGCTCAATGTTATGGCTGTGACATGTTATGTGAATTTATTAATATTTACTTTTACTTAGTCAAATAGAACTGCAGTTTTACCATTAATAATTTAGCATTCATACATTGGAATCAAACGGAGCGATGTGCAATTACTCAAAACAATTCAAATCAAACTTTCGTGACAAACAGACATAAATGAAGGAAAGTTTCAGTAGTTATTACGGTCCATATGTTGAGTGGCAGACGAGTTTTCATCATCATTTTACCCGCGACGGCCTTAATTGCTTAACCTTCTAGAAATATACGGTGAAAAAATGGAAACAACATTCTTCAATGACTATTACTCCGTCTAGACATCCAACTAAAGGAGAAATTACTCCAGTTCAATTATATACCTCACAAGAGCAAGTAAATTAATAACATTTCAATAAATTATCTCGTCTGAGATATCATACGTTGATCCTATGAATTTATATGACAATATTTTCTAACATTTATGCGTGAACAAACGATTGCCGTAAGTAATTCGAAGTGACATAAAATGTAAATAGAGCGAAATATACAGCGTTGAAAGAATAAAAGAAAAAAAAACTAATAACGGTAATATTCCTTTATCCCGAAAAATAAAGCCTGTATACTTCCTTACCTATCAAAGATTTTTATATATTCGTTTGCTTTTGCGTTTTAATTGCCATAATTAAAACACACGCGTCGAAATATTAATTATTTAAGAGGATCTTTCATCGACAAAATTTAAATATATGAATGAAAAAATCAAAGCTTTGAATTTAATAGTTATATTCATAATAATAGTACAGTGTTATGATTTAAAGTAGTTTCTCAGAAAACTTTAAACAAGTAAAATAAATTACTTTCCAAGCAATATTGGATGAATTTATAAAAACTAATACAATGTAGGGCCGATTGATGTGAAAAGAACGGCGAAAAAACGTAAAAATATAAGAAAGCCAACATTAATGTCTATAATACAACTATAACGTATTGCCGCAGAAAACAATAAAGATCTAATTTCATAAAGCACAAGGCTTTTCTTTAGGAAGGGTGCCACAACAAGCCTCAAATCTCACCCGGCCTTATAAGTGTCCATTAGGGAACTGAGACTAATGTCGTGTAACCCTATATGTTTGACTTTGGGTGAGGACTTGAGAAGAAACGGGCTGGATAACGCGCCTTTTGTAGTCGGCTTTTTTATCATAGGCATAAGAGATGCGTGGTGTTGGATCATATTAGAGACACTTTGTAGTGTCACATTGTGATAATGATCCCTTTACTATATGCGAATAAATATTTGTGTTTTTATACAATACTAGCAGGGCCTCGCAGTTTCACTCGCGTTAAGTTGTGGAATTTCCATAATAACTTTGCAGTGTAGCTCAAATGCACAGGGCAGAGAAGGACAGCAGCATCTTCGTCGCGAAAGCTGCGCACGGCAACGGCAAACACACTTGCCCAGCGCGGCAATTATGGGCAAAATTCCCCCTTTCTTCGGGAGGCCTGTGGCTAGCAGTGGACTTCTAAGGGCTGATGATGATGAACTTTTAACATAGCAATGTTTTATACTAACTTTGCATCCCTTTTTACATCTTTAGAGAGTGTATTTTAAAAAATTCTTTCTTAACGCTCTACTGTGTTATATAATGTGTGCATTCAAGTTTCTTACCCTTATAGTTTACTTATGTCAGTCATTCAGTCAGGTTCTTTTTTTAAACATACAGATTCTATATTAAGACAGTTAGTGACAGCTTCTCGACTCTTTTAACAGTAATCAGCTGTATTATATAAACAGACGGCTATACACAAGAAAATCTTATTATATTTAATACATTCTGAGAATTTGTAGAGTAGAGAACACATTACGACTTCATTGGACTATCTGTACATTTAAAAACGACTATCCTTTGTCTTTTAGAAGATGCAAAACAAACGACAATCGAAACTTTGTTAACGCGCACATACTCGTATATGTATGAGTAAGTATCCAATGCCTTTGCCTCTTGAGAGTGGTTGGCACAGGGTAACCAGAACAAATGTGCAGTTAAGAGAGTAGTTTTATTAATCTACCAATAACGTAAATTGCATAAGAATACATAATCAAAGGACACATTAACAAATTCAACCAATTAGTTTATAGTGTCTCATTTCGCAATCCGAGATGAAACCGCTGAAGTACAGGGCGTGGAACAATTAGAGAAATGAATCGCGTGATCCCCCTTTATCTGTAGCTCCCGTTACTCCCGGTAACGAGTACTCAGGGATATAATACAGGTAACAACATTCCGAATACTTCAATTTCTTTGTTATGTGTCTGTCCCCTTTGAAATAAATATGTTTTTCTTTAATTTTTATATAAATTAAAGTTATAAATCGCTTAGGTACTCTAAGTAAATCTAGTAATTTAGTATAGACAGATCAATGAAATTTGAAATATCTGATATTTATTGGGTTGTAAGCTTAATTAAAACTTTATATTTTAAGTAGTACTATTGTGGACCTTAACACAGAGCGATCTTTTCTGATATTATTTAAAATTTTGGCATTAAGCAGGTATTAAAAAAATAAGTAAAACGACATACTTTAAATAAAAAAAACTATTTTAAAGTATTCTTATAACACAAAACTTGAATAAGACATCAATTTCTTTATTATGTCAAGAATATATTCTCCCATAGTCAATTTGTTAGAACTGATTGATATTTTGTCATTGCCGTGGACAATATGTTATACATACAATATTTTCAGAATAAATCACTAATTGTTTCTCTGAAAATACAAAGAAACGAAATTTAAAGTTCATTTACCACCACTTCAATTATATTCTTTATTTTAAAATTTTATAATATTAATAAGCACAAATCAGTCTAAATGTCAATCCGCCATTGAATAACGTGATGCTAGCTCCAATGCATTCTTTATAGACTTCCAATCGAAACTTTTTAATGCACTGTTTGGATATATGAACTGTATCAAGTAAGTTTCGATGATTCAACTCAATTGTTAAATCGATAAGGATTCGTCCTCTGCACTCGCTAAAAGAAAAGGGAGAGGAAACCGTGGCAGTGTATTCTCAACACATTACTCCGGTAAACCGGTTTGGTGCCGGGGCGCTTTTTTACCTTCGCTGCTAGTACATTTCCGTGTAGCATTCCCGGTTGGAAACAGCCTTTCAGTGTTCTCTTAGGACTGAAAAGGAAAATTTTATTTTACTGCCCCGTCGGTGGTAAAGTAGTTATTTGATTGCCTCTTCATTATGTATACCTGTCATATTCATCATCGTAGTGGTGATGATAACCATCATCATAGAATATACAACTGCCTAAAATAAGGGAAATTTGCCTATAATTGCCGCTAAGCAAGCGTGGTGGCAACCGCAGAGCGTAGCTTTGTGACCGGAGTACTGCTGCCCATCCCCGCCAAGTTGCATGTGAGCTACACAGTTTTGGGTCGATATACCATCATTTGTCAGTACCAGTACCTCATTCGCCTCTTACTTTACAGGGCTCTACTTTACCGGTAGCACATGGGTCATAAGTAATTTATTAATAGGTCGTGTTATTAGAGTACGGTGTGTCAGACGTTTCAGATTCCTTGTCCAAATTATATTTACCTTATCATTAGGCTATCCGCCGGTGGAATGCACTCCCTCCTGATATTCGCTGTGTTGACTCCCTATAGGCTAAATTTTAAAAGTATGTCTTTATAAAAAACTACTTTTCAAATGTAGGCTAGTATTAACTTTAAAATATATTTTATTAAATCATCATCATCATCACTGCAGCAACTGGAAGTTTCACGGCTGCTCACTGCTGCTCTCCAAAAAAAGAGGAATGTTGCCTATAATTGCCGCGCTAGGTAAGCATGTTGGCAATCGACGCAGAGCGACGGAGATTGCCTATGCATTTGAGCTACACTGTCTCGGATGGATATAAGCCCATCTGTCGGTTCTGGTGTATTTTTTATTTATGTATACTTTCACTTTTAATATCCATTATATTTATTTTGTTTCGTTATACATATGAATACTAGCTGACCAGACAAACGTTGTTTTAAATTGAGATATAAACTATTATATCACTCAATACGCAAAAATATACTAAAAATCGGTCCCGTAGTTCTGAAGTTCTATAAATATACAATTTTGCAACTTACTATTTTATGCATGTTTGGTACACTTTGAACGAGCAATTCCATACCAAATATTTATGTCCAACCTGAGGTTGCCTGGAAGAGATGCAATTATACTATAAGGTCACCTGTGTGTGTATGCTAATGTGTTACTTATTTAATGTCATATTATAGCACAACTTAGTGCAACTATAAAAAATTAAATCTAGAAAGATTAGATTAGACCTCGTGACACGTGTAATCATTTGTATAAACATTGCTGAATTGCCAGCCATTAGCAATATAAATATAAATTCCTTCAAGCCAAAACAACATTAAAATCCTCCATAACTAAATTGTTTACAATGCCCCTCAAAATACCAGTATTATTTACCTGTCAGACGATAGACAGCTTTAACAAGGGAGATATTTACAAACAACACTCAAAACATTATTAACGAAATAATTTCCAAGACAGTGTCGTATAGCCCGCTAGGGACACAAGAAAAAGTAAATTCTTACAAGCCGGATATCGATACGATTATAACATGTAAAGACCGAAAGAAGAGAGAAATGTGGCAATCACATTGTAATACATCCGATATAGGAAGTATTTCAGATAATTTTCCCTTGGAAATATTTCATAAATCAGAGAGCCAGATATGAGAAAATCGGATATGCGAACCGGGTTGTGACGATGCATTGACTAACCATGCGTCGAAGGAGATATCAGCTAGAAAAATCGTTCGTGTAAAAATGTGTTTTATTGTGAGTAGCTAGCTATATCTATCGGACGGAATAGCGTGGTGTTATTCCGACCATTTTTACAACTGTGGATATTTGATATATAGCTTTTATTTGACGCGTTTCCAAAGCTGGCCGGAAACTGTTTGTTCGTGTCAGTGTAACTAGTTGTTTTTTTAAAGGAAATTATTAAACACTAAACAGAAGAGAAGAGGAAATTATTAACGTTAAATAGATTAAGATCACTTAATAGATTTATCCTATTATTATATTTTAAGTATTTCTGATTGTTGACACGTTTCTTTTAAAGATATTCTTTGAGGCAATGAGATTTTAAAGTAAATAATAATAACAAATTTACACAACTTTGCGTATATTGATCTTACTCCAAAAAAAAAAACACTTTTTACGAACGACAGACAACAGAGGAATCACAAATATAATACTTAATTTAATACATTTAACTCCCAAACATAAAATAAACAGAAATATTTGTGGCATTGGGCCTGACAAATATACTACTAGTCAAATAATATTTCAGGAAGTATTTGATCCTAAAAACGGAACTGTGCATACTGCTTTGTATTCTAATCTTCTACGAATGGTACATTCTAGAAGTAATGTTGTGGTGAGAAAATTAAGTAAATTAGTTCGAAGGGCAACAAGAATCAATACAGTGTCTGTTTAATAGTTAACTCTCCAATCTCTTTACTTTAGCTAGAGTCAGTAAAGTAAGAACGACGGAACTTTGTAAATTGCTGATGTGAGAGGAACTCTAACTTTGCTCTCAATGTTAATATGCTTAACCTACTCTAATTTTTTTGCCGTTGATTAATGTTTGCTATTTTAGGAAACAAGATTGTCTACATTTACTTTATGTAAGCATTCTAAAAAATCATCCGTATATTATTCTTTAATATTATGTGTAAATGCACATAAACTTTCTGACTAGATCCGCAGAATAGCGCTGGATACAGGCCACTCACAATCGGTTCTATTGGAAATATCTTGTTTATTCCTATATTCAGCTGTAAACGTCAAAACTGCTGACATATTTTATATATGTTGAACTCACAGTATTTGATAAGAATTTAATGATTATCTAAGTTAGAAATTTAATTGAGAAATGTAAGAAATGACACTTAAGCGATGCATTCCGTTCTCAATTTTTCGATGCAAAATAATAAAAACAAAGGGAAATTTATGATTTAAACAAATGTATATTTTTTATAATCTTTAAAATAACTGGCCAGTGGTGAATATATTAAATAGTTTTAATCAAAATTGACAGCTAAAAATGTTTTTTTTTAATAAAGTTATCGACACATGCTTTGTGCTCGCTTCTTGCTAGTGAGTCTCCGTGGGTTTAATTCTACTATAATATTTAGCCATAATCTAATTTTTTTTTTATAATGACTTTCAAACCTATAACGTCATAAGAGATATAAATTATTATTGACTTATCTATATTTATTTACATATAATTGTTATATATGCGTTTTTACATATAATAATAAAACAATAAACAAAAGCACATAAACGATATAAACAGATCCCCGTAACTCCTAACAAGACGAAAGATCAAAATGAATCACGAAGTTAATATTTACGGAGTCACATGAAATTAAATTAGGGTCTCAGACAATGAAGGAAACACTCGCTGGTGTGGCGGCCGGATTTGCTGAGGCGTTATAAAATTTAATTTTAATCCGAGGTTGCAAATAAGATAGGATTTCACCCTTGCTTATCTGGGAGGTATAACCCCCGTTCACACGATAGCTCCATTTTGATTCTATTATTACGACGATTCTATTAAAAAAAATACTCCAACTTAAATTATCCTTTATTTCGTTATCATCATAGCAGCCGTAGAACGTCTGCTAGCTTTTCTTTAAATATAACGGAACCATTTCCTGTCACTAGTCGGATCGTATATGAAAATTGACTGCGATAAAGACTCCATACTGTAGGTGAGATCGTTGAAACTTCTGTAATATTAAATTCATGTAGATATGTACATACAATACGAAGTTAATAACAAATAGTCTAAATGGAATATTACCACTTTAGATAATAAAATAAAGTCTCCTTACTTTAAAAAGACAGTGTAATGAATCCTTTTGTGGCTCATGTCGCATAATCTGCGTTACAAACCAAACAGTATAGTAATGTAATATTATAATACAATTATCACCACTAATATTATTGGTGGAACATTATTTTTATACACATTGTCCAATCCAATATAAATCTAACTGATACACGAACAATATAAGCACTGAAAACAAAGTTTTGCACAGAACTAACGACGACCACAACAAAAGTTAGAAGAAGTTGTTCATTGCATGTAGATTGTTGTTTAGGGTTTACTTCAGTAACGTTTAAACCCCTATTCTTCCATGTAATATATTGCTAGAGGAATAAATTACATTGGAGAACTAAAATATATGACCATGACAATTGAAGGGGTGTAAATACAATTTTACTATAAAAAACCGACTTTAATATCAGAGGCAAATACTGGAATAGTTTTAGAATTTTTTTTAAAACTGAAGATTTTTAAATATGATCTAAAGCCAACTAAAAAGATGTTATGTAAGTAGTCACAGTGTAGACATGGGGTTTACTGGATGTTGCGTAAGCTGCCGGTATGGTCTGCACCGGGTTACCGTGTCGTATAGGCACTTAATTACCTTTCCTTTACATACTTTGCGTTGTGTTTTTCAACTAGGATATCTATTCGTTTTAAACACAAAGGCACTGATAAAGAAATTGTACCGTTGTTTGAGTTAATTTTCACTATTATTTGAGTTAATTAGTTGAGTTATACAGGATACTTATTCGACGACACGCGGGTATCGAATTCACACTCCTATGACTCTTGCCGATGAATCTTAATAAAATCACTTGCTTTCTCTCTGAAATGAATATTATATCTTAATTGCTTAATTGAGGAGTGTCAAAATTTGGTAAAAGAGACAGTTTATATTTCTGAATCAAATTATCTGATAACAACAGTGATCCGAGGTTTTACTCGTAGTTCCTCTTTCCGTGTGTATATAAAACTGTGATAATGTGCTGTCTAATAACGAAAACTTTTTTTTAATCTGTATAATACCTTTTTAGTTTATTCATTATAAACGTACATCTTGGTTGCATAGTACGATTTTTTGTAAATATGTATCTCATTTTTTTTTAAATATAACATAGCCTCAGTGAAAGATGTAACTTTCTAATGGTGAAGATTTTTTTAAATTGGTCGAGTATCATTTGTATTAAATCGTAATTCTACACGATATAAACTTTCCGCTTTATGATATTAGTAGAGAAATATACTAAGGAAAGCGCAACAGTGGTAAGAAAGTATTAGTTATTCGCCACCGAGGTAGACAACGGAGTTATCCTGTAAGTCGATAGCTGTATTATTATTCAGCGTCTATCTCGTCTTAATAAGAAAACGTGTATCTAATACGGTGTTTGATATTCGCATCATCTGTGTATACGCGGTGGCGTAATGGCCTCGAATCACAATATCTCGTTATAAGCGGGTGAAACAAAGAAACCGCGCGTGACTTGAATGGTAAGTTTTATAATGGAAATATAACAGTACACGCTATTAAACTATCTTACCTTCTCTTCGTTGCGCCATTCGAATGTTCCATATCTTGACCGTGGAGTATTTTGTAAGGTACCTACCGAAAGATTTAATTTTTTGACTAACCTAAAGTCATTTGTGGGGCTAACATCAAAGTTAGCTAGCAAGATTACTTTGATGTTAATTTCAACGTCACCGGGGGAAAGACGTCAGGCCGCTCTATGAGCAACTTTAGACTTGTACGGGATCCGAAAGAGCCCGACGGTTATCACTCGCCGTCAAAATTTAAGGACGACCTCGGACCTGGACTTGAGTGGCCGTCGTTTGAAAAAATACGTTATTAAGAAAGTAGAACAGCATCATTAGTATCATTATATTTATATCATGTATACTTTAGTATCTTGTCAAAGTAACGTTTACTATTAGCTATGATGCTTTTTGTCTATTATTTCACTGTAAAAAGGTTCCAAAGTATAGATCTCATTTTGAATACCGACCGTAGAAGCAGACTTTATGCTGGTTGTCGCAAGAGACTGCGGCCCGCTTGATGGTAGGCGGCTACCGAAGCCTGATATATTCCCATATATATTCCAAATATGTTTCCGAAGCCCATAAATTCAGAAAACAATCTGTACAAAAAATCACATTATACCTTAAAAATGTCCAAAAGAGTTTATATTGGCCCACAAACTTAGTATATCTATTTCTAATATAACCCTACTGTTTTCTTTGCACTACGCCAAAGCAGTAGATGACTAAAAAATCTAAGGTAAATCGAGCAACACCTCTATTGCTATTTTATGTTCTGTTAATGGTCCGGGTTTTGTTAATGTTTCTACAGATAGCAGAACTTGGTACGGTTAAGGGACGGTTTAAATGGATTTAGTACTGAGTCCAGCATTTTATGTCTTTCAAGATAAAATTTTGGAGTATTAATTTTACTATTTAGTGGTTTACCTCCCCCTGTACCAGATGTCGTAACAGGCGACTAAGGTATCGGTACTGACAGTGTACCTTCAACCGAAACAGCGAAGCTCAAATACAACGCAAGGATGGGTAGCAGCAATTCTGCCGCGAACTACGCTCTGTGATTGTGATCGTCAGCTTAGCAGTTGTGAAATTCCCCTATTCTTGGAGAGGATCTCCAGTAGTGGAGGTTCACCGGCTGCTATGATGATGATAATATTAACATGGTAAACAATAAATAAATAAACAAACCCAGCATCTGTCCTAATTCCTATCTTCTTTATACTCGTATACGAAAATTCGTGTCACGTTGTTTGTCCGGGATAAATTTCTTAACTACTGATCCGATTCTAATAAATTTTTGCTTACTATGTACAGTGTGATTTAACTTGAGAGATAGGATAGTATACAGGTCAATTCATAGTTGCAACAGTTTTATCATCAAAAACACATGTACATAGTTAAGATATATATGATATATATGACAGTATACTGAGAAGATCTTACAGTAAGGCATAGTACTGTAAAACTTATATTTGTACAATCCTCTTTTTTAAAACATTTAGTAAGCAAATCGGTGCCTTGCGCGAATAGCAAGTACGAACAAAAAGCGAACAAGCTGTACTTAAATTACGCCTTCATTATTAAATCTTAAAAAAAGGTAAACTATAACTGAAACTATACATTCAATTACTGCCTTATAATAAAGAGAACTTGTTCTAGCGTGACTTTCGAGTAGACACGTGTGTTTTAATGTCATGTCTCTAGTTAATGTTTTATAGTTATATTTTTTATACTTGTTTCTCATCTATAGCTTCAGCCAGCAAAAAAGCCTTACTACAGTTTTATCATTAACCTTAATCTTTGTTGTATAATGTCTTTGTACCTATAATTTTGTTTTTGCTGCTTTTAGGTCTTTATATTTAATTTCTATATCATGTGTCTTTGGAATAATAAACGTTTATCCATGATTCTTTATATTAATATATTAATTCCTAAAAAGAGGTTGGTTGTAGATAAGGAATGCCTATTGGTATTTTTTATGCTACTAGGGCGGCATACAGGCAAGCATGTTCGCATCATCGCTAGGATATCAGAAGTTCATCGTCAATCTAGTGATATGAAGTCATATTAATACATATGTACTATTGTGCACTACATGTGCGAGTGAGGTACTCAAGTAGGCGAAATTTGTGTTGTTAAATAAATATCAGATTATTCCTGTCCTAAATAGAAACCATTGCTTTTGTATTATGAAAACTAGATTAAAATAAGTATTGTTGTTTAAAATATGTTTTATAAAGGTCTAAGTTGACAAACAAGCGAACGGTCCGCGTGACAGCAAGCGTTACCGCAGTTTATAGGCCCACGTACAAGCGCTTTGATAATCTTATGTCATTCAAGAACTTTTTTTATCTCTCTTACTCTTCAAACTAGAATATAACAACGCAAACACTGCTGTTTGGTAGTAGAAATAAGTGAAAAAAAGGTACCAATACCGATGATCTTAGAATGTGTTAGTTTCCGAACAGAAAATAATAGTATATAGTTGTGAATATTTGAATTATCATTTCAACTCAAGTCTCTTAATCGGTGATCTCTTAACTTTACTAAACGATTTACTGTTTTTGCTTGATTGTTTCCATTTCCTCTTACCATTGCTGGTTTAGAATAATTTGATACATACATCTGGAACTCTCGGGTAAAAATTGGATAAACATATAAAAATGGGACAGAGGGAAGGATAACAAGGTAAAGAGGATACACCTCAGTGTGTCCATCAGGGCATAGGTGAAAAGTGGCTCTAGAAGATCCTGGTGCATACGTAATGCAGTAATAAATAGGCACAAATCAAACATGATTTTATTCTCAAACAGTGTATATGTTAGTATGTGTCATATAAATAGTATTATTTCTTTTTTCTGGCTATTGACTGTATTTAAAAACATAACACCATGTTGTACGTACGTTTCAGTACCAATAATTGCCTCTAACCAGTTTCCACGATTTATATGCGTGAAAATTGGTTTACTGATTAATTTGAGTTTTTAATTAGATTACGTTCCCGGTTTTTTTTATATATTTTAAATTGATTTAACATAATTATTTGACTAAACCATTTAGGGTTCCACGCATAAGATTAAAAAATATGTCCCAGATAATCTTTTACGTTAAGTTTAAGTTTATACTTTCATTAAAATATTTAGAGCTGTTTGGTACTGGCAGAGTAGAATAGTACCTCCGTTTTTACTAGGTGCCGTAAGAGGGAACAGAAATATATAGGAAGCGACAGATGGCGGTATATCTATCTAAAATCGGTACCTCAAATCCACGGGTATAGACAGTTTAATCTTCATCGCGAAGCTATACTCTATGATTGGCCCTTAATTACGACTCTTGTCGAGCGTAACAATTAAGGGCCTTTTCTAAAATTCACACTTTGTTGCGGAAACTATCTCCAGTAGTGAAAATCCAGCGACTGATATGATGATGATGCATTTGAAAACATTAATAAATATTTTAATCAATTCATTTTATCTTATCTTTACTAATATTATAAAGCTGAAAAGTTTGTTTGTCTGTTTAACCGCGTTAATCTCAAAAACCGCTGGGCCGTTTTGAAAAATTATTTCAGTGTTAGATAGTCCAACTATTGAGAAAGGCTATAGGCTATATCACATCATGCTAGGACCAATACAGCGTAGCATAAATGACGCTAGGTTTGTTCTACAACTTAACGCGGGTGTTGCTAGTTATATATATGTGTACAAATCACGTTCGAAAAATCACATCACAACGATAATAATTATACCGACCGACGACCTAGATACCATAAAAGACCACGGCTTCCAGCCGCATGTTTAGAAAAGGTAATTTCCTGAAACTGCTTTCTACTGGAATGTTACTGAAAAACACTAACAGACTTTTATCTAAATATCCAATCCCTGTGTAATTATTTTTAATAACTTAAATTTAATACGAAAATAAGGTATGATGAACATCATTACTCAGCAGGGTATGACCAAATCATATTTAAAAATGATTTTTCATTCGATCCACTACAGATGTCCTGTTAAATCTCCAATGTCCAATTCAAATTTATATAAGTGAACTTAAATCATCCCCGTATGTACAATTACGTATGGGTATAATTAGTTTATTCCACTTCCACCTTCACTAAGGTAGGGCATACAGTATTCCACATTGCAATATTCAAAATGTACCAATAAATAGGCTACACAAAGTGCTATTTGTTATTGTTACATATATATTTGATTCTATGTATTATTATAATATATTAAATCTTTATTTCAAGTAGTAGAGCAACTTAATAATTTCGAGCGTCTTGCCGATAACTTCATTAAGATAGTTTACCTCTAAATTAGCCATTGCTAGCTGTATCATGTAGAATACAAAACTAAAATTAGATATCCTTTAAAGTTTTAAGGTTCCGTGTCTTAGCTTCATAGCCGGAGCCCTTATAGGTTCACTTACACCTTTTCCATAGATGTATCTATATTATCATGAATTTTAGCCATAAGGAAAACCGTATAGGTAAACATCCAAAAATCTTTAACTTATTGTTATTTCTGTAAGGATTTTCTAACACACAAAAATTAGATTGGTATTAAAAGTTCCGCTCAACACATGTGCTTTATGATACTTATCTTAGACCCAGGTGAGTTAAACAGATGTTGTGTGAATTATTTCTTTATATCATCTTACACACCTCTTATCACGTTGTTCCTAAACTTTGCTATCAATTTTACATCACAAAAGGAAACAAATCAAATACAATAGAAGACAATCAATTTGGAGGCATACGTGAAAATCTCTGAATGGCCTAACTTCAAAGCAATTTGATTTGAAATCATTTCAAATGTTTTTAAAACTTATTTGTAACGTGTTAAATGCTTTAACAAATAAATACAGCTATCTCAATACTAAAATCAAAACTAAACTACTAGTTGTTTTTTAAAACTGTTCAAATAAAAATAATAACATTTCAAAGCTCTCGATTAATGAGCGATTGAAAATTCGCTTGCATATGCAAAACTCTAAAACGAATACAAACACACATCCATATTTGTTTTGAACGTACAACAAAACATAAAACGTATTGAAAAATAGCTCCTTTAACTCACCCCTTTGCACTTTATAAGGGACTGATAAGATTTCCTTTTCATAAACGTCGGGGGCAAAACAACCTTGGTATTGCATAGACGAAACCTCACAAAAACGGTTGCCTTTCAAAGAGCTTTTACGTGGGGCGTGTTAGCTAAACGCGTTGTTCGGAACCAGAAGAAAAATGATTTGTAATTGTTTTTAGAATTAAATTAGCAATGAATAGGGCGGGCGCAAGTCACGCGATGCAGCGCACTGTACTTCTTAACCTAATTCTGGCATTCATTTCGCCAGTTCACTCGTAAAATTTTAATGGCCGCTGGAAATGTCGACCTTATAAAAAGGAAACAAAGGGTGCTTCTATGGATCACCCAGGCCCAGAACGAAGCATATTTCACTTTAAATACCTAACCTAATACAATTGATGCTTTACGAGCAGGAACAATGCGTGCTTGTAGATGACCGTACAGTATAGTGTAGGATGAGAATTACGTATACGTACGTAGTAGTTTACGTATTACGTAAACTTGCAATTACGAATTCAAATATATAATGAATGAAGTTTAATGAAAACAATCCATATTTATATCATAAATATGAAAGTATGTACGATACGTTCTGATTCGCAAAGAAAACGCGCATGGTAAGGCGGATGACCTCAGTTACACCCCCATACGACGACAGAGCAAAATATATAACAAATATATTACATATAGCTTATAACTAGCTATAAGCTAGTTACATTTAATATTTTTATTCATAAGGATAGCTTGAACTCTTAACTTAATCCATAGTTATAACGTTAAGCCGAAAAGAAGCGAAAGCAAAAGATAGTCATAAAGATAGGCATAAATAAAATTACAGTGGAAATAAAATTTTTATTGAAATTGTATTATAACATCGTTTTAACACTTACACGTACTCTACTTATAGTTAAACTATAAGAACCATACTCCAGATAGAACAAAAAAATATAAACAGTTAAATAAACAGCGTTTAAAAGCCGATGAAAAAGTAGTTTATTAAAACGTCGTTCTTTAAAAAGTAATTAATTTTTTCAATTGTATGCACTGAACAACAGCAGTATGTTAATTTTCTTTCATTCCACTAGTCACAAGAACACCCATGCAACTGTATTATCCCAGTTTATATCCATACGACAATAAAGACTGGAATAAATCCGTTCCCCGCTCATTTCTTAATTGGATTCTCAAGTTTATTTATAGAGTGATCTCCTTTGAATAGGAGACTTCGTTTTACGACATTAGATCTGTTTAACATTTAAAACTGTAACAATTTACTCGGCGGATCATTAATTAATCGAATTAATGCCGGTAAATTACTTTAACGCTTTTCAAAGAAGCAAGATCGCGTGTAAATTTCTAAATTATATTTTTAATTAAAATAGTTTAATTTGTACTTTATGGATGTTGTAAGATAAGTTCATAGAACAGATTTAATTAATTTACATACTTTTACGTAAGTTTAGATATAGGTAGCACCATTCAAGTTGGCTGCTCGAAAGTTGTGTGCGTTGTGTTACATTGTATCCCGCTGTCAAGGAATTACTACTATTCCCGTTTCAGTTAAAAAAATATAATATTTAGCTAACAACAACAACAAATATCATCAATGTCCTAAATCTCATTTACTTTCTATCACTAAACAGTAATGCTTGCATTACCTGTTCCATTGTTTATTTTTAAACTAGAACATAGCAATACAAACGATGCTATTTTCTCATATATGTACACATACTCATTCACTATAGTAATTTTATTATATTCTAATAAAACCACTTTTTTACGGCTTTAAAACGCGGTTAATTCATCTCTTTTCTATTCATCGTTTTGTTTGAGAACGTCGAGCAAAATATGTTTCTCGATTGAACAAATGAGAGTGAAATTCCCATAGGTAGGAATATTTTTTTGTCTTGTTCGTATAAGTATATAGTATAAATATAGCTACTTACTCAAGTACTAGTGTTCTTGTTATGTTAAGAGGCAAGTAAGGTAATATAAATACGTACGGTTATCAGCAAAATCTAAAAATAAAGTTTATAAACGTATGACTTGTCATCAATGGTGTTCATGCGAAAGCACCGACGACAAAGAGCCAACAATCGCGTGGCTTAACAACGCCGTATATCTGCGCGCATCCGAACCTTATAGAGGGCAGGAAGTGCCCATAAAGTGGACGTTAAACCGGTGACTCTTTTTACACTTTATTATCATTGGATGTGCGGGCTCAGATTCCGTGGCGTAGTGACGCGCGTTGTTTATTTAAACCGGGCATTCTATCGGAAAGAAACGGTTTTAATCAATTTCTTTCAACTACGGTATAAATATTAAAATGAGATGATTTTGACATTTAAAATAAGTAAAATGTGTCACTTTAATATGCCTAATTACTAACAACTCTGAAAGTATTTACGAAAATCCGTCAATGTCTCCTGCCCGAAAAATTATTGAATTAAAGTTATTAGTTGTCGCAACATCCTTCCATAAATCTTCAAAAATTTAACAAATATATTTAATATATGCAAATTAAAAACATTGATAAATTCTTGCATCCTATTCAATAAAATCAAGTGACCGGCACTCCGCTTATCGAACGTAATTTCAGCGTTTGGCAATACCACAAGTCTTATAGTTTACAAGCGTTATAATTATTATGCTAATAACGTATTGTGAGTTATCACCGAATTGACGCCCGACGTCGGATCGTGGAGATCGAGTTACGCAAGTTTCGGCCAAGTTTTAAGACCCTACCGAAGGCCTCTTACTAACTATCTTCCTTAACGCCTTAGTTAAGAAGCGCCTTATGAGAACTTTGACGCTGAGATTGAGGAAGCTATTACGGGATCCGTTCAGATAGATATAAGCAGGATGTCACTTCCACGCTCGACTTTGTGAAGTTGTTTACTTTGATGGTTCAAACTTTTGGCTAATTTATCTGGAGAGACTGTATTACTAGCGCCTCAGAGTTTTCATTGGAGTTTTATAATCGAAGTGTTTATTGAGTTTCAGAGCCGTCTAATCTGTAAACAAAGAGTACTCTTTTGAGTTCTCTAACTTTTGTGGGGCTTAAACATCGTTATCGAACCAATAGCGCGTGATGAAAGGGAAGATTAAACATTATGTGAAACAATATTTGTGTAGTGCAGTACAGTTAGGTGAAGTTGGGCATCGAATCGGGCAGTGGTTGCATCCCGCTCTATCATTGCTTCCGGCCCGCTCTCAACTGGGGCAATCGATAACGCGGTGAGGGGAGCGCTCCGCGCGCATCCCCGCGTGGATCCGTACGCACATCACTCCGGCGACAATCGCTCTTTACGCTCGTCTTTCGCCTACGTTTGCTTCGCTAACGTTCGTCAAGTGCTGATTGCGCTTGCACCGCTCGCGGCGCATTAGCTAAACTTGGCGTGCGACGCACACCAGGAAAAGTTAGTGTACACAGCCGAAGTAATTATAATTTCGTTCCCTTAGGACTGACATTTGTTGCGGAACAAATTTGTTATATACTTGTAATGCTGTCTATAGACATTTAAATGTAATAAAATTCACAACTCAGTTTACATATATTTCCGTGCCAACCGTCCTAGTTTTTGTAGCGGGCTGGGATTTTTTCAAGCAGTGATTTTCTAAAGCGTGGACGATAAGGTCATATATTTTTTTACCCAATCAAAAATTGTAGTTTCTTTTTTAATATGTGGGCCAGGAAACCTATCTCATAAAAATGAAATGAATGAAGACCAAAAGGGTCTTCATTCATTTCATTTTTTTACCAACACATATTACGTTTTGGCGATAACCAGAGATATTGCTAACTCCTATAACTTCAAGATGAAACTCAAATAATGTATGAGATTTTGTCTAATACATTTTATCTAATATGTTTATTCATATAAACAAGTCACACCTTCAAACATACATAAGCACTTCTCAGGCAAGAAGAAAATAATGTGCAACGAAAATTAATTAGTTAGTATATCATTAACACAAAATCGCCATCGCATTTACAGCATTTTATTACAGAATTGAAATCAAAATAAAAACATTTTTAACGTAAAAGCATACGTATATTAATATCTATATATCTTAAGCTTTTATGTTAAAAATGATTAATATGTGCTATGATTACCACATATACAAATAAGCAACACAAATGTACAAAATATAATATATCTGTACCTTTATTGAAGAAGATGCGAATATCAAAATATGTAAATATTTATACAATTTAATATGCCGTAAGGCTATAACCTCCGGATACGAAATTGCAGAGCCACAAAAAGCTAAGGTACCTATCATAAAAAATAAAGGCAAGGCAGTTCGCACCTGCCGTGGCAATCACTGGACCTCCTCTAATATTTATTACATGTGAATATCATATGCCACTTCTTTCCTGCTCTGATTGCGGAGTTCCTCCCCTCCGTTATCGCAATGAAGAGGGAGTACTGTTCTTTACTTAAGATTGAGATACACTGAGGTAACTAAAGTTTATAAAGAGATATGAGGCCAAATCAAGACTTACTTTTTTTAAATTTTTGTTGGATTACTCTCTAGTAAATACTTATCCTTATCCTATCTAATATTGTCAACGCGAAAGCTTGTAAGTATATAAGTCAGTCCGTTGTTCTTTCACGCCGGAACGGCTGAATTGATCTGGACGAAAATTGACACTGTTACTGTTTGTTTATTAATAGTCTGGAACACGCTAGTTCTTAACCCAAAAAACATTTTCCCGTAGATAAGATCAGGCTCCTTATTTTGTCTATAGAAGTAGCACAACTTTTTAAGTGCGGAGATAGTTAATTTGTATTTTGTATATAGATTTCTTTCTGGAATAACAAGAGATCCTCAGAGAAGCTATATGAAGAAAAGGCCTCGTGGACGCGACGTAGTTAAAAGCGGATAGTTTTAAAGTATAGTTGACTCCATATACAGAAAAATTTTGCATTAAGTCTGTAAATAATTGAAATAAAAAAAGAGAAAAGTAGAAGAAGTAATCATTCAAATTTAGTTAAATATTTTTTTATTCATACGG
Organism: Heortia vitessoides; assembly: GCA_020976665.1. Lineage (NCBI taxonomy): Eukaryota > Metazoa > Arthropoda > Insecta > Lepidoptera > Crambidae > Heortia > Heortia vitessoides. Next base: position 10,676,443 of record JACJUM010003237.1, read on the forward strand.
TAAAACATAACGTTACATAGAAGAACAGAAAAAACAACGAAGAAAATATATTTTTTTACTGTTGTCTGACAGTGTTTGATTCGTTTATTTAGATACTGGTTAGATTGTTTATTACAGGCGAATTCTGATATCATCAGAACTTGCAACCAAAATTTACTATGTACAATTAATTTAACTTAAACTTGACTTGAAAAATTTAGTCTTAGTGAGGAAATCCTCAGTGTGCTTCCTCCCTAAAACTTCATAAAGATGGCAAATCGACTAGGGCGATGCTATGTCTACGCACCTAATAAATGTGTTTAAAAGTAAGCTGTCGCTAAGAAAAACTTTACCCCAAAGAAGAAACATATATCGAATAACTTTAATTTTGTAGTTAATTTTGTATGTGCCACACATATTTAAAAAACAAGTCAGGGTTTATTTGTATTTGTTATTGCAGTATAAATATTTATTGTATAATTTTTTTTTCTTTAATGTAATATAAACTTGTTAACATTAAGGTTAAATTAGTTTTGTCATAAATAACTTAGTAATTTTAATAAAAATATAATATTAATATTATTGTAGTCATCACCTAGAAGCGCCAAAATATAACTTTGCATATAGTTTGTTTTTGTAGTGTAGGTGGTTTATGAGTTCATTCGTTACAAACATACAAAATAAAATTCTTAGCTACATTTTTCCATTTTATGTAGGCATTTCTAATTTTCTTTAAAAAGTAATTTAGTCTATGTTACTCAGTGAAAATGTAACACTCTTATCGCATTTTTAATATTGGACATAAGAAATAAAGTTTAAAAGTCTTTTAAAATTTTCAAACAAACGATCAAATTTTTCATCTCCAAAATATATCTTCTCTACATAGTTTAAATGTCATTGTATAAATTTAGATTTTTTAACAGAGGAGGTGCGATATGTTTCAAGATGTTATGTTTATATCATTTTAAAATGCTCTATTCATTTCACACTGTTTCAATAAAAATATTCACGTACACTGTCTAACTTTTACTTTAATTCCTTACCTACGATATTGCAGTTAAACACTTTATATAATACACAGAACAATCAACCAGATAAATTAAAAAGTCTAAAATATTTTTTAAAACGCTTCAAAGATGTGAAATTCACTAATTAGTGTGTTTTTTATATAATGAAATTAGCAATCAAGCATACGGTCCGCTGGATGGTAAACGTGACCGCAGTCTATAGACGCTCGCGTCTTCGCAAGCTTATCACTAGCGCTATCGCCAACTCTATGAACTAAAGATGTTACATTTACACAGTAATTTCACTGCCTCCCTGACGTTTCAAACCGGAACACAGAAAAGCGAACTCTACTATTTGGCGGTAGAAATAGATGCGAGTAAGGTACCAATGCAAACGACCTTTGTAAAAGGTCTACATCAGGTTTTGATTGTTACATAAAAATATTTTATAATATAAATACAAAAAATTAACGTACTTTAAGGTAAGTCGCTTGAACCACTTGTGCTTTGCACGCCAGATAACAGAGGAATCGCAAATATACTACTTAAAAACATATATTTGCACTGCAATGGTCCCTTTTTTGCTTTAACCGATGGTTGACTGGTAGATAATGCCATTTGGCTTTAAGTCCGCCATATGTACATCAATTCTTATATTTGCAAAAAATTAAATAAATAATACACTCATATGCAAAACAAACAGGCAGTTGTGATTTTAATTAAATTGTGAGTCATGGAATCAAGAAGACTGGAATAGGGTATTGTTCTTCGATGAAGCCAGGATATCTCTTTGCAGAGGCCTTTTTGAAGAAATTACACCTTCAGTTGGGGGCTCTGTTATGTTTTGGGTAGGAATAAATTTAATCTTACAGAGTTCATTGAAAACGGCTCACTGGCTGGACATCAATACATAACGGAAGTTTTTATTCCTCATGCACAACCCGCATTGGTCGCTTTAGGCGAAAACTCAATTTTTATAGACGATGACGCTTGCACCCACCGGTCTGGCGATGTGGAAGCGTATGTGCACGAGGTTGGCATTCGTCGTTTGGATTGGCCAGCTCAAAGTCCCGACCTCAATCCAATAGAGCATATCTGGGACGTTTTGAAACGACGCGTGAGATCAGTACAACCGGCTCCGCGGACTATCAGAGAGCTGAAGAATGTGATTACCGCGGATTGGGAACGTATTCCGCAAGCAAATATCCGGGATATCCTCGCTAGCATACCTAGACGAATTCAAGCTGTGATTTCAGCTAGAGGGGGTCACACTCTATACTAAACATTTATCTGCTTTTACATTATTAAAGAAAAAACAAACAAAAATCTTTGTTAACGTTTACTTCACGAGCATATACACTACTAGCGAGCATACACTACTAGTGAACTTTAGCATTAAAACCCACAAATTTTATCAACATCACATATATGATATTACTGACGAAAACGATTATTTGTTTATTAATTTACAAAATTGTGAAAGTAAAACTACCTATAATTATCAAACAAACTAATAGTAACATTTAAAATGGTTCATTGTTTAGGTGCCCGTTTTTTTTTGCAAAGGGTGTATTTAACACTCAGACACACACAAATACAAATATCATCATATAAACATCCTTGGGTGGGAATCAAACTCAAGACCCATTGCGCACAAGATAGGATTACTACCATCTTCGCCATTGGATCCGTAAAAATAGCAGATCTGCAGTCTATGTAAGGTCGTAAGCTATCTCAGTACACTATACATGCTCGTGACATCGCAAAACAACCTAGCTCCTCACCAACCTTACAACCAAATAGCTATCTTTACTTCTCTAAAGTATTATCCGTCTCATCGACGACCGGCCTCACTAGTATTACTTTCGATGTTACTTACCTTGCGAGAACGGCCGCCCCCGCCGTGTGAACGAACAGTATGCAGACAGAGGGTCGCTCATTAATAAGCGGCCTGGCACCCGGTGTTGCTAGAACTAACTTCATTGTCGGCTAACTTTGCTCATGTTAAGGAAAAAATGAGCATTAATAGATAATTAATATTGGAAATTCCTATATATCCAATGGCTACTGCTGATTGGCGTCAAAGTATACTTGTTTTTATTCTATTTACCCAAAGATCAAAAACGGGAAGACATATGAAAATATCATATGCTTTTACCTTTTAGATCTTTTGTATCCGTAAGCGTTAAAAACAGGAACCCCATATTTGGTAATATTATATGCGTAATAGTGTAAAGCGGCTAATTGTGGAAATTCCAGATTGCTGTTAATCCTTCGCAGACTCAGGCTATAACTATTTTAGGCAGCAGTCGTCAGTTGGTGAAGCTAAGTTTTGCAACAGTTCGGAACCATTGTCCGGAACAATACAGTTATCTCTGACAGCAAAAGTCTTTCCTTAGTCTTATTCTGAGCAGTCAATTATCCTTTGTTAATTATATTACTAGACTAGGAGTGCCATTTTTCCCATTCCACTCAAATTCCCGTGACAATAATAAAAAATAAAATAGCAATAATAAACAATAAAGTTCTTTCTTATAACATCAGCTAGTGTCTAGGCCCGAACTAACAAATAGACAGACAATGTTATATTTTTAAAGTGCCGCATATGTTTTCATATTTCATGTAAAACAATTAATTTAGAACTACAGACAGACAGATTACTTGTATGTATAGTATGAGCGGCAAAGTGCCTTTGACCGCTTCAAGTACATTCGACCTGTAAATGTTAAAATTTCCTTTATTCAGCCATTACAAAGGCAATTTAAATCCTTTAATTAAATTCTGTACATAACTGATTACTAGTTTCGGTTGGATTTTTAATAATTAGTTTCATTTCATTTCTGCCATGCGTAATGTTATAGGTACCGATTTCCTTCACAACTTGGCAGATTTTCAAATTTTCTAACGTCATAGGATTCATCATAGGCTTCTCCAAAGAGGGGGGACTTTGCCCATAATTTCCGCGCTGGCCAAGCATGTTGGCAATCGCAGAGTGCAGCTTATGCGACAGGGATGCTGCTGCCCATCCCCACCCTATGCATTTGAGCTACACTGTCTCGTATGGATATACCGCCATCTGTCGGTTCTGGAACCTTAGTCACCTCTTACGACACCTGGTACAGAGGGAGGTCCTACTATACTTTGCCGGTACCTCACGGCGTATAGTATACTTTTGTTCATGTCGTAGGATTCACATTTAATTTATTAATAATTTCTTCAGTAATATTTATGTTGACTAAGGCACCTGTACGATACGCTGACGTGTCTAAACACTCAGACTTAATATAAAACTAAAACTTGTTATGTTTTTCAATGCTTGCAAAACTTATTAATTAAAAAACTAGTTTCAATTTTCCTTATTAGTTTTACAATTCCGTAAACTTTCACTTCTAGTGAGAAGAGGATATTGGTGGTGACGACAAGAACCTCGTTGCCATTCACATTTCATTGACTGCATTATCTCAAAATAGTTTCCTCTTGATATCACAAAATCATCACGTATTTAATACATTGCCCCACATACTCGTTTGTATATAATTTGATATCAAATGCATCATCATCATAGCTGCCATAGATCGTCCACAAATGTATATAGGCTTCCTTATAAAAAAAATTTTGTTCCCATCCTTACTGCGCTTAGCAGGCATGTTGGTGATCGTGGAGCGTAGCTTCGGGGTGGAAATGCTGTTAGCCAGCAGCATCTGAGCTACACTCTTTCGGATTTACATTTCGCCATCTATCGGTTTCCGATCTCAGTTGCCACTTACGACACAGAACGGGGGAATCCACAGGATCTAAAGCAAATCATAAGTATTTTTTTTAAGTCATTTGCACTTCGTATTAACAATAAATATAACTAAGTTGTATATATAGTGCACTGGTTAGGTCTGTTTTGTGCAATAATTGTCTTTAAGATTATGTCACCTTGCACTGATAATTTGTATTAAGTCGCATGAACATTGTCTATTTGTTTTGAATACATACTGTTACATAGTCAGTAAGTTTACTACCTCTTTACCCTCAAACTAGTAAAACAATGCAAACGTAGTTGCTTGGTGCTGGAAATATGTGGGAGATCAATTAGTTCTTGTTTATACGCCTTTATAGTACGCGACTAGGCATCGGTTGTAATAACATTAAACTAAGCACAAATATAATAATAATAATGATGGGCCTAGTGGCGCCGATGGTAGTGGTCCTATCTTGTGCGCCATGGTCATGGGTTTGACCCTCATCCAGGCCAATTATTTATATAATATCTTTGTGTTTGGTCTGTGTCTCATTTAAGTAGTATATTTGTGGTTCCTCTGTTGTCTGATGTAAAATTGGCTACATATTACTATCACCTCCCCTCCGGCGATTTTGTTTGCGAAATGTATACTTTATTTCTCATCGCTGAGGTCTTGTTAATCTAAGTAAAAGTTTACGTCGCTCTTTCATGATTTTTTTGGGATTAAAAGTCTATGTTTTATTCGAGGCTATCAATAATGTATCTGCCTAATTTCATTCGGATCTATTTGAATAGATATCTTTCATTCCAGAACGATCAATCGTTCTGGCATGAAAGATATATATGATAAAGAAACCTCCATACATTTAAAAATACAAACGTTTGTGTTTAAAATATCAGTAGGATGTCATTTTTGCAACACAGCACAGCAAGAGACGATATTATGTTTTAAAGAGACTGCATTTTCGAGTAACTTTGGTCTTCTAATCAGTTGATTCATAGGTCAGTAAACTTTAAAGTTAAAGTATATTAGCTTTAGTATAGTGCTGATAAAGTTTATATCGTTGCAAGAACTATATATAAAACGAACTTTAAAATACCTATCGCTCGCGTGGCAAGATTTAGTAGTGAAATTTGTGCTAGTGAATATATTTGTTTTCCGAGGAGTATAAAAACACAGAGCATAATAATATCCGATTCTCTCAAATTAGTTATTTGCAAAGAATTTTAATTATTCGTTTTCAAAGGTAAATAAATAAATACGTATCTTGATTTTATTACTGGCTCGTACCTTTTATAATGTTATTGCAACGTAGATTTTATAATGTTATTTAATTTTAAAGAACAAACCTTTAGATTGGTACCAGCTGAGCCTATTCTACTTATGAACACTGCAAAAATTCATTCACCATATTTGCTTAATCATAACCGTTTGAAAAACTAAGGCTTTGTTCCGATTGGCAAGATTGGCAAGATGTCATCAGGTTTTAAAGTTACGATAACTACACTCACATTTTTTTACTTTTGCATTCCATTTGTATGTACACTCTACGATTCCAGCACGCTTGCTGTTACACGGCAATTATGGGCATAATTTCCTGTTTCTTGAAGAGGCCCATGTCCAGCAATGGACTTCCAATGACTGTATTGATGATGATTATGAATCCCAAGCATGGCCCTCTATAGTACTTATTGTTTTACAGTAAACGAACCATCCCAACCCATCCGAGCAATAGGTAATGTGTGGTGCCATGAAGCAAGGCTATAATCGCAACACTGCCATATCTGGCAGTGTTGCGATTTAAGCCTTGGTGTGTGGTCTAATATATATTACAGGATCCCAGGCTGGTGGCAGTTTCCAACCATTTCTTTATAAAAAAAATTGGAATGTAGTCCATTCACAATAAGTTTGCGAACCATTTGTGGAATAATACGGTGTTCCTTCGCAAGTAATTGAAGTTTATCAAACTAAGTGTAGCAGTTGTGTTCATGCAGGGCATGCTCACAGACTGCAGAATTTTCTAATCTTCTATGTTTTACATCGGATATAAGATTTTAGTCCATATTTACGACTCATTTTGGTTTGCCCAATGTATCGTAGTTCCAGTCAAGGTATATATAATACCTACATCTTATGTTGTACTTGACTTATAAATATTGGTTGATCTCCTAGGGCGTCCAACATGGTATAAAAAATTTAATAAACCGCGTTTTTAGCTGTTAAATGAATAGTTTGGTTATGAGTAGTGAAAAGGTAAATAAAAATATTTCTGTTGTTGTTTATTTAATTTACATAAACACAGTTTATTTACTTTCTCTTTCACACTATATTTAAGTAATATAAAAACGATCCTTACTGTTTTAAAGTGCAAAACGCAGTGGATAGGGGGTAAATAGGGTACCTTATTGTTATTTATGCTTTAACTGTACGGAGGCCATGGTTCAGCAGCGGCGCGCAAGCACAGAAGCCAGAGTAGCCACGGTGGGGGTCGTAAGAACAAAAGGCTCACGTAATTAGAGCGACCGCGGCAATACATAAATAATTTGCCTCACGTACCTCTTTGTTCGCAGAAAACAGCTTTTTATTTACGCTGTATATCAAGAACAACACTTCGTACACCTTTGACGGTAATCCGCTATCCTTTTATCCTACATAGGTGCGTATTGTCCGCGAAAGCCTTTGTTCCTCGCTTCAGCATAGTTTTTATCATAAAAATTAATTTTACCGAGATCAAAGATTCTCCGACCCACTTCCCGGTCGTTACCCTGCACGAGATTGGACAAGATAAAATTTCTAAGCAACCATTGTTGAAACTTTCCCGCAATCATATACGCAAAGCGGAAGATCTCAAGTCAACGTGCAGGCGTATTTTTGTCGCCCCCCTTTTAATCCGTTCGTTTCTCAGGCGGTGGCCGTAAAACAAAACCCTTTGAGAAAAATAAAACCTCCGCGACCCGACACCCTAAAATTTTACACTTTGTTGTTTATAGTAAAGAAATTCGGTAAACGGATAGCCATGGCATATTTGACATTAATATTTGGTCACCGGAATTTCGCTTTGGCGGGAGGAAAAGAAATTTTAGGTTGGACCGCTTAATGAAACAAATTTTCAGGACACGACATCTAAACCGTAAGCCCTTTGTAGTGCGTACGAGCGGTGCCTTTGTCACAGCGCTGACGGCCGCCACGCCTTTGTGCCGGTTGCAAAATATTGCTAATTACGATTAAAAAGAAACCCGTCAGTCGAACGGGTGAGGCTGCCTATTAGACGTGCAATGATTATAAACGGTCATTTATACGAAAGGGTCATTTGGTTGAAAGCTTTTGGCTTCTGCTTAGAGAATATTTAATGCAAAGATAAGGCTATCTATATATATGAAGGGAAAAGCTGACTGACTGACCGGCTGCCTGACTGACATATATACGCAAGCATATAATTATAAGGGCTAAGTTGTTGATATTTTGAGCAGGGGTTATTTTTTTATGTAAATTAGCACTAAGAAAGGATTTTTGAAAATTCACCCCCTAAAGGAATATTTGTATATAAAGGAGAACCTGACTGACTGACTAAAATATTAACGCAGGGCCTAACCGATAAGTGTAAACTGGATTTTTGCACAAGGGTTCCTTTTATAACGTAAGGGAGCACTGAGTAAGGATTTTTGAAAATTCATTTCTTTAAAGGGTAAAACGGGGGTGTAATTTATTATGAAACTTTGCTGTTTCTGAAGTTACTTGATTGAAATTCAGTAAGAAGATGAAGTGTTTCTTACTTCATTGAAAGTCATATTTCACATGTGTAAAATATATTCTTGGCCACCAAGACTCAGAATAAACACGAAAGAATGCTTACCAGAAAAACGTTTATCCTGGGTGGGTATTGAACCCACAACCTTAAGCGCATGAGATAGAGACACTACAAACTCTGCTATTGATTTTGGTTATTTTCTGACTATTAAAAATTAGGTCGATCCTTTTTAAAAAAGAAAATATCTAATCCAAGTTTCCGTAATAAAAACAATTTGTATTTATAAAAGGAAAAGCTTTGATTGATCGACTGGCTGACTGACTGACATATCAACGCAGGGCCTAAACTATAAGGGTTATAAGCTTGAAATTATGCGCAATGGTTACTTTTATATATATATATATATATATATATAGCTCTCCTAGAGCACTAATCAGAAAGGATTTCGTTTACCTCCTAAATGGGGTGCAAATTTAGTGTAATACATTCTCTTTTAGAAATTATTCGATTGAAATTCAGTATGAATGTCATCGAATGTTATGAAACTCGAGTAAAATATATTTTTTTAAATTAACTCTTCAGAGGGTAAAAGACGGTGCAAATTTAGTATGAAAGTTCTAAAACTAAACGCGAGACTATTATGTAATCAATCTTTGTGCTATATTGTATCCAAACCTTTGGTTTTGGCATAAAGGGCAATACAATTTCATATATCATCACAAACTATGAAGCTTATGAAATTTCAATAAATTTTATTATATCCACGCTATGATTAATATAATGTAGGCCAGTGTTGCTATTACTATAAAAATATTTACTTTTTTAAGCATCTACATTCAATATGAGAACACAGTTAGGCGATAAAAATAGTTAATAATGAAGTACAGACAACTTTTCTTTCCAGTATTCTCTTCAGTAGATTACTATCCATTTAAAAACCCTTAGATTGGAAGTAAATGTGTAACATAGAATGGATAGTCTGAGGTATACAGAACGAACATAAGTTTTTGAACAAGCTGACTGTACGAGTACATTCTTCACCTAACATCTCAAATATTAAAAAACGTGTAGGTCGATGACTTGAACACAATATAGGGTAGACTACTAAGCCAACACTCTATTATTACCGTTTACGATGCCAACGTGACCTGCAGGGTGTAGCATGAAGGTATTAAGGAAAAAATCGCTACAAAATTTTACGTCCGTCTCGCGACACCCTCCTAATAATGTCTGCTTAAGGGCAGCGTAACACGGAGTACACATTTACGCTCCGTTAAATGGGAAAAGCTTTTTTCGTGTTTAGTGTCACAAAAACTGTTATTAGCCTGAAATGTGGCTGGTGCGGGGTGGGCCTGTTTTTAGTGATGACAAAAATTGAAAGTACATATTATATGTACTCTGTAAAGATTACCAGTATATGATGTGTCAAGTAATACATACGCATTCTTAAATTGTTTACCTAATATTATTTATCTATAGCTACAGTCCAGAAAATATAAATCTTATAATTTATATAACACTTTATATTATCTAGAAACAAGGAAACTATTAACTATTATTCTACGAGTGTGATAATACCACACATATACACACACATACATACATATAAAAGTCTAATATTGAGTAAATCTGATGTAAAGTGACAAATAAAAATGTTGGAGTCCTTGTGCTCAAAAATACAGGCAGAATACTGGCTAGTTTAGATTATAGTCTACTACAAATTAAAATCCATTTTTTTTGTATTAGCATGATAACAATGTAATGTTTGTTTAGGGAAAATAAATTATTATTAATGTTTAATACTCTAACTCATCTTAATCGGCAAATTTTAATTAAATTTGAGATTCTTGGAAATCAATCCTTTTCCGCTGGACGGAATATTAAAGTCACTAATGATAGCTACATAGTCTTGATTACGTGTAGTAAAATTCCTTTATTGATTTGAAGATACTATTTTAGTACTTAATATTTTTTGCATTTAGTTTTAATTAATAGTTAAATTTCCGAAGTTAGTAAGTTAAAATGGCAGTGGGCAAGGCACTTCGTGGGCAAAACCGATGGCCGATGTTAATAGTTCTGAAATAGAGACCACGTAGCGCCACGACCACGCAAGCGCAGCGTAGGTCCACCCACAAAATAGGCATACGATCTGAATAAAATGGTATTGGAGATCACTTAGTCTTTTATGTCCAACTGTGAATGTGTTATGGCTGGTATGATGATGATAAAGTTTTAGAATTGGAAAATTTTGGAGAAGATATAATATAAGGTCATTATAAAAAAAGAAAAGATACTTTAGAAGATTATTATTTTATATAAATATCTATTATTTAGTTACGAGTTAAGATCCTGATATTTCTGGATAAATATTGATGCTATCCTGGTGTAAATATTTCTTATTTAATTAAGAATAGAAACACAAACAAAAGGTAGTTTATTAAAGCCTATTAAGGATAAGTTTCCCGATTATGTGGTGCACTCGGCCCATTTATTCGGCACACCGACGTACGCGGTTTGGGGGAATTCTCCACCTCTTGGTAAGAACCGTGCATTGTCTGCATATCAGAAGCATTTTTACATGAATGCAGCCAAAATTTAAGGTACAAATTGTAGGGTCATTGACCGTGTCATAATTTTCCGAAAGAAACCTCTTTAGTAAGTCATTTTTTTTTTTATTTTTTAGCTTCATAGTCATTATGCATAGTTCAACATGCTATCAAAATAAAGTAAAATCACTAATGTTGTAGGTAGAACTAAACCTTTAAAATCAAGTCGCTGACAAGTGTAACGTGTTTCTAATTATTCAGGCGGTCAATAAGTGGGTTGCAGTTGTACTTATTTGACGAATTCCCTTAATGCGGACATTGCGTGGACGGAAATGGACATTTTGTATTCAAACCGGGGAAACAAGGAGACGCTTTAAGTGTCCTATCATTAATAAAAGAAACGGTGAATTATTCAAGCCTTGTGTCCCCTCTCTTTCACTCGACGCTAATGTATAATTATAAAGGCAAGTAAATTCGTTTTTGATTGAATATGAAGGTCGATAAGCAAAGTGTCGGTACTGGCAAATGATTTTTATATTTGAAACGTTTGGATGTTGCATTTTTAATGATTACCGGATGGAAAATAATTCAGAAAAAATAAACCAACAACAAATGTACAGACATGTTTACCCGGTGAATAGGTCATTAATTAAATAGTATCATGGCGCATAATTAATCATTTTTAGCGCCTCGTTACACCATAGTTAAGTTGTAGAATAAACCTAGTATCATTTATGCTCTACTGATATTATTCGTGTCATGATATTATATAGCCTTAAATAACCTCACTCAGGTATACTACCTTTGCACTCACCTTCTACCCCTGATTTTTTACAATATATTTTACTCGTGTTACATGAATTTAAATGAAGAATCTTCACAATGAATTTCATCTGAATAACTTTCTAAAGCGGCATAGTGTCATACTAATTTTGTTCTTACTAAAGTTTTACCCCCATAAGGTGTAAATTTTCAAAAATATTTCATAGTGCTCCCCTACCTTACAGAAGGAACTTGTGAGTTTTCAAGTTGAAATTTCAAGTTTCTAACCCTTAAATTTAGGCTCAGCGTTGACATGTCAATCAGTCAATCAGCTTCTCCTTTTATATATACAGATATCACAGAACAAACAGTTCACACATTTTAAATTATTTTATTATTAGATGCTTTTATACATATGTGTATATATAAATATTCTAGGCAGTAATAGTACAATAATGGATTACAATATTGCAGTAACCTATCAACCGTTTGATTATAATCAACTAGTAATAAACAAATGCCGGTGTAGTATCACCAGTGTATTCAAATACTGAAACCGCCAACAGTAATCATGCAGTGACCACATGTCACACGTCAGACGCACGGCCCACCAAAACCCGCACGTCACGTCATAACAGATCCCTAAAGTTTAGTTATAACAATAATTACGTGATGACTCGAAATTACTTCGTGGTCATAAATATTTACGACGAAACTTTTGGCTTTTACCTAATTGAATGGGTGGTAAAATGTTATATGCATCAACTCGTCCTTTTTGCATGTGATTTGTTTATATTTTGATATTGCTAGTAAACAATTTCAAAGTCAAAGATACTTTATTCAAGTAGGCCAATTACAAGCACTTTTAATTTGACAAAAAAAAATAATAAAATAGTAATAATAATAACATTAATATTTTCACAAGCAAGTGATTTTATGCATATTTATATATAATCCAGACGACCCTAATGACCCAAGGAATCATAAAAGCCATCTAACACAGATAGTTTTATTAGGCCTGTCTTAAACTAGTATGCCGGCACCAGACGAGTCTTAAAACTAAGGTTACTGCAGATTGATTAACCTGTAAGAAATACTGGTGGTTACAACGGTTCTACCAACACCACCTATGTAATAGTCGGCGATTACAAACATTGTCTTAAAGCTAGTGATTAAAGCAGTTCAATGCCAAACAATTTTGTTATTGATATAATCTTTAAAATCCAATACAGGATCAGTCTAGGAACTATTGCTTTCAATTTTATCCAAGTTAATGTTGCAATCGATACTTTTTATTTGAGCCCTCAATTATCTCCCCCGTAAGGCCTGGAACTAAACGAAATATAATAGAGAGGAGGTTCTGAGTGCTCGAGCGAGCGAGAACCGGACTGACGGCCGAGAACGTTTCGCTATTAATTCTCGCCACATTGAACACGTTGCGGGATCCAACTTATTAGGCGATGTGATCATGCGAATAATACCCGTTTCATACGTTTTATTGCGTTACAGTATTGGTCTCTCGCGATACTGTTCCATTCCAAAATTAATATCTTTTCATGGAGAATTCCCTTTTGGTGTTCCGTTCGAGCGGATTAATCGGCCGGCACGAAGAATGTGTTATTTTCTGCATTAGCTTTATAGCCACTATTGACAACAGCGGATAGAGGATTTTTTAATGTTTTATCAAAACAAGTACCAACGGACATGCGAAATATTGATTTGTTAATATATTATAGGCAAACATCCTATTAAGATTAATTAAGATGTAGGGATATGTAAAATTTCTATCAATAATCGATTTGTAAATGATAAGGACCCTTTTATTTTTGTAGTGTAAGTCTGTTAATGAAAAAACTTGGAAAAAGGCAACGAATCTCTATTTCGTGTATGAAATAATTTGGGATTAATGTAAGGAGATAAACTTACACAGTAGTTAGCTTATGTTTCTCGGGTCACACTTCTTAGCACAGGTGTCTCATGCAACGCATTCTCAACTTGATGCGAAATGGCGGAAATTCTCACATAGTTTTCTATCTTCGCTTTGACTACGCTCATAGTATAACGTAGTATCTGTCTATTGGAAAGGCAGCGTATGGTACAATTTTTTTAAGTTGTAGAACTTTGCACTTACTCTACGCTTTACACTTTTGCCCCCTTGAGGGTTGATTTTCTAAAAAATATTTTATACGTGATTTATGCCTTCAATGAAGAACTTTAAACTGAATTTCATTCGAATAACTTCAAAAACGGCAACGTTTCCTAATAGCTTTAAAACGCCGTTTTACCCTTTTAAGGGATGAATTTTCAGAAACCCTTAGTCAGTGTTCCTCTACATTATAAAAAGAATCCTTGTGCAAAAATCCAAGTATCTAACCCTTATAGTTTATGGCTCTGCATTGATATTTTAGTCTTTAGTTTAGGTTTAAAACAATAGAAAATCAATGTACTATATAGTACCTACTAGTCAATAATCACCAAAACACCAAACCATTGATATTGAATAGGCTATCGCTTTTTTTTAGCTTTAGTAAGTTGAAGTACTATTTAGTCGTGTAGGTGAACTATTAAACAATTCGTTTTTTACGACTTGTTTTTAGTAAGAAATTAATCCGTACCTTAGAGACTAATACTTCAATCTACTTTAGATAACATATTAAACTAAAAATATATTTCGTATAGCTTCATTCTCAGTAAAGAGCCGTTCTCGCCAAACCTTCGATTATTCATATATTATTATTCAAAAAAGTAATTTATGGATACCATTGAATGTACAGTATTGATACTCAGAAAAGATTTAAAAGAGGCAGCCATTGACGCACAAAGGACGTGTACACAAATAAGCAGACAAGATGTCTCGTATTTCGGCAGCGTTTCGCTGACTCTGATTATGTAGATTCCCTCACAGAGGAGGTTTTACGCAAACATACGAATGAAGATCGAATCAGATATGCATAGGTTCAGTTTCTTATTCTTAGGAAAATATGGCGAGCGTACATTCCATAAATAAACTTAAAGGGGGCGTATTTGGACGCTCGCTCCCTTTCTAGCGGATACAGCGTCTTGTATTTTTATATAATGTTCACACATTGCTATATCATTGGCATGTTGAGTCATAAAATAAATAAAATAATGGTTAAATTTAAAAATGCAATGTCTTTCAAATATTATATTTACTAGAGACGTCACACGAACGGTATCATACTCTCACCTATTTCTACCGTCAGACAGCAGTGTTCGTATTGTTGTTTTCCGGAAAGGTGAGAGAGACTGTGAGATTACTGGGTAATGTGACATAATATCTTTACAATTGAGACACGTGGTATCGTTATGATAATACTTGTCTTTAGGCTGCAGTGAGTTTAGTATCACGCAAACCGTATGCTTGTCGAATTAGCCATAAATTAAAACATGAAATGAAATATTAAGAAACTATGCAGATATATTGGCATCTTTTAACAGCAAACATATATTGAAATCTTCCGTAAAAGATTTGGATTAGAGAATTACATTATTTCACCTAATGCAGTTACAATTTGTTACAGACACAAGTTGTATCTACAGTATAAAGAGCAGTGTTGTGTGTTCAAAATCGATACGCTGCAAATGGAATGGAATAAACTATTCACATATATCCGTCCGTTGGCTAAGGGTCTCCTCAAGAAGTCACCTGAAATCCAATCTGGTAAAAGCGGCCAGTGTTCCGGACTTATTTAGCTGAAACGTTTCAGATTTCAGCCACCTGTATCGGTCAAGCCTCTTATTTCACCTGGGCTAGCTTTTAGTCTCAAAATAAATAGAAAAATATTCATTCATTTATATATTTGCATAGGAATATAGATTTTAGTGTATTCGTAGGTTTTATTTGATTCTCTGTTATGGGATTCTTGTTCGATGATCGATCTTTTGCCCGATGGAGCAAATGGTAGTGATCCTTTCTAGTGCGTCAAAGATCGTGGGTTCGACCCCCACCCAGATCAAACATTTTTATGATGATATTTATGTTTGTTCTGTATCTAAATATTAAATATATGTATTTACGTAGTATATTTGTGATTCCTCTATTGTCTGATGTCCGCAAAACAAATGATTTAAGCATTAATGGTGCCTGCTTTTATTTATCCTTACAGTATAGTAATGTGTGCGTAAATAATGTGTTGCATTAACAAGCTTTCTATTACACTAGACCATATAGACACACATCCACACCTACATGCACACTAGAGCATAGGTGTCTATAAGAACAGGCTAGACCTAGTTTAGGTATCTAAGTATCAAAATGTATTTTAGTTTAAGTTACCTTTTGTTGTTGAATAAAGTTATTATTATTATTATACAGATCAATAGGTTTCAAGTTTATACTTACTAACATCATAAATGGGAAAATTTGTGAGTAAAGATGTATTGATGTACGAATGAATGGATGGATGGATATATGGTTGACATTTAGCACAGACAGTATTGATAGTTTGATATAACGGTCAAATATGTAGGCTACTTTATATCCCGGAAACATGTTTCCGTAGGATAGTTCTGGTATTTTACTTATCTCTATGAAATCAGCACGACTTCGTACACAGTTTATCTGTCAAGGAGTGACATAGAATTCTACTTGGAATATCAAGAGTTTCTTAGGGAAGCGATAAATTGCCTTGCTGACAAAGTCATCTCAAGCTAGTAATTTATATTTTTACTAGGGTAAATATTTTAAGAATGACAGTTGTTTAGCATGCAATAGGGAACACCATGCAGATCGCATCCTAAATTATTATTCCACAATAGTTTATATTAATTATTTTCCTTTTTAATTTTCATATTCATAAGAAACACAATAAGCACAATAATTTAAATTACATTGTTAGTTTAAAACAGCTTCATTGCTTCATCCTCAAATCAGCCGTCATCACTGCTGACTCATAATGCCTATAGAAATTTCCAATAGGACCAGTTGTATGCGCCTGCATCCTTCGCGATCTTGCGCTCCTAGTCTGACGTCTCCCACTCACCACCGAGGTGTATGGCCCTACGCTGCACTTGCTGGAGTACGTTCCCACTTCTGAATGTTGATGAATGATTGAATGATGAAAATGTGAATGTCTATTAATTCACTGACTAGCTAGCGCATACATAATAATAGTTTATTGGTGTCATACTTAGCAGCGATATAATCGGTACGTTAGATGTAATTGAAACAAGAAACATTATTTTCATGCATATTCATTATTAGTAGGGCACTTATTGTATCTACTAATTCTAAAG
Organism: Heortia vitessoides; assembly: GCA_020976665.1. Classification (NCBI taxonomy): domain Eukaryota; kingdom Metazoa; phylum Arthropoda; class Insecta; order Lepidoptera; family Crambidae; genus Heortia; species Heortia vitessoides. The sequence continues at coordinate 10,693,472 of JACJUM010003237.1, forward strand.
TACGTTCATAATTTATTATTATTTTTATTAATTAAAAAAAGTAATTGCCTCACGTCTGTACATATCTTACGTCTAAGTCCCATTGGGGTCGACAGAGACTAAGAATTTCCACTTGCTATGATCTTGGCATACATCTCTTGCTTTGTTTACTTGCCTTAGTTTAGTCCTTTCATGCCCGCTTGTATTCTTGGTATCTTCCACCTTAAGGTATGTTGGCCTCGGTCGTCCTACACCAAGTTTTTCATTTACTTCAGCTCTGTGTGCTTTTTCAATTGTTTTCTAAACATCGACTATTACACGACACGATCTTTTATCGCTATTCTAATATATACACCTTTATAATAGTTACAGAAAAACGAGCGACATAGGCTATAGGCACAGCCATGCATGCATGGATACAGACAGACTTACGATGTGATAAAAATACATTTATAACTCCATCAAAAATACGAGCGGTAAGCCATTAGTTAGCCGAGACCAGAAACAAAAGTTAAACTCTAATGTGTTCGAGTAACTAATGTGTAGCAAGTTTCCACGTTGGTACTTAAGCGGCCAATACTTGAGCGGACTACTTTCTGAGTACACATTAGGTGCTGGATGTTCCCGGGGTTACCACTGTAAGGGGCTTACCATCAAATCTAGGATTAGATGGGGACTCTTTAAGAAGGAAAGGTGATAGGAAAATGTCACCAAAAAGTGGGTGCGTAAGGCCATTTAGAGAATATAACGCGAATAGGGCACTATTAAATTAAAGGAAATATCTTATTTAATAAGAAATTTAATTTTTATACTTTATGATACAGCTATCTTTATAGGCAGTGTCGGCCGATGTTGAGCAATAATTTTACAAAAAAACCAAGTTTTGTAATATGAAAAATTTAAAAAAATTGTAAGTCTTTTAACTGTACCTAAGTAGACAAACTGTATGTATCATATTAGAGATGTAGGTAGCATAATTAATTTTACCGTTATTATATTTTAGTGTATAGTGAAAATAACGAGGTTAAACAGGGCAACACAAACTAAATGTAACGTCTAACTAACCCCAAGCAAGATGAACTCGAAGTAGCCTAAGACTGCGGCACTCTCTTTCATCAGCTTTCATTATATGTTCCCCCAAATTCGGTTCAATTACACTGTAATTCGGCGAATTGACATGGCATTTTGTCAGCTTCTCTGCGTGATTTGTTTACTGTAATTATCTCCGTTCGGCGTTTATTTTTCAGCGCGGCGAGTTTAACGGAAAAGAATTTGATTAAGACAAATTCAATCTCGGGTAAATTGATTAAAAGTGAATTTCCAATGCATTAAAAATTAAACTGAGGAAAATGAATTAGGCCCCTTTTTAAAGAGACAATCATTGACTATAAAGAAAAACGAATATGCAAATTTATACCAATAATTTTAATACATTTAGCTGCCTAGCAAAAACTTGCCAATAAAGCTATTGCAGCCATTCATAAAGTGAACGAACTCAATTATGCTGGCAACTACGGATACTTTTGAGCGCTTGAAATAATTTTATTTGTGAAGTTTATAATCAGCAGCAGGTAACGAGAGTTATTCTTGTACGATAAAATCATTAAAGGTACTGGTTCTCTCTAATGTAAAAATGAAGAACTAAATTTTTGAGAAAAAAATTTGAGGTTAATTGTTATCATCATTCGCTATAAAAATCCGTCTATTGCAAGGCATGGGCGTGGTATTATATATTTTTTTATATTTGGGGAATATTGGCTCATAGTTCTCACGTTGGGTATACTTGGTGGCCAGTGATCATGGAGCTTCGCGAAAAGGATCCTGCTGCCCGTCCTCGCCCCGATTAAAGCCATTGTCTTTCCTATATATATACCGCAAACTATCAATTCCGGAACCTACTTCAGTCAGGTTTACGATATCTGTTACAGAACAATATATTATTAAACTCGGCCTTAAAAATGAACTGTTAAGTTCAGGTGATTTTGCGTTCAGTAGTATTTAACTAAGTAGCAACCTGTTACTGATCGTCACTGATGACCTCATTGTTGCCACAATAAAAAAGCCAAGAAAAAATAAAATGAAGCATTCTGCAAACGCGGCCTTTAAATGATTGCTGTAAATATCCTCAAATGTAAGCAAAGAACATTACTCCATTCATTTATTCACCGGCACTGCACGGTCAATAATGGAAAAAATAATAGCGCATAAAATTTCGTTTATTGCGGGCGCTTCGGCAGGCGCGGTGCAGTTGGTAATAAATGTTTTATTACCCGAACGTTGTCAATTCAGGCAAAGGCTCACTTCCGTGAATTACTGACCAATGAAATGTCTCCGCTAACTCACCCTTCCTAATAACGTAGGACACCGCGGAGTCCTCATAAAAATATGTTTAATGATCTCATAAACATTCGAGTGTGCTGAAAGCCGAGCTTCCAAAGCGTGCGTTATGTGGAGGTACCTATAAATCTGGGAGTACTCCATTTATTACAACCTCCATCGATACCGTAACAATCGCGTTAAATATTTATCGCGTTATTTGACTTTATAATCATTGAGTGTGGGCGCGGAGGACACACCTTGGTCCGATAAGCTTTCTAATGTTCCCCACAACTGTAGCATTTGTCTAGTTGTACCAATATTTCTCAAGTACTTTACTGCCTCGCTTATCAATTTTCGTTAACTATAGTTATTAAGATAATAAAAGCACATTAACACTCCCCAGGAGTGCTATTATTGAATAAGACCAATTTGCAGTTGTTATTTGTTCTCTTGTTTCAAATTTCTTTATGTCAACGCAATCTAACCAAAAAATATCCATATAGTTCTTAAGTAGATAATTCCAATACTTTTTATCAAAAGATATTATTACTGAAATCATCAAAATTAAAGCAGCTGGACATGGTATTTTTTTCCATGATAGCTGTGCTGGGCTGAAATGGTAGCAATCGCACAACGTTGCTTCGCGACGGAAATGCCCATTTCCGCCCTGTTGCATTTGAGCTATGCTGTTTTCGGTGGATATTTCACCATCTATCTGTCCCTCAATTGCCTTTTACAACATCTGGAACTGGGGTGGATACTATTAGACTCAGTCGGTATCTCTCACTTAATAAAATATTTAAGTAAGTGTAAGTTCTGTTCCTCTGTTCCTAACGGGAATTTAGAACCGACGTGGCATACCTTCTCGTCTGGAAAAAAGGTGTTCTAGTCATGTGATGTCGATCCAAGATTAGTTGAGTTTAACTGAAATAAAATAGATTTAGGTTTTTTATTATTTGGGCACAGACATTATTATTTTAAAAAAATACTTCATTAATAATACTTTCAGAATAATCCAAATAAATCAAATGAATATGCCAACACTTCTCAAATCACTATCAATTTGTGGTGTCGAGTTTTTTAAGTAATTATAAGTTGTGCCAAGCCTCTAAACACTATCTAAGCTCGTTTAATACCGGTGGCCGTATCCAAGTAAATCCTCTTTCAAATAAGCCCTCTGATATCAATCTAAACTTAACTCAACTATTTCTTATGTACGTGCCTATTTATAATATGGCTTCAATACAATACAAGTTCTACAAAGGCAGATTTTCCCACTGAATTGTCTCGAAATTTCCCCCAGCCCTGCGCCCCCCCCCCTTGCCACCCTTCTTCGCCTCGACGCTATTAACCACAAGTTTCGTTATTAGCGACTGTGTTGGAAAGTTATAAGAGAATCACCTTCATTTAAGTTGAGATTAAATTCTTAGTCTTACGCAATAGTTGAACACCATCAATCTTGTGTTTTGAGTTATTGGTTTTTGATGATATTTATGTGTTTTTATATTCATTATATTAGGATTGGTCATTGATTTTATTTAAATAACATAACTTTTGCAAAGGAATATATTAAACTCAAATTAATATCTATATATATATATATGTATAGATAATTTATACAAGCTGACCCCACAGACGTTGTCCTGTCTTGAATTGAGATATAAACTATTCTTTCTCTTTAACTGTACACAGTAAGTGATCAATATTTAAAAACGATATAGAAGTTTATAAGTTTATCCCGAACAATCACCGGATCATATAATTTTTATATGTATATAGATTTACATAAATGTGTCTCTATCTTTAGATTTCCTTAAAATAATTATCAAGAAACTGCTCTATCTTAAGCTTCAAATTCAGAACAATACCAAAAGAGTCTATAAGGCTTCAAAATAATTCTTACTAATGTGGATGTGTTTCCAAATAACTAGTATTCTACATGATTAACAAGCTACTACTATATTATAGTACAAGCACGGTTTCACCCGTGTTAAGTTGTAGAACTTTCATATTAATTTTGACCCCCTTGGGGGGTAAACCTTAAGGGGTGATTTGTGAAAAGTATTTTACACGTGTTTATGACTTTTAATAAAGAATCTTAATAATGAATTTTAATAGAATAACTTCAAAAACAGTATAGTGTTATACTAACTTCGCACCGCCGTTTTCCACCTTTAGGAATTGAATTTTCATTTTTTTTCTTAATATCCTACGTAATAAATGGAACCCCTGTGCAAAATTTCAAGTTTCTAACAATTACAGCTCAGGTCCTGCGTTGATATGCCAGTCAGTCAGCTTTTCCTTTTATATATATTTAAATATATGAGGAAATTATATTATATATAATTACATTCATATTTTAAAAAAAACATTAAATTACTTAGCTAACTGTTGATGATGATCTTTTTATTCCATTTGAGTCAAGCCACGGACTAAATCAAAGCAATCCACGAATGTTTTGCGCAATTAACCCACGTAACATAAACACAAGAAAGTGACGCTAAATAATAAATTAGACACAAAGTTTGAGAAAACTTGGTACAATCTTCAAAGGCCCGTAAACGAGATCAAGTAATTTAAGCCGAAATAAGCAAAATTGCTCTGGCATTGTCGGCTTCTCAACAACGTAGGTACTTTCTTGGAAGATAATTTTATGTTTTAACGTAATTAAGTTTAATATCTGAAAAAAAAGATGCTTTATTCTATTTACACTTTTTGTTACCTTATTCAATGTAGCAAGCGATTGGTCACCATTATCTTTATAGGTTTTGTTTTATCATTTGAGTTGTAAGGGTTATGTGGTGCGAGAACTTGTCTCGCTAAATTAGCCACTTGGGGTTTCAATTAGATTTAGACCAGATTTCGTGTTAAGTAGCTAAATCACTTGAGTTACAGGTATCTGACAATAGTGATATAGAAAGTATAGTAACAAATGTCATAATTCAATTCATATATTTTACTTAAAGACAGAGTAAACATAAATTCATCACTTAAATGTTTGTCTTGGGTCGGAAATGTACCAGCGACACGACTGGCTGTGTGGTACCGGCAGAGAAGAATAGTATCACCCTCTGCACTAGGTGTCATTAGAGGTGACAAATGGCGGTATATCCATCTAAACAGTGAAGCTCAAATACAGAGGGTGGGGATGGGCAGCAGCATTCCCGTCGCAAAAGCAGCGCTCTGCAATTGCAACCACACTTGCCCAAGGGCCTATATCCAGCAGAGAACTTCTAATAGCTGATATTATGATGGTGGTTAAAAATGGTCGTCAAGAGAGAGTTAAAACAAGTATGAAACTAAAAAGGTTTGTTTCCGTTAGTACCTTTTTCGGCAAAAGTAAGTATTTGGGTAAGTCCCAATTCCAAGTAATAATTTTATGATATATGCCTTTATTGTAAATCTTATAGTTTCTTTACGTTTTTGTTATATTTGATTTGTACCTCTAGTGCTTTTGTGTAAAATTATAAATAACTTATGAAAATACCTTTCAGCGGCTTTTTATCAGGTATTTATTTAACATCGACGTTTCGATTACCTTACGGCAACTGTTCTCTGGGGAACATTGAACGGAAAAGCCCGTTCAAAAGAGATTTTATTATGAATAGTAAGAGAAAATGTAAAAAAAATAATGAGCCACATTTTCCACAGCCCTGCCATTTTGCAGTCAAAAATACGAACTATAAAAAGCAAGGTATTAGAATGGGGGATTTTGTATAATTTGTATGGAAATCCCGTAGTGCTTTCGGCTAAAGCTGATGTCCAACCTTCCTTTGGTATTCAGAGCGCGGATGCGAAGGAAAATTAAGGTAGGCCGCAGCGGACATGTGGACTTTGATTTCATGCGAATTTTTTTCGTAAAAATAGCGGTCGCCTCATGTGGTATTCATAAAAGACACAAAGAGTCATTTGTGTATACTTTTTAGATTCATAGACATTGTTCTAAAATCATGTTTCGATAAAAGAGATTATTACATGGGTTCCAGCAATTATTGCTATTGATAGCACTTTAAGAATTTCTAGAAGTGTCAATCAATACGTCACTTTAATCACCGACCCCAGGGAACTTAATAAGAATCAAAAGAAGTCTACGTCTCTTTTTTAATTTGGTCTACACACCAAATTTATTTAAAATCCATTAAACCGTTGAGTTTACAAAACTCAACAAGATTGCGACAACAAAATATTTTAAGTTGCAGCCCACCGATAAACTTAGCCTATTCAATACAAATCTTTAACATACCTAAATAATAATTATAAAACTTATATTAAACAAGTGAGAGATAATTTACATCAAACCAGCCGCAAAGGAGGAGGAGGCCTAAGTGCAGCAGTGGACGACTGCTGCACTTAGGCCTCCTCAAAGGGAAAACTTGTCTATATTTTTACTTTCGCAAAATAACTCATACGTTGACCTAATTCCGAGATAAGGCAATTAAATAACTTGCGTTTCGGACATCAGACAGCAAAGAATAAATTTAAATATTCATCATATAGATATTAGCCCTCCGTGGAGATTGAAACTACTTGGGCCACAGGAGACCGGAACACTGCCAAATCGGTCCCGTGGCGCTAAGCAGGTGGCGAGCTTTGAGCGTAATTTTGAGACGTAGACGCTGTCGCCCATCCCTGCCTCATTGTATCTGACCTAGGCTAGTAAGCCTGGATATACTGCCATCTGTCGGTTCCAGTACCTAAGCCATCTCTTACGATACCTGATGAAGAGGTGGATACCTACTATACTATTCTGCTGGTACCCCGCGGCAAATAATAATTACTCAGCCCGAAACTATAACTACATCACGAAGCAACAATTTTGTTTCCCCGCGTCGCAGCGTCGCCGTCGCCGCGTCGTCGCTCAGCACTTGCCTCCGTCGAAACTTCGGAAACTTATCTTACTTAGAGACCATCAATTTTCATTCTTCGTCGATTATAAAATTTCTGGGATGAGATAGTGTTACGTAACTTTTCCCGTTTAATTGTGTAATGTACGCCTGTAGCACGCTAATTAATTGGATCAAGTATCTTATTACTTTCGCGCACTGATGACTTTGTATTAGTTTATAAATTTCAATTTAGTTAAAAACAAAAAATCCAATAATATATATATCTCCAATCCAATATATATATCTCAAAAAGTCCCGTATTTAGAACCAGGACTATTATGAAAATATCGCATCGCGATTACACGCCAGAAGCGTGGAAGAAAGACAACTCTTATTTCACTCCATGTTTTATATAGTGTAATAAAGATTATCAAAACGTTAAGTTTTGAGTAGCTTGACCTAAACTAAGTAATACATAAATGCGAATGAAAATTATATCAAAACTAACTAAGTTTAAATTATCTTTATGCTAACATGCTATGCATTTGCCATGAGGTACCGGCAGAGTAGAATAGTACCTCACTAAGAGGCGACTAAGGTTCCAGAACTGACAGGTGGCAGTATATCCATCCGAAACAGTGTACCTCAAATGCACAGAGTAGAAATGGGCAGCAGCATTCCCGTCACGAAAACTGCGTTCTGCGATTACCAACACGCTTGCCCAGCGCGGTAGTTACGGGCAAAATTCCCCTATTCTTGGGGAGGCCTATGCCCAGCAGTGGACTGCCAATGGCTATAATGATGATGATGACAACATGCTAAAATAAAACAATCCACATCATATCAGCCATAAGACGTTCACTGCTGGACATAGGCCTCTCCAAGTAATCTCTAATAGGACCGGTTGTATGCGGCCCGAGTCCAGCGCGATCCTGTGGTTTTAGTCAGATTTAACAGAACAATGCCTGAATATTATAGTTTGCAAAAAAATGTGCCTAACTGGATTCCAAGAATATTTGATATTTTTATTCGGTGGACTAAAAGCTAATAACAAATAAACGTGTAATAAATAACGAGGCCGTGGCAGATTTGTTTTCGCTTCCGCCTTAGATACGTATTTACATATTACACAAACGGAAGACCTGCAATACATCGCAAGATGATAAACAAAACGGAATGCGGAAAGTTATAATTTACAGAAATTCGGTCGACACGAGGGAGTCTTGTCAGTTTCCCTCCCCATAAACATTTGTCTTAAATTATAACAAATCACGAGATATATAATACCATTTCGGCTAACAACTTTTGATCTAGATAGAAACAGGGTCCTCTTTAATTGAGTATTATTATTTATTTATGTAAAGACATCTCAAATGGCGGATTTTACGGCAAAGGCTTTGCGCCAGCAGCCATAAGGCCGCAAATAAGAAATTAATTATTTCTTATTTAATGTTAGCGGACGCCCGGGAATGACGTAAAATCCCGTCTTAGACTTGTCTGCTCGAGATTCGAAATTATAATTTTTCTGGTCCACTTATTCGGGCGATTTAGTTGTTGTGTGTAATGAAACGTCGTTGTTTCATATTTCATAATCATCATCATAGGTCTCCCTAGGATAGAAGGAGTTTTTGAAATGACTTGAGAAATGCTGCTGCCGATCTCGGCCCAGATATTATAGCATTTAAGGTATGGTATTCCGGCTGCCGTTAGGTACCGGCAAAGTAGAATAGTACCTTCCCCAGTACCAGGTGTCGTAAGAGACAACTGAGGTACCAGAACCGAAAGATGGCGGTATATCCATCCAAAACATTGTAGCTCAAATGCACAGGGCGTAAATGGGCAGCAGCAGCTCCGTCGCAATGGCTGCGCTCTGCAATTGCTAACACGCTTGCCCAGTGCGGCAATTATGGGCAATATTCTCCCTATTTTGGGGAGGCCTATGTCCAGCAGTGGACTTTCAATGGCTGGTATTAGAATTCCGGGTGGATATACCGCCATCTGTCGGTTTCAGATATAGTTATACATATTCACTAACCAATATCAAGATTGTGGTTGTAACACTTAAAATTACGTATTCAGTTTATTTGAAAGTACGCAATGTTCAAAGGCAAAAAGTATATCTCACCGAGAATATTTATAAGAACTTCCTTGTTTCACTTCATAAATTCAAGTAAAACGAATTTGTGTTTTACTTTCCCGAAGAGGAATCTCTGTAAAATTACGAGACGGATATCCTCAAAACATCTCTGGGGCCGCTTTTCTGCAGCTCCTCAAATAAACATCAGCCGGCGACGGTAGCAAATAGAGATAAATAATTCATTACGCAATGACTACATCGGGAATAAAAGCTCTCGGTTTGTAAAAACGGCCGCCAATAAAATATATGGTGTCTCGTGGTGAGGAGTGATGCATCCATCATGCTCAGAGGGACGCGGACTCGGATTGATCGGCGCTGGCTCAAATATAGCGGCAAAGAAGCGAGAAATACTGAGACAAAAATGGTGGGAGCAAACAAATGTGTTGTCGATACCCTGACAGAAGGATTGATAGTTGGCGGTCTGGCCGCCGGCGTGCGGAGTCCGTCCAAGCTCCGCTTGTGAAAAAAGTCTTGTGAAATTTCCATCGCCACGTTAAATGTTTGTTTACCATAAAAACGTGATCAATCAACTTGTTACATAAATCATGATTTATTTCTGTGTTGACGCATTCGGCAATGCAATTACTTGAAGTAAATAAAGTAGCTTTCACATATCTGACAAGTTACTTAAAATATCCTGTATACTTTAAGTATAAAATAAGAACATTTAGTTTTTCTTGCAATTATCCAAATAGATTTTTTTTATCAAACTAGAAAATCCTTTTCATATAGCTAGTTAGAACCACCCAATATTGTGCATGATACTCTATAGAAATTGCAAAAATATTTCAAATATAAGCACTCAATAAAAAAAACTCCCTTCATACCCCAGTGCATTAATTAAAAAAAACATCTTCTTTCTCACATTATTTTTATTCATAAAAAAAAATCATTTTATAAAGGAAACTTAACATTTTTACCACACCATAAATGTTGTATTAAGAAAAAATAATATCAAAAGGTAAAACACTATCTGTCATCTCAATAAAAAGGACCCCATCATTAGGAGACCATTTTGTTTGTATATAGATTCTCTAAGTAGTAGTCATAATAATCATAATCTTAGCCGTAGTACGTCTACTGCAGGGCATAGACCAAGAAAGGAAGACTTTTTTCCACATTTACTGCTCTGGCTAGGCGTGATGGTAATAGCAGAGTGATTGCTGCTACCAAGAAGTAGATACAGAAAATTTTTTTGGATACCACAAGCCATGATGATATCTCCCATCTTTGCGAAGACGCTTTCCACTAATAAGGACATGCTGTTAATAAATTTTCTTTGTTGCAGAGTTCGTGATGTCAGAAGGCGGAGCCACCGGCACCTACCCGGCCCGTTCACCGATGTCCAGCTCTACCACCGGCCATTCCAGCTCCAGTCATCACAGGTACGTACAATTTTGGACAACGGTTTACACAAAAGACGATGAAATCATATATATAATTAATAATAATGAATTTGCATCATTAATAAATAAATAACAAACAAAAAATGTAGCGCTTATAGCAGTGACCCGCGGCTCCACCCGCGTTAAGTTGCAGAAATTTCATACTACCCCCTTTTACCTCCTCAAGGAAAGATTTTTGAAAAAATATTTCACACGTATTTTATGCCCTTCAATGAAAGAAACTTTGATACTGCATATCATAAGAATAATTTCAAAATGATCCCCCAGATTTACTCCTTCAGGGGGTGAATTATCAAAATTCCTTTCTGAGTACTCCCCTACGCTATGAAAAGAAACCCTGTGCAAAATCTTTAGTTTCTAGCGTTGACATATCAGTTAGTCCGTCAGCCGTGTACTGATTATTATCATGTTAAGAAGCTACAACAATTTTTCTTTATCTTATATTCAACCATTAATATATAAACAACCAAATCACAAACACCTTAGAAATCCACAACTAAATCAATCGTGTGATCATTAACTATTTAACTTAAGCAGTATCATTTTATACATATTATTATAATAAACACTTTCATATAAACATGTAATTTAAGTTTTGATTATATCAACAATCTACATATGTATAATTTGCTATTCATATGAATGAGTAAATACAATTGTGTAGACAATTGTATAAAGACGAAAGCTGAATATATTAAAAATAACTAGCGACTCGACAGACTCTGTTCTAACTATATACCTTTATTTGTCAAGAAAATAATTTTGCAACTATAAATTGAGATATAAACTGTCCTATCTTAGAAGTTGGATTAAACTATACACAATTAGCAAAATGTTATTAAAATCGGGTCATTACTCGATACATACTTACTTAGGTAGTTAAGTAGCATAACACTTAGCTAGTTACCAAAATTAATAAATGTAGGGATTTATATATATATATATAGACCCTGTTAAATTATGTAGTGTCTTTATAAGTATTCATATTTTGGTCATTTTTATAACTTACATCTAACCTGTAGGTCTACAGACCTACAGGTCTATACCTACTTACACTTACAGGTGTAAGTAGGTATAAAACAAGTAATATTAACCGGGCAGAAAAATAATAATGCTTTACTGGTTCACCGTGTAGGGACTAAATTCCAGCTCGCGTGCCGTAAATATTTTCCATTTCTCCAAATTCAATTTTAGCCTTTTATGTTCGCGATGATAGTTCAAAGCAACGTTCATAATCTAATGCATGGACAGGTGCTGTATGCAGCAAAACCGAATTTATTACTCTATTAACAAGGTTATAAAATCCGAACCGAAACGCAACAGTACGGAACCTTTCACGTAATAAACCCACCGAATATGCACATAAAAGCCCACAAATGTAATAATGAAATTTTTGCGATAAAAGACTGCTGGCTGAAACCTTTATTAATGCACTTATATTCTAAAATTTCCTTTGAGCTCTTGAAGCCCCCGAAATTAATCTTAGCTCATCGCGAGTGCTCCGCATTCCGATGGCGTATTGAATGGCACAGGCGAAGTGGCGAGACTTTTGACGTGTCGAATTCAATAAAGCCTTCTAATGTGTAATTAAACAGCTCCAACCCTTGAATTCTTTGAGAACGGGATCTCGGAGCTAATAAAAAATTGATGGGCTCTCCCGGCCGCCGCCGACCTCCGCAAAAGTGCCTGTGACGGTCTACATTAATTTAAACTTATCCGCAGGAAAATACTTTAAACTTTAGAATCGAGAATGTACACTAATTTACATTTTTAATCCTAGTTCCGTTTACTTCGTTTTGTTTAGCCACAGCGAAGGGGAATTAGTGGCTCACTTTTTGTAATCTTCATTAGAAAGTTTTTAATTATTCCACTCCTAGCATACTGGCAAGAAACTGTGGAAGTAATTAATCACAGATTAGTTTATTAGCACTCTTGTGGAGCAGGTGTTATGGATAGAAATACTATAAAACTTTTTCTGATTTCCTAATTATTAGAACTACTTTTGCAGTCAGAGTGATCATATTTAAAACATTCAATTTCAAAGTTCTATTAATTTTAATATCACCCCACCTATTACTGCAACTACCAACACTACAATTAAACCTTGTAACTTGAATAGAATAGACCCAGTTTACCATTATAGCATTTTACCACAAAACACCATCAATAAAACAATTTAGTACGACCGTGTCTTAGGTTTTTTGAGAGCCGTGTTTGGGTATAAAGTGGTATAATTCAATTTCAGATGTAGATGATAGTTAACTTGCTATAAGAAGAAATAGTACAAAATATTTCTATTATCATCTGTGTTTTAATCATTGGCATATATCAAAGCAAAAACATAGTCAAAACATATATGTTACAAATATCAAAATATATCCTTCAAAACGGATCAATATGTACCATAAGATAAATTAGAAAACAGTGTAAATGATGAACAGCTATTAGAAATTTTCGTATTCACTTGTTCATTAGTAAGCCCATTTAAACATTGTAAATTCATTAGGTACTTCAATGGTCGTAAGCACATATTTTCTGCTTAATGAAGCCAGAAACAAATCCCTTTTTTACTTATTAATTCTTGCACTCTCCAATAAAACAGTTATTGAAAATGTTTCTTTTGGGAGTTCATTTGATTTTAATATATTTGCATTACAAAAGTTTCTAGCACTGACAAATATTTGATGAGGTAAGAGATTTTAATTCACTTCAGTGTGTGCGTGAATAGGAAACAACCAAACTCACATCATTATTTATAATATTAGTGAGTAAAGATGTTTTGATTAGATTATATATATATATATATATATGCTAAAACATTTTGTAGTACATACATGTTTAAAAATTTGTAGAATCGCACTTTTCGACGTAATACGTACTATTATGATAAACGTACATTCGAAAGGTATACTATTTCCTACTTAGGTATTTATAGTTTAATGTTATGATATAAATAATACAACCAATGTTACTAGGTGAAGATGTAGCTAAAAATTATTTAAATTGATCGAGTAGATTTTGAGTTAAATCGTACCGGCAGAGTAGAATAGCACCGGCGCATGTACCGAGTGTTGCAAGAGGCGACTAAGGTACCGGAATCGATAGATGGCGGTATATCCATCCACATCAGTGCAGCTCAAATGCAGCAGTGTCCCCGTCGCGAAACTGCGCTCTGCGATAGCCAACACGCTTGCCCAGCGTAAGGCCTATGTCCAGCAGTGGATTTCCAATGGCTGGTATGACAATGATAATAATGAATCAAATAAAGAAATCAAATATTTCCTCTCTGTAATATTGTATTAAAGATATTCTTCATTTAAAAATAGTAAATTTGAATTTAAGTTTCACATGAGAAAATCACACATAATCAAAATTATATATTACTTCTAGCAACCCGCCCCGCTGCACGCGGTTCCTCTTCGGTAAATAATATAATTTAACTCCGAGAAGCTGGAAAGTCAGCGATCACATTGAGTCTCGTCGTCGAGTGTGTGAGAATTGAGTATGTAATTTTATTTTTGTATTATACTGGTACGAAGTGAAGTAGAAAGTGTCATTATCTAAACTTTTATTAGGTACTCTAACATGACAAAGAGAGGACAAATTATACGGCTGCTTAATTTATTTGTGTCTAAATGTTCTATAAATTTTCATTATAAATAGTATTTGACGGGCCCGATGGCGCAGATGGACCCGTGGCGCATAAGATAGGATCCACATCCAATCTTATGCGCCATGGATCGTGGGCTCGATCCCCACCCAGGACAAATATTTTATATGATAATATTTGTTTGTCTTGTGTCTGGATGTTAAAAATATGTATTTCTTTGTTGTACGATATCTGCAACACAAGTGCTTTAAGCGACTTACCACGTAGGCAGGTTCCACGTAGGTAATCTCCAGAAATTACTTAAGTAATGTATGTAGAAAAATAAATTGACTATTAAAAAGCTAGCCAAAAAGTTATACATTCCCACGGGACTACAAACCTAGCCGGTAGTGTGCGTATCCATTACAATTCCACATGAGCAAAGTCACTGACTACAAGTAATACATATATATTTATGAACATATACTCATGTACATTAATTATAGTCCATATGACTATTACGTACATATCTTAAATACCACAGAGAAAAAGTATTTCAATTTCTACTAGAATAATAATATTTTTATATTCATAGAATATTTTGATTATGTTTTCGGTAAACTAGGGCTTCTAAATTTAATTGGATTTTTAAAATGTAAACTTAACTTTCTTTTGAAGTATTCGTAAATAAATAATTGATAACTGTGGACAACATATACTTAGTTTGTTAATGTCTCCCTTCGTACCACTGCACTGAGTTACCGGAACCTGTAACAGGTAAAACGTAGACCAAATGCGACAAAGCGCCCTGTGTCACATTTTTGTGATATATATTTGTATTACACAACTCCACTAAATTCTGTATTGTAGTATCTCATATAATTAAAACTTAAAAAGAAAATAAAATCATTACGATACAAACAAACTAACAAACGAAGCCATACATTTGATTGACAATAATAGCGACAGTAACAGTACCAAATATATATACCCTTAATTTTTTTTTAAATTTATTTTAGTCAATTAACAGTTTCATCACAACAAAAAAATAATAGTTGTGAAACCAACACTGTTAACCACATATTGGGAAGTATTCATTTTTTTATCAAGAATTTATCTTGAGAGATTCTTTGTAAGGGATAGGTAATTTAAGTTAATCATAGTGTTAATTCCATGTAATAGAGTAGTCACTGACATATTAAAAGAATCAAAATTTGTTTGTAAATATATCTAGGATAGTAAAATAGTTGTTAAAAGTGTCAGCCAGGTGATTCAATATTGAGGGATGGATGGAGATTTGTTAAGACATTTATGGTTACGGGCGTAATCTCCCCGAATTGCAACATCAAAAGACCTTGAAGTTTGTAATGTATTTTACAAGTTACATATATGATCCTTTAATACACATCATCATCATCATTGCAGCCGTACGTCCACTGCTGGACATAGGCCTTCCCGAAATGGGGGATTTTCCCTATATCTGTCGCCTTTAACGACACCTGGTATACGGGGAGGTACTTTTTTAGTTTACTAGTATACATTTAACATTAAATAGAACCATCCCCAAATGGTCAAACACATGAGTCATCATTCAATTTAGACATAATGAATAAATACCCTGTCTCGATATACGTAATAATCAAACAGTGTTTTTGCCATTAGCACCAACACTGAATAACAGGAGAAGAAATAATAACAAAAAAATAAAAAGGCTATGGTGTAGCTTACTTATATGCAGGGCCTTGGTGAACGAATATTTTCTTATTTATCTGCAGTCCCGCATATTTATTCGTCATCATTTGATCATAAAATAGTAATTCTATATATTAATTTAAATAAACATCTTATGAGATCTGTGTGAAACTAGTTTTAGAGAGTATCAATACTGTTAGTAGCAGGTCTGCGTTTAACATGGACAAACATTTATATTATATTGAATATTAGTATTTGTTCTGTGTATGGGTGTTATGCATGTATTCGAGTATTATATTTGTGATTCCTCTATTGTCTAATGTCCGTACACATGTTGCGGGGCAGGCAGAGACTAAGAATCTCCACTTGTTACGATCTTGGCAAACCTCTCTCGCTTCCCTTACTCGCATTAGTCTATTCAAACACGCACGTTTATTCTTGGTACTTCTTTATCATTATTGACATCTTATATATACAAAAGGAGGAATTAAGGAAATAATGAATAGGGTTCTTTTTATAAAGTAGGGGAGGATTAAGAAAGGTTTTTTCAAAATTCACCCATTAAAGGGGTAAAAGGGGGGGGGGTGAAGCATGTCTGAAAGTTCTACAACTTAACGCGGGGAAAACGCGGGGCGCTAGTAGTGTTATATAAATAAGTGTTGCCAACACTCAATCGTATTCGATTGTACTAATATACGACAGCATTGCACAAGTGCTAAAGTCGCAAAAACGTAACTATCGCTAAACAAGCAGTATATTCCTGAACTGCACGCTTAACTCCACCTGTGCAAGCCGGCGATCCTCCCATGCGACGTCACAATTCTGCGTAATTAACGTTGGTAGTACCGGGCGGACGTGTTACACTGCCTCCCAACGTATTGAATACATTAACTTTGGGTACGTGCTTCGCTCTCCTTTGGGCCTTGTCGCGACCGGCCACGCGCTTTGCGCTTTGGCGCTACGCTAAATAGTTAACTTTTGAACTTGAATTAAGAGGCAGTGTTGTTGTTTGACAGTGCGAAACCCGTATTTTTATCAAGTCAATTCGCTAAAACAAAATGTTAATTTAATCTAATCCAATAGGGATATTATAAATGCGAAAGTTACTCTGTCTGTCTGTCTGTTACGCTTCCCCGCTTAAGCCTCTCAACCGATTTTGATGAAATTTGGCATAGATATTCATTAGACCCTGCGAAAATATATAGGTTATTTTTAATTCGAAATAAGGGTTGTAAGAGTCGAAAGGGGGGATGAAAACTAACTAACCTTAAAGCTTATTTTTCTTTATTTTTCAGGTCATTGATTCGATATAAATAAACATGACATTCAAAGTTTATATAAGTTAAGTTAAATAGGTATGGTCACCAAAAAACTATTCCACGCGAACGAAGTCGCGGGCACAGCTAGTGACATATAAACAAAATTTTAGATAACATTACAGCTGCGATATTTTTATATATAAACATTTTGTTTCACGTTGTATATCCGAGATAAACTCTGAACTGAACCGATTTGGAACTAATTTTGCTTACTATGTAAGAATCAATTAAGATATACGATAGTTTATACGGTAAGTTATAATTGCAATGTTTTTGATCGATAATTATTTATTTATTACATAATAAAGAGCATTTCTATGTGTGCTATAAGATTGTAACAGATGACAGTGTGGGGTAATTGAATAAGGTTCAATTTTTTCATATACATTACAAAGTCAGCAAACAACTATCCGGTCCCCTTGATGATATACATGCAGTCTATAAATACTTGTCTTAACACAAATATATTACTAACGTGTCGCTAACCTTGTTAACTGAAGATATCATGTCACACTTAAAAATATTAAAAAAAAAATCTTTAAGTGTTACATGATATCATATATATATAATTTTACTGCCTCTCTCACCCTTCAAAATCGGAACACAACAATGCGAACACACACAACACTATTTGGCGGTAGAAATAGGTAAGAGTGACTTACCAATGCTGATGACCATTGTGGAGGATCTACCTCTAGTGAACTTATACTACTAACCCACTGGGGTAGACAGAATATGGATCTCCACTAGTAACGATCTTGGCATGCTCGTTCATTCTTGGTACTTCTGACCTGGCACTTTTTAATACCTTTTCTACCTGGTTAAGGTATGTTCGCTTCGGTCGTCCAATACCAACTCTTCCATTCACATCCGCTCTATATATTTGTGCAGTTATTGTATTTTCATTCATCCTTTCTACATGTCCAAACCATCTTAACATTCCTTACTCTATTGTTGTCACAACATCATCTTTTACACCACATCAATCTCTCATTCATTCACAATATTCTTTAATCTCAAAATCACACCATACATGCTTCGAAGTGCTCTCATTTCAACAGTATTTATTCTACTCGCGTGCTTCTTCTGCCTCCATACCCAACATTCACTGCTGTATGTCAGTGTTGGAACCAACACACCTCTATAAACAACCAGCCGTATCCTTTTTGACACACTTTGGCTGCACATAAAAACATGTAAGGCTCTATTGACGCAATTATAAGCTTTCACTCTCCGATCAATATCATCTTCATCTCTCGTAAAAACACATTCCAGACACACAAACTCTTTTCACTAGTTCAGCTTTCATGTCATCGATCACAATTTTACAATTTGTCATATTAATATAATAACATATACTCGGACCAAGTCGGGGCAACCGGCTTGTGATACTCGTATGTATAGTATACATGTTTATTGCGTTTTTTGAATAGTTTAAAACAACTGCTCCAAAGTCCTTAGTTAATCCTGCATTTGCGTCGCAAGCAACTGATTGTGCTTAATGCATGTCTGAACTTGCTTTATATAGATGAAGTACATAACCTACTTCTACTGATTGAAAGACATGAAAAATGTTTTACTGATTCTAATTAGCGTCAAACCAGCGCATTTCCCTCGAATTGACGTAATTTCTCGCATGTCAAATTAGCCAAATTCATTTATAGAATCGCGAATATTTGCAACATTTGTTTTAGTATTTGTAGGTACTTTTGAGCATCGCATTTTAAATCATAAATAACTGATGATATATTTAGCCCGTACGAAGAGAGAGAGAGCGAAAGTTATATTAATGGAATTGCGGGCTTTAATTAATGGAATATAACCTAAGTAATTTCGGTTTAATACATAAATTATGATATAAGTGTCTGTTGTTTGTTTTGCATTTGTAAGTCATTTTCATCATATAATTTATAGAAACATCTACATCTCCAGTAATAATTCATATATTTTTCTTTCTCATAGGTTAATGAAGATAATGTATTAAATAATTATTATAGAATTGTACAGTTACGAAATATTTTCTAGTTATAAGTTTAAACGAAATGAGTTGTCTTGTCATTCGCGCAGACTAACATTAATAAAAAGCAACAGTAGCGTGATGCAGCCAAAATATTAATGAGTGTTCCATATCGTGTCTTACGGTTCTCCTCGCTAGGACATGCAACAGCTCATTAATACATTATAGGGGTACTGGCCGCGACCCTACCAAAGCGCAATTTTGCTTATTCACGATACAAGACCGCCATTTCCGAACACGTTAGCTTTTAAATTGAACCTAAATAATATATTACCGACCTGTGAACATCCGATTTGTAAAGGTACACGGGATTTTCTTCTTTCCATTTCCTTTGATTAAATAGAAACAATTAGTTTTGATTTCAGTTCGAAAGAACAATCCCCGCCTGTTAATTAATCTAAGCGTCGAAACGTTGATAGAATATTTAATTTTTAAAAATATACTTATGTTTCATGAAATATCTTTAGCTTATTTATTATTTAGTGCAGTTAATCTTCGTCTTATATTTATTTTACTTTTATCTTCTCGTCATATCTAATTCAGAATATTTTATCTCGTAAAATAGCTTCTATTGGAATTCTGATATTTGAGTTCACAATGTTAATTTACTTTTTATTATAAGTAAATAAATTTACATTGAAAATAATCTTCATTTTTTTTAATCATAGTTTAATTAACTACCATGATCGTCATCATATTATTTTGGACTGTTTTTCTGTTGTGGGCTATTATGATCCAATATCAATTACTAGCCATCAAATTACGTTGCTTATCGTTTTCAATATGACCCCGCAACGCATTCTAAAACAACTACTTTAAAACAGCCGAGTCACGGTGTTCATTAGTCATTGACCTAACTACAAGAGAGGGCAATAAAATAACCCCTTTTACGATGTGTTAAGTGGAAACGAATCATATCCTATCATCAATCATAATCCTCCCTTACCTCCAGTCGCCAGCCAAATGGAATCCCACTGTTACTAATTTAATTTACTTTGTTTTTAATACTCATCCATAGAAGACAGAATATTAATACAATATACGCTCAACCAACCAAACCAACCAACCAACTCAAAGTTAACTAAGAGTGTTCGGTCAATAACCTATTATGAGAATATCTCATGTTTGTTGCTTGCAGGCGTAAAGACAAAAGGTTTCTTCATAAAAGTACTAACTCTAACCTAGATAAAACTTGAACTTAAAATCTGCTGCTTCTGCTGCAATTTGTTCTACATCGCTAAATAATAATATGTATTTTATTTAAATGACTCAATATAATAAATATATATTTTTTTAATTTAATAAAAACCGAAAGCTGGCCTCTTTACTGATATTATTTCGGTGGTGCAGATTCTTAAGAAGCGGGCGACTTAAGCTCATGGGTAAATAAAAAAATTAGGTTAAGTAAAGTCCACCCGGTTTACGTGGGAAGCTCTTTTGGATTCACTACTAAGTAATTAAACTTAAGCCTTTTCGTGTATTACAGCATTACTAACAGACCAAAAATAAGAATGTTTTATTTAATATACATAATACAGTTGACAAAAATAGATCTCTTCTAACAACAGAAATCGCGTACTTAAAATGAGAATTAATTAACGGAGAAAGTTTCTGAGAGGTAGTGTTTCTAACTTTGCTTAAATCGAATCCAGTAACTTGTTTGTGAAATGCGCTGTGTATCTACAGCATTGAACTTAAATATATGTCCGCAAAGAAACATTTCTTTTAAAAACCCAAAGGATTATTTCGTAAGATATATGAGCGAAACTGTTCATTCGTTTCCCATTAACCCGTCATTCGGGAAAGGATAGCAAAAAATTAGAGGAGTCCGGAGAGGGCGACGACTGGCGACTGTCTGTGGTCAACCCTCCACTGCCGTCGAAACTGACTGACGGCTAAGAGGCTCCATTAACCACCAACTTTAAGGGCTCAACGGAGATGCGAACGCGTTGTAATAAATAAAGCGGTTGAGTCAGATAAATTATCTTTGACTCGCGCACAGCTACTCCTGACAAATTGTCTGTCATAAAAGCTAAAAACAAATTTGTACCGAGATGGAAAACTTTATAAATAACTCGGATTGTTTTGCGAAAAAATGCTTTTTCACAGGCATCTTTTATCATACCGCGATATAATAATAAGATTATTAATCTGATATTGTGTAATGGAACAAAGTGAGTTTTATTGCAAGCCTTAATCGGAAGAAGCAAGGAAGTTGGTACTGATCAAGTTTTAATTGCTATTGTCACGGGTATTTGCTATTAGTATCTATAAATGTCCACGGCTGTGGAGTTATCAAATTGAATCTTATTAAGAGGAATAAATGTGTCTAACGCATATACATAATTTATAATACCAACACTTGTTATTACGTTTGTTAATTTTATCTTATTACTTCAAACTTTCTTCTGCGCAAGACTGAGTACGGTCGGGTCTCGTTAATTAAAAGTTTTGACTTATAAATAATACATCTTGTAGTGATATTACTCTCATCGGTACTCATTTAAATAATATAAAATGTTTTAATATAAATCATTATGAAATTAAAGTGACTTTTGGAAGTTTCTAATAAACAACTTTCTATATGAATATATAGGTATGTTTGTGAGTGTAAAAAAACTGTCTGTTTATTTGATCACTCGTTTAATTCTAAGAAATTACTGTATTGCTTGTCTCTCTTATTAGGATAAGAAACAACTTATTAAACTCTTGTTTTAGAATAAAAATTTCGATTATGCGAATATCGATCGGTCTGCAAAAATATTTATTTTAAGCAATTCTTAAGAAATAATATTTATTTACAGAGAAGATTTATGAAATTATTTTGTTTTAAATAAAGACAGTTTAGATTAAACGATTACAAAAAATGTAAGTAAAATACCGCAAGTAGCTTTAGTTCAACATAGAATTTTTGTCACTTCCTTTTGATATCTAATACAATATAATAATAGAAACCGATTTATAATACAGAAGTTATTAGCAACAAAGCTTTTAATTATATTATTTTAAGTTTATTATTGTGACTGTTAAGCATTAATTAATTAATGATCAAGCAAAAATTACATTGCAAGCTATAATTCAAAAGAATGTATGCTACATTTCCATTAAATCTCAAATCACACATTAATCCGTTTAATGATGCAAGTATTTCGGGAAATCGCCGAACAGAGTGCACGCATGCACAGCCTCAAAATATACGTGTTTCATTATAAAACCGTGGAATTGTTTCAAGCGGGAACAATACACGGTAATGACAGTACGTGCAGTGAGCGCCCGCGCGCTATTATGCACCATATCCAATTAACATAACACGTGAGCATCCGTCAATATGGACAGCGATGTCCCCTCTGTCACTAATTATCGGTTTGTCTCCCTACCTATGGATCTATTGCTGTACCCTTTCTCTTGCTAATTGTATTTATTAGCTATGTCCGCGTGAATCCAACACTGCCCCTGCATAGTTTATGAGCTAATTATACTAATTAGGTGTATAACATTCAACTATTTCAATTGAATATCCAGTCTATTGTAATCTTAGCTTTTAAAATGTATATACGAGTATGTATCCCTGTCTATTATTTAAGCCAAAATATTATTTAATATACCTCTAGAGAGATGCGGTGTGCGGTGCGCGTCTGTGCATCAAATACCACTCAGTTTCATAATACTAAGCATGGGCACTCTCAGAGGAACCTACCATAGTGTATTTAAGGAAATTATTTGATCAGGTCGACAAACAAGCATACAGACCACTTGATCGTAATATCACAAGGCGCACACTAGCGCGTTGCCAATTTTGTGACTTGAAGATATTATGTCACCTTACCCAGTAATTTCACTGCCTCTCCCACTCTTCAAACTACACTCAAACCGGATCACAGCAATAAGAACAATACTTTTTGGCGGTACAAATAGGCAAAAGTGGTAGTAAAAGTGAGGTACTAATGCAGAAGAAAACTATGTATGAGGTATGTAATATGTATGTATGTATCTTTTGTATGAGGCCTACCTCATGTAAATAATACATAATAATTATATATAGAGCTCATTTTATTGGAAGTATTATTAGTACACAACATTAATTGGTTTCTAAATTGTCTATTATTATTTTCACCGAAAACATTCTGATTAAAAGAGTGCATGGGTACCTAAATTTAGGTAAGCTTAAGATACACCATTATAATCATTTGGGGTACCTATGTTCGACTGCAGTCGTCCAACGGATGATATGATGATCATAGTTAAGGTGACAATGACAATTTGTTTTTTTCAATGTAGTCTAAAATATAAACAAATATACATTTTGATCCAACATAGATAAACAAATATTTCTTAAATGTAACGTAATGAAATCGTCCGCTATATAGCCATACATTTACTTAGAAACGTGCGTGCACACAAATATTAGCAGGAGGCTCTTCCGTCTCAGAAGGATGTGCGGAGGGAGCCCATGCCTCTAAATGGAATGTCAACAATATGAGAATGAAACACCGCTGTCTTGAACTCTCGACAGATGGAAGGGGAACTATTTGGTTATAAAAACATAATAAACTTATTGCAATCCTAGCAGTCACCCCTACTGTTTGCACACTAAAGTCCATCCAAATGACAGATTTATGGATATATTTATCCTCAAATTTTATGGCCATATTTGTTCTAAATAAATACGTCACATCTTTCACCACTTGCAAGTAGCATTATCAAACGATTTTGCTTAATCTACACTACTGAAAATGTTCATGCCTACCAACCACTATAATTGCAATTAAAAATTGCAAAAATCTGTCGTCAGCGTCACTCAGTCAACTTTAATTGACATTATTACTGGCGGATGTAATTACTAGAGGATTTATAGCGAAAAATCGCTCGTTAACAATCCCCGAGTAGTCCGGGAACAAATCATGCGTCCATAACCAATCCTCTTACGGTAAGCCCAGGCTCACCCTCCGTACATATAAGCCGCGCAATGGAGATATGATAGAGGTTATTAATTAGATGTCGTTACGTCTTATGCCTTTTCATTGTGTGACGCGGAAAAACCCACATACTTCAGCCCTCTTGGTAACAGAATATCAGCCTATAGAACAGAGATATTCGTTGTGCTATTGATATTACCGTCGATGTATCTACTTGAGTTATATTGTCAATCATATGAATATAGAAACTACAGATTAGTATTCTTAAAGATTAATAAAATTAAAAACTGCGACGATTTAACATTAACAGGTCTTGTAAATATTTTTTAGTCGCAATGTAAAATGGATTTGAGGAATAAGTATTAGGTACGATAACTTTATTTTTTTAAGAATCGCTGATTTGGAGTGTCGATGTAGATTTATCTGATTTTATATCGTTACAATTCACAATCCAAGCCAGTGATCCAACAGTGGTGGTCTACTATTTTCAGTAACGTTAAAATCTCGTCATACTCCTTATGATTGTTACTAAATAAATAACAAGCAGTGATTTCAAAAACCCTTGATTTACACCTAGATATGGTAATTATATTTATTATTAATTGTATTTCGAAGTTTTGTTATAGGTTTTTAAGAAGTTTATCGCGAAGTATTTCCTATTATTTCTTATTTCACGAGGTTAGAAACAACACATGGACTTCCGTGATGTTCTTATTATTTCTTAAGATACTATTTTAGACACTTTATATT